>JAVLUZ010000273.1:3764726-4188702 GCA_036768485.1 Mermis nigrescens | reverse complement strand
AACAAAGCCGATACATTCAGCAGCTAACAGTCTTATTTTACGTTCGTATATTTATGCTTAAGCTAGGTACTTATTAGGTATACTGCCCATTTTCTATATTCGTAATTCCGCCTACTATTTGTTGCTTAAATACTACCCGCTCTATAGTAAATAGCTCAGTCCAAGAGATCTCCACTAATATGTAGCTTAGGATCGAGGCTGGCCAGCTAGCTGGCCAGCTACATGGTATAAGCTTACGATGTGGCATACGTGTGATTACAGTAGGATATGATTTAGCTCACGTTAAACTATGTATTGAGGGCCATGGGCCGAATCGTGCATCGCCCATGAATGATTGATTTTACTAGCCTTAGTATTGTGAATTCTGATAGCAATATTCCCAAGACAATGATTAACAAGCGAACTTTATACCACTAGACGAATTAACCCTAAATGTAAGGAATAGCCAAACCCTAAACCTTACATTTTTGGGTGGCAAATGTGGGAACTGGATCCCGACCCCGCTCGCAAGAAGCGTCGATTTGAGACTCGAGCGAAGAGTGGACGATTGAGCCCGTGAGCTACAACTTTGAGAAAACGACTGAGGTACGTACGAAGTTTTGCCGACGACGACTGGACGTGCTCATACTGCTAGCTTTAGCGAAAACCGAGACTTGTGTCTCACTGCTAACGTCGCCGTTAAATCGACGACGGACGCCTGGGATGGATTCCCTCGCAATGGCTATGCAGAAATCACAAAAAGGTTAGTAATTAGGCTTTTACGTCATTTTCTGATCAGAAAAAGTGCCAAATTGTAAGTTGGTTGTTTTAACATGCGATAGTGCGTTATGTCGAGAAAATATACTATTATTTCCCAAAGATTTTGACATCTTTAATTTGCACTATTATTTGAGATAATTTGTCTGAAAGTGTCCTTATTTTCATTCTAATCTGCTATTTTATATCTCAAAATTTTGCTATAACGAGAGATACAATTATTTTTAGTTCAAAATTGTGATTTTCGCTTTGCCTCAATGTTGCATTATAGCGTGAGGTACAGTATAATTTCCATCTATATACGAATTCTCGAGAAAACACAATTTTTGTCTGCCATTACCGGTTTCAGACAGATGTGAGCTTATTATTATTTTCTTTTTGTTAATCCCGATCTGACTCAAGAATGGGGTTACATTAGAGCATTCATTAAGCTTAAGAACACAATTTTTGTCTGCCATTGACGGTTTCAGACAGATGTGAGCTTATTATTTTCTCTTTGTTAATCCCGATCTGACTCAAGAATAGGGTTACATGAGAGCATTCATTAAGCTTAAGAACACAATTTTTGTCTGCCATCAACGGTTTCAGACAGATGTGAGCTTATTATTTTCTTTTTGTTAATCCCGATCTGACTCAAGAATAGGGTTGCACGAGAGCATTCATTAAGCTTCGGACAATAATTATATTTCGGCCAAAAGTAATTTCCTTTTATCTCGATTTTCAAGTGACGGAAAATCTAGCTGAAAACGAGCGGGCATTAGGCAGAAAACCGCAATTAAGATCTGTCATGTGTCCTCTTACTCTACATCTGCCGATTTTAAGTTCTTTCTCATCAGCTTATTTTTCCAAAGAGCAACCACAGGACATTTGGACTTTGGACCGGAGAGCAATTTCTAGCTCTCCTAATAAAAGATTAGTGGACCTAAAAGCTTCCACCTAAATGACGACTCTTAAAAAGAAAAAAAGAAAGAAAGCCGAAAATATTAATCTTTGATGAAAAAGGGTCCAGATGAGCACCGAATCCTAATTAAATATACTGCCCGGCCAGCTTAGGAATAAATTAATGAGCGCGCAGCATGGTACTGTTTGACTACTGTATTTCAAGCATGCGTAATGAGGTACGGAATAGCTTACAGTATCCCGTTTTGTCGCTGCATTGGTTTACTGCGCGCAGAAATAAAGGTTCTTTATGGTTAAAGTACGACCAACTGGCCCGTCGTACGGACAATGCATGCTTTGTAAGAGTCGGCTAGGTTACGATGAGACTTCCGGAAAGCATGCTAAATATTATAGTGTTTGAAGATTCAGGTATACCTGGTTAGCACTGCAGATCGTACGTACGAGTACATTAATGCACGGGAGTGAACAATCGGTTGACCCGAGCTACCCATCGAATACGCCGACGGACGTTGGGATAGCTCTTGTTGGAAAAATCTTAGATCTAAGTCATATAAATATGGACCGATTGTATGCAGTGTGGTGAAGATGTACCATAACCTAAAACGCTACCTAATGTGTAGCAGACCTACCGATATCCCAGCGAAAAAGGGCAGCGCTGAGATTGTGTATGTGTGTGTGTCCAGTAATATGAAATGTGCGAGCTTGACCCTTGCTCGCGAGGGCGAGCGTATAGCTTCCGCGTTATTGCGTTTGCGCCCGAATAAGACCCTCATGTTTTATCCGTGTAAACAAAAATGTCGTTTCGTGAGTCCGTCCGATTGAAGTAAATTCCGAATTATTAGTATCGCGTATGCCTAATATGACGACGCAATCAGCACTTGTAGCAAAACGACGATTTTAGAGACAAAAACGAGCCGATTTCGGATGACGTAAGTAACTTAACGTGTGAAAATGAACATGATGTAATTTGTGCGATTCAAACTATTTCGACACCTTTACTGAAAATACCCATCGATTCACGGTCGATCAGCCAATCTGCCGTGTTGAATGTGGGCGAACGCCAAATCGCGTTGATCCGGGACGGGCCCCAAGAACGTCTGATGATTACCGTTCGAAATGAACACGTCAACAGGATAGATCAGGGACAGATAAGGGTGGCTCCCGACCAGGTAAGTCGAAAAGTAAGTGGGGAGCCTGGAGATCCTATTAAATTAAATTTATATCGATGTTTACGTACAAATTTAATGCAGTTTTGCTCGAATTTTAGAATTCGCCAGATAAATATACCAAATTGGGACCAAGTGAGTCCCCAGGTAAGTGAGATTCCGACGAAAGTGAGTTTTTATCACACGATGCGGTCAAAATTAATGACTTTTTACGCCAATTGTAGCGAGAAAAAGATAAGTGCGCCAAATTTACACAAAACGAAGAATTTCTTGAATGTTTGTCAACATTATGCACAAATATGTATAATTTTAGGCTTAATCGTGTTTTGCGTAGCGAACATCGTTCTTTTTAGTTTTCCAGGCGCAAAAGCTTTTCAGTTATGTGAACAGCAACCTGCTGGCGCCTATTATGCGCTACCGACGAATATTTCGTGTAAATCGCCCATTGAAGGACACGTTCGCGCATTTCACGCCAAAATTTGGACGCCGAATCTCGAAGCGACTACCGCGCGAGCCTATCGGTGTGTGGCCACAACGCACACGATTTGCACCAACACCGGCTTCCTCGGCTCCCGTGGAATCGTCCGAGACTCGCATGAACCGCAAACAATCTCGCTGCATCGCTGCCTCCGAATGATCGCTAGCGAATATTATCGAGGACAACGACTTTACAACGTACGCCAAGGTTTGTGGCGTACTAATTCGACCTTAACGGTAAGATATCAGTATTGTTGTAAGGATGCTTGTGAATCAGTGGACAATGCGATAATTCAGCAAGGTCAGGTAGCTACTTATGATGGTGTGCATGTGCTATCTAATTTAGGCGATGTATCAGCGTGTAAACTCGAAACAGACCAGTGTATAATTGATGATTCGATTATTATATGGCAATCAGCCGATTTAAAAACTCCTTGTCCTTTTGTAACAGACGGACAAAATTTATTAATTCAACGATCTGGGCCATATTATATCATTGAGCAATTGCAAGAAGCATTTACACTTTTTAAAAATAAAACTTTGCCTAAAAATCATTGTTTACCGCCATACTTATTGTACATGGACCAAGGTACTATTTTGCAATTGTATGATTCTGAAACTTTTCGGACGGCCCAACCTGATTTTGAGCCAATTAAAATTCTAGCACGACACATACGTGGGGGAACCCCAGCCACCCCTCAACCCAACGATCCACTTATAATTCAATTTACAGAATTTAATTCGCGCATACAATATTTAGAAGCAACACTCACAACATGGGAATCTAACCGATTTAATCAAATTTGGATGCAAATCTGCCGATTGGCAGATTCGCAGCTTCAGATTGTTTCTGAATTATTACGTTTAGATCCGACGGCAGCAGCCCGATTATGGCTGCGCCGCCGCGATGTCGCTGCCCGAATGGCAGGCGAAACTTTGCTAGTATGGCCGTGTATGCAACTTAAGGCTGATTTAATATTTTGGAATTATCAAGTCGCTGATACTTGCTATGCTATGCTACCTATAATTGTAAACGAAACTGTGTATTTTGTTTTACCAGGGTCAGAAGATGTTGTGGCTAACGCCCCAAAAGTACCGTGTTTTAATCTTCCGGTGGGAGTCCATTTTGACCCTAAAACTCAAAGGTGGGTCAGCCCCCGCGGAACCGTAGATGTAAAACCTCTTTTACAACGTTTAAATTTTCCTTAGCATCCCGAAGCCCCATTGTCTTTGATGTCCCATTACTATTAAAAGAGGTCGGACAACACCCACCTTTTCAAACATCCCTGGAACTCGCTACACTTGAAACATGGAGATTACAGAAACAAATGCAACAATTAGTTAATTTTACATCAACTTTACACGTTGATCCTGCCCAATTTCGTCAAGTACTTAGAGATATAGGCGATGGCGTAAAAGATGTAAATGGTTTAACTGTGTCACATCTGCAAAGTGCTGTTAGTGGTTTATTTTCAAATACTGGTCATGCATTATCTTCTTTTAGTGGAGGATTTATTCATACAATCACAAATGCATTATTTTGGGCAATTTTTGCAGTTTTCTTTATTTATATCGGCTATTTAGCTTTGCGTTATGGTTGGTGTTGCATGTGGTGTCAGTGGGGATGTGGTTCTGTTACGTTGTTGTGTCAGTGGTTTGCATCTTTGTGTCGCTTACCACGTCAGCGAACTTCGCAATTTATTCGCCTCGCTCGACCACCTGCCCGCCAACGCCCCGAGCCATCAGTCGCTTATCATCGAAATCGCAGTCGTACGCCGATTTATGCGATTCATGACTCACCAAAAATTCAGATTCGCCGACCACACGTTTTTGTCCATTTTCCTAATGGTCAACACGTGGAAGCGCTAGTCGATTCTGGCTCTACTGTCACAGTTATCGATTACTCGACGTATAAACGTGTCGCTCCAGAAGTACCCCTGAATCCCTGTTTGCGACCATCCGCCGTTTCTGTCACCGGTCATTCCATCAAGTCGCTCGGATACGTTGTTTTGCATGCTCGTATTGGACAGCAAACGCTGCCAATCACGTTTATAGTTATGTTAAACAGCCCTTATTCTATTCTTTTAGGGTATGACTCTATAATTAAACTTTGTGGCAACAAACTCCGTGTTATTACTGATCATGTGCAACATTTTATTCGTTTTGGCAATAATTTGCCAGTTTCTTTGTGTAAAATAACCAATAGTGTAAATTCGCATGCAAATTTAAGCGTAAATTCGTGTGTACCAACAGTTTTAGCGATAGTTAAAGACACTGTAATTTTACCACCTATGACCATTTACGTATTACCAGTTACTGCCGATCTAACGTCATTAGCTAATCAGTGGCTTCGAATCACAAGTGTAAACTCAAATTTAGATAAAGTGCATGCTTTATATGTACCTAATATGCATTTATATTCAGATTTTAACAATATTGATGCATTACCGATTGTAAATTATTCAAAACAACCTATTTGTTTATATAAAAACACACGTATTGCAGCCATCTCTTCCGTTCCTCAAACTCCTTTACACTTAAAGAGGGAGGAGGAGGAGGATGGCGAGGAAATAAAAAATTTCCATAAAATGGTCGAAGAAAAGTTATCTCATATCAAAAATCCTCAAATTCGTCAACAATTTGTGGCATTTTTAGACATTAACGCCAAAGTTTTTGGCATAGGCCATCAATTAGGTAGAACAACCATTGTTAGACATGGAATTGATACCGCTGATCATAGACCTATTTCTCAACCCCCTTATCGCATACCGTTTGCTAAAAGACAGGTAATTGAGGAGCATGTTAATCAAATGTTAGATTCTGGGATTATTCGACCTTCCCAAAGTCCCTGGGCAGCTCCCATTGTTATGGTTGATAAAAAAGACGGAACTAAACGATTTTGCGTAGATTATCGTAAATTAAACGATTGTACGGTTAAGGATGCGTACCCCCTTCCTCTTATTGATGATATTTTTAGTCAGTTACGAGGTTCAACTATTTTCTCGACTTTAGATCTCGAGCAAGGTTATCATCAGATTGAGGTTGCTGAAGAAGATAAACATAAAACCGCGTTTAATTCGTTTTTAGGTCTTTTTGAATTTAATGTTATGCCGTTTGGGCTGACGAACGGGCCAGCCACTTTTCAGCGAACTATGGAACAAGTTCTACGCGACCTAAAATGGCGTCATTGTTTCGTCTACTTGGACGATATTTTGATTTGCGGAACAGACCCGAAATCGCATATCAGTCAACTGCAACAAGTTTTTGACCGATTGATGCGTGCAGGATTGACGTTGAAACTCAAGAAGTGCGAGTTTGCGTTAGACGAGGTTAACTATTTGGGCCACATCATCGATTGCCGTGGTCTCAGAGTTAATCCAGCCAAAATTGAGGCGCTGGCTAAAATGCCAGTGCCCCAGTCAATCACCGAATTACGTAGTTTTATAGGTTTAGCTAATTATTATAGAAGATTTGTTAATAATTTTGCAGATAAAACCTGTCCTTTAAATAAACTTATGCGTAAAAACGTCTCTTTTCAGTGGAACCCTTTTTGTCAGCAAAGTTTTCAGGAAATCAAAAATGATTTAACTCGTGCTGTTACTTTAGCTTTTCCAGATTTTAAGAGCCCATTTCTGGTCCAAACCGATGCCAGTGGATACGGCGTAGGAGGTGTTTTGGCACAGAAAATCGATGGAGAAGAGCGTCCGATCGCTTTTGTGTCGCGAACGCTGACCAAAGCCGAACGAAACTACTCTACCATCGAAAAGGAGGCGCTGGCCATCGTTTGGTTGATTAAGCAGTTTCGACCGTATCTCTATGGTCACCGATTCACGCTGGTCACCGATCACGCCCCGATTCGATTTTTGAAAATCCACGACGCTTCGCCGTCGCGCTTGGTGCGATGGGTTTTGTCGCTCCAAGAGTACAATTACGACGTTATTTACCGAAAAGGACGCGAAAACGCGAACGCAGACGCATTATCGCGTTTGCCGATTGAAAACTCGGACTTGGTTAATTGTATTGATCTAATTAATAAGGAAAATTGTACTAAAATCGATTCTGACGTAAATTGTGTAAAATATACAGCTATTGATGTAGGTACGAGTGTTAATGCGAAAATTTGTGATCTTAAAAATGTATGTAAGAATGAAAATGATAGATGCTACGTTAACAGTGATAAATACAGTGATAATAGTGATAATAAAATCACTTGGGGACTGAAAGAGAGCAGTAAAGATAGTGTTGTTGATCTTAATGATGTTAATATTAATTTTTGTACTGAAAATGTGTATGCTATTGATTTAAATTGTAATTTGTTTCATGATTTGCCTAACATGCAACGTCGTGATGTATTTTTAGGTAATATTTATAGACTGTTGCAGACGCGTAAACGACCTGAGCGGTTGACCCCAGATCAGTGGAACCTCACTGATCGTTTTGTGTTGGACAATGGGATCCTAAAATATCAACAGGATCCGGAACGAGAGCCAGTCTTAGCCGTTCCACGCCGGTTGGTCTCTGTTTTGTTGCGAGCGTTGCACGACGATCCGATTTCCGGTCATTTAGCGTTTTGTCGGACTTTCGAAAAAGCCCAAGAGCGCTATTTTTGGCCAGGACAACGCACAGACGTTTGGAAACACTGCCGAGAGTGTTTGCCTTGTCAACGCCGCCGACCACCGACTCAACATTTGCCCGTCCAGCCGCTGCACCCTATACCTGCGGCAGCCGCCCTCGACCATTGGGTCATGGACACGATGGGGCCGCTCACGGTTACACCCTCCTCTAACACCAACATTCTTGTTTTTATAGATCGGATGACTAAATGGGCCGAGACGATCGCGGTACCTAACGTTCAGGCCGCTACGATCGCCGAATTTTTCCTAGAACGCATTGTTTTGCGTTTTGGGGCCCCGAAAGTCGTTCAATCTGATCGAGGCACCGGGTTTGTGGCCGCTGTTTTCCGCGAAGTTTGCAGATTGTGCAACGTTAGACACATTGTGTCAACGCCGTACTGTCCGCAGACTAACGGGTTGGTAGAGCGTTTTAATCGAACTCTACAAACCATGTTGGCCACCTGCATCCAGGAAACTGAAGATCGATGGGACAGCTACTTGCCGAGCGTTACGTTTGCGTACAACACCAGCCGCCAGGATAGCACTGGGTATTCGCCCTATTACCTAGTGTATGGACGGAATGCGAAACTACCGATTGATCAAGCTTTGACTGCCGATGATGACGATTTGCAGCCGCCGCCGATACATGAAATTCTACAAAATTTGCGTTTGGCCCGGCGTTGTGCCGACGATGCAGCCCGACGTGCACAGCAGCAGCAGAAGCGACAATACGACCAACGACATCGCGTCGAATCGAACGAACCAAAATATCGAACTGGCGATCTCGTTTTGCGCCAAAATTCCCGCGCCAGCTCGAAATTCCATCAGCGATGGTTGGGTCCATACGAACTGCGTTGCTTACGTCCGCCGAATGCGATCATCCGAGAACTTAGCGGACGCCGACGGATGCGAACGGTTCATTTAAACCAATTGCGTCCATTTCATGGACAGCGCCGTGCCGTGCTCGACGACGCTGACGATCTCAGCAAATATAGCGTCGAATACTGACGAAAGATCTGCTTGGCGCGAATGGACTGATTCTCAACTGCCGCCCGGATGATTTTTGTAAGAAATTTCCGATTATTTACCCGCAATTTCCGCCCAGTAGTACTTTTGGATCAAAATTTCGTTCAATCCATATAAAGATGTTTCGAACTTTGGGGAAGAATTCGTCTTAAAGAGGGAGGAGTGTAACAAAGCCGATACATTCAGCAGCTAACAGTCTTATTTTACGTTCGTATATTTATGCTTAAGCTAGGTACTTATTAGGTATACCGCCCATTTTCTATATTCGTAATTCCGCCTACTATTTGTTGCTTAAATACTACCCGCTCTATAGTAAATAGCTCAGTCCAAGAGATCTCCACTAATATGTAGCTTAGGATCGAGGCTGGCCAGCTAGCTGGCCAGCTACATGGTATAAGCTTACGATGTGGCATACGTGTGATTACAGTAGGATATGATTTAGCTCACGTTAAACTATGTATTGAGGGCCATGGGCCGAAACGTGCATCGCCCATGAATTATTGATTTTACTAGCCTTAGTATTGTGAATTCTGATAGTAATATTTCCAAGATAATGATTAACAAGCGAACTTTATACCACTAGACGAATTAACCCTAAATGTAAGGAATAGCCAAACCCTAAACCTTACATATGCTTGTTTTGAGCCGCATTACTGCATCAACAGTTTAAACTGCTTTTGTAGCCTGATTCTTGTGGAAAATTTCAGAAGAAAACGGCAAATTTATATGAAACAGACTGTAGGAGAATGTTGTATGTGAAGTGCGATAAACCAGAGTGGCTGATGCAAAGCAACCAACCGGATGCCTAACTTTAACACCTAAGGTCAAAGAGGTAGTAGGCATGAAGCACACATAAATGTAGGTTTGGGGTTTACCCGCGATATCTAACTGACCCACGTAATACTACTACTGGCCAGGCACATAACTGGCCGTCCTATTTTGATGGGGAACCAACACCAATTTTGGGGGGACTAAGCCCGAAATGGTCAAAAATAGCACAAAATAAAGTTTAAAAAGTCCTATCTACTGAATTTTGGGGGTCCGGCTGAACCCTTCCATTCCCCCGGAGCTATGTGCCTGCTACTCGCTGACAGCAAGTTATTTCTTTCTTGTCACAAGCATCGTAACAAAAACGGAAACGTTGAGTAAAATCCGAAACGGAAACGATGTGTAAAAGCCGGAAACGGAGACGGAAACGATCCAAAGCACCGGAACCAGGGTTCTGCCAAGTAGGGCCCATCAGGATGAACACCCCAAACCCAGTTTCCGGCTAAATTTCTCCCACTTAAGGGGATTTAGGGGCTCGGAAACTGGGTACCCCATTATTCATATGAGAAGCTGACCCCGGTTCCGTTGAAAGTTTCTCCGACCTGGGGATTGTCCGAAGTGCCATAACTGGGGTTCCAAAAGAAGGTCGCATCAGGTTCAAAACCCCCACCCGTTCCAGCAAAATCTTATGCATGGAAGCAGCGTTTTTTGTATTCGGTAAAGATTTTTCCCGATGTACAAAAACTTTTCCGGGCCGTCTTTGTGCATGTACAACGATTTTTGGGAAGTCAAAAATTGCAAAAAAGGTCTAAAATTCGAAAAAATTTTCGGAAATGTGTAATTGTATGTTCTATACAGCTTTATAATTGCAGAAATTGCGTTAAAAAGGAAAATGTCAACCTTCGGCGCTTCGCGCCGTTTTAAGACGATTCTTGGTGATTTTTGCCTTTAAAGACCCAGAAATTATGTAGCTGAAATATACTACCAAAAGTCGAACAACTCTGCTTTTACAACACTAAAATTGCTACTGTACCATATTTTAGTACACAAAAATTTGCATGTACGAAATGTACAAAGACTTTTGGGGACCATCTTTGTACATGTACAAACGGACCTTGTACAAAAAAAATGCTGCATGGAATGGGGGTTTAGGGCTCGAAACAAGGTAACCCATTATTCATATATGTATGTAGCTGACCCCAGCTCCGTCGGGGTTTCTCCGCCCTGGAGGCAGTCCAAAGTGCCGGAACCGGGGTTCCGTAAGTAGGGCTCATCAGGGTCAATACCCCCAAGCCCGTTTCAGCAAAATTTTACCCATGAAACGGGGGTTTAGGGACTAGGAAATTTAGTAGCTCATTATTCATACATGTAGCTTTTCTTTAATATCAATTATTTGCTTCGATTTGAAATTCGTTTTCCAGCTCATCCAAAATAACAGGTGCTGCATTTCAATTTTGTGAAAGCCAGTCAGGAGTCTAATTTTCTTTTCCAGATGTAAAGGAAATTTTGACATTGAATTCCTGAAGCTTTAAAGCCCAATGCATCAATTTACTACCAGGATCTTTTGAATTTAATAAGCACTCAAAAGGTTTATAATCCGATTTGATTATGAATTTATCGCCATATAGATAGTGTCCAAAAAGTTTTACAGCCCTTCTTGACTCAATACAACACCTAAAGCAGTATTGCTTGCATCTGTATTTAAGACAAATGTAGCGTTTGAGTCGAAAACTGGAAATTTCAAAATTGGAGGACTAACAAAAATTGCTCTTTGATTCTTCAAATATTCTTGTATGCTTTTCCATCTAAACAAATTTTTCGCTTTTACTCATTAGTCTATTTGAAGGACCAACTTTTTAGCTGAATTAGGCACAAAGCTTTTAGACCATTGAAGGATACCTAATTAACTTTGAAATTGCTTTACAGTTTTTGGGAGGTTTTGATTCAAGAATAGAAGACATCTTCTGGGATCAGGCCGGATCCTGACCCTAGAGACTATGTGACCCAAATAAGTTACCTCTACTGCAAAAAACTGCATTTTCCGCTTTTACCTTAAAATTGACTTTCCTTAAAGCCAAAAATAAATCATCCAGATCTTTCAAATGTTTTTCAAAAGTTCTCAAAAATACTAGAATGTCATCTATATAAACTTAACAAGATTGCCATTACAAGCCCGAAAACGCAATTTCTATGATTTTCTGAATATCTGCTGAAGCATTTTTGATTCCAAAAGGCATGACAGTGAATTCGATATGACCAGAAGGTGTTGTGAATGCCATTATTTCACAAGAATGTGGGTCCATTTCTATTTGCCAGTAACCTTAGCATAGGTCTGAGGTGGAGAAAAATTACATACCTGACAAACTGTCCAAACATTTTTTAAGGCGAAAATTTTCTGATGCGGTTTATGTGGATAGTTTGGATTTTTTCCATTTCCGAGGTCAATTTGAATATTAGGATGCTTTACACTAATGATTTTGTATGGACCATTGTAGACTTGTTGTAATTTCCTTGGAGCTCCACATTTTATTGTTTTGTTTTCCAAGAGAATTAAGTCACCAGCACACATGGGCGTGGGGGGGTTCGGGGGTATGCACCCCCCCAGAACTTAAAATACCCCACCCCCAGAAATCAAAATACCCCCCCCCCCCAAACAAAAATTTTTTTGCTTTTCTAGCAATTTTTTTTGATGCCATTGGATAGTGCTCTCAACAAGAAATGTCAAAAATTCCGGTGTTTTTTTGCCATACAACCACTTTTAAGACAATTTTCTGACCTTTTAAAAATTTCTTTAAGCTGGTTTGCTTTCTTGTGAGTTTTTTATTTATTGTCATATAATGGCTAATGCTCGGTGAGAGTATTTTTGTAATTTTTATTTATTGTTATATAATGGTTAATGCTCGGTAAAATTATTTTTTACTTTGTCCTCATAAGATTCTAAATCTAAAAGGTAAAATGGTTGTTGATAGTGTAAAGCAATGTCTATGGGAAGTCTGAGAATTCACCCATACGTAAGCAAGAATGGACTGAAGCCTGTGGTTTTATTGTTATGAATATTTATTGAGAATATTGCATACAGGAGATGTTTGTCCCAATCTCCTACTCGTCTTCCTATATATAAGCAGATAAACGTGATTAGGGTTTGACTGCTCTTTTAACTTCACTATTGGCCATGTGGTGATAGGATGTGGTGAAAAATTGTTCCATATAATTTTGTAATTTCTTGCATTAACTTGGCTGTCAAATCACTGCCTTAATCTGTAATAGTTTCAGTGGCAAATGCTTCTATGTACTTTGTGAAATAATCAATAAATACTACAAGGTACTTATTACATTTGCATTAGGTTGAGTGGACTAACACAATTGATGGCAAGGCTCAGAAGGGCCTGCTGCCATAATAGGTAGAATATCCACAGCTATTTTTGAGCAAGTTGGCTTACGTTTTTGGCATAAAATACAAGATTGACCATATTCTGTAATTTTGCTTACCATCTTTCTCCAAAAAATAACGTTTAGCGATGAGTTTTGTTGTTTTTCTGGCCTCAAAATGGCCAGCAAGTTGGTTGTCATGATATGCATGTATTATTGAATTTTCCAATATTTTATTTTGGGTATGACAATTTATTTCATCTTTCTATCTAGTTTATAGAGAATTTCATCCTCAATTAGATAGCCTTCTTCAAGTTTTCTGAGTCAAAATACTTTTCTAGATCTTTATCTGCTTTAAGTAGGTTAGTAATGTCTATCTTTCCATTTTCATTCGATTTTTCTTGATTATTTAGTCCCACTTCATTATTGTTTACATTGAATATGGCTTCCCTGACTTGATTTATTTCATTGCTTTCATTTTTATCTTGATTTTTGTCAATGTCTTCCTGATTTGGCAGATGCGATAATGAGTCTGCATTCTGATTAGTAATTCCATAGCATGGTACTACTGAGATTTATATGCCTGAGATAGCTTATCCCTAGCATGCAATTCTAGTTGAGGGATTACACTTTTCTAAAATTTCTTTCACCGCAGTGTAATTGGTTTTTACTTTTACTCCATATTGATATAAGTATAGTCTAAAATATTCAATGAATTCTACTACAGAAAGAATTTCTAATTTGCTTGCTGAATAATTTTTCTCTGCGCATTTTAGGCTTCTGCTTGCATATGCAATGGGAGGTTCACTGTTTTTTTCATTAAGTTAGGACAAAATCACTCCTATCCCATTGTATGAGGCATATGTTTGCAGGATAAATGGTGCTTCAAAGTTTGAATGGTCAAGAATTGGTGTTTCAAACAGCTTTTGTTTCAATTTTTGGAATGCATTCTCTTGTTCTTGTTTCCATGTAAACAAAAATCATTTTCTAAGCAATCTATTCAGTGGCTCTGCTATTTTTGAGCAATTTTGTTTTTATTCTCAGTAATATGGAATAATTCCCAGAAATGATTTGATTTCTTTTTCAGTGGTTGATCTTTGCATGTTCTGTGTGGCTTCAATTTTCTAAGGATCTGGGGATATTCCTTAATATTATGTTCTAAGAATGGTTATTTTAGGGTGAGAAAATTTACATTTTGAGAGTTTTATCTTCATATCAGCTTCAATTAGTCTATTTAAAAACGTGTTTAGGCAATCAATCATTTCCTGGTGAGTAGCCTGATCAGGCTAGCTCATTATGCAAAAGTTGTTTTGGACTGCCTGCAGGCTGAAAAAATTGAATTTGTTGATAAACATTTGAATCCTGCCTGTGTTCCAGAAATTCGTCCAATTGAGGATTTCTGGTCAGATCTTAAATCCCTCGTGTACGCCAAAGGTTGGCAGGCAAAAACTTTGCAACAGCTCATCACGCGTATAAAGTATTGTTTAAAGAAAGTTGATCAAAATGTACGAAAGCTATCTTTGAGTACTAGGAAAAGACTTGACACAGTGTAACGCAATGGAGTCATTGAAGCTTGCAATTGAGGTGTGAAATATATTAGGCTTTTAATGTTCTTTTTGTTGATATATTACTTGTTGAGTTTTTGTTTCTGTTTGTGCAATAAATTAGCCTTTGAAAAAAATTCCGGATTTTTCGGGGGACACCCTTTATTTATTTACTTAAATTTACACGAGTTTTCGCATACATAACAATTAATCTTCGATTTTGTTATTAGATAAAATTCTCACCTTGAGTGGGTGTCCACCACACCTGGGCGTGGGGGTTTGGGGGGTATGCACCCCAGAAACTAAAATACCCCCCAGAAATCAAAATACCCCCCAGAATTCAATTTTTACAATTTTTTTTGTTTTCCGCGAATTTTTTGATGCCAATGAATAGTGTTCGATGATAAACGTCAAAAAATGGTGTTTTTTATCGAAAACCATACAACCATTTTTAAGGTTATTTTCTGACCTTCAAAAAAAATCTTGCACCCCTCCAGGATTTTCCTGCTGCCCATGTATGGTGTCCATGGACAGTAACAATACCGCAGATTCTGTGAGACTGCTGGAGTGTGGGTTGGTCAATGGCTTGGCCATGGCTGTTCATCAGTTTTCTTTTTTGCCTAATGCAAATATTTTGCAGCATCAAATTTTGCTTCCTTTATTGGATGAGATTGTCAAAAATGGCAAAAAATGACATCTGGTGTTGCAGGTGACGTTTTGTCATTGAGTGACTTACGTAGGAAGACTGCCATTTGGCCATGATGTGGGCACAGATGAGATGTTCACCTCAGCCTATGACGATGCAGTGGGATAAAATACAGATGCAGTGTCTATGGTGTTCAAAAATTTATTCCCTAAGATATTGCACATTTTCCTCAGTAGATACAACATTTTGCTTTTGATGTTGGGCCTCAGGGAATATTCTAGCCCTCACTTAGATGTTGCAGATGCTGAATTGGGAATTTCGGACCACCAAATTGGCATGGAGAAACACCCAGCCAAGAAAACAGCGGTTTAGCCATGTAAGATGCTGCTTTTAGCATTATTTGCAATCTGCAATTAGGTAGCTGCTAACACCAGAGTCATTCTGAATGTCAGCAATCCTCATTTGACCCACCAAAATAGAATGCCATCATTGGACTGGATGTCTGCTTCAGATTGAGAAGTCAGCACACCTGATGAAGAGGGGGTATAAATGACATTCACATATCCTTTTGGGCTAGTTCGTGGAAGCAACTCCATCATCCTTAATATCAGAGGCTTCTGAATCGCTTCTTGCCTCATCTTTTTTTGGAGAATTCTGCCTGAGAAATTGTATTATTTGTAATTTTCTTAAAGATTTCACTGAAATGGACATCATTGGGGGGCACAGGGCTCAGTGCTCAAGAAGAACCGGAATTATATTCCCTCTGTTCTATATGTCTGTCCTCCACATTTACATATGTGTTCCCATGATAATTATTATTGCTGCTTCTGTTATTTTGATTATTACCATAATTACGCTCATTTTGGTTGTTTGTATACTGGTGACTATTTTGATTACCTCTATAATTATAAATATTTTGCTTATTCCCATTAATTGCATTGCCTCTAAAAACTCAAATTGTAATAATTATTTATATTTCTAATAAAATTAGGACTATTATTGTAATTTGTTCGAAAATTACTGCTTCTATCTAGATTGTTATTATGCAGAGAATAATTTTGATCATTATTGAATGAATTATAACCACTCTTTGTCATGGTTGGGGCAGCCAATGGCAAAAAGCAGGACTCTGCATTAGAAACAGCCACTATGGGGTGAGATTCTCATTGATGCAGAATTTGAAATTCTGACGTTGGATGGTTTTGCAAGTTCAGGCATATTCTTTATCTATACCAGGTGAATGCTGGTATTGCCATTTGATAATATTGTTAATCTTTTTCCATTGCAACTGAAGGTAAAATACTCGAATTATGTTCATCTTTATAATCAAAGTGGGTTGGGAATTCTTGGATACCCTTCCAGGAAAGTTGGCTTTCAGTAAATGTTGCCCTCTTTATTGCTTCGTGCGGAGTCCCAAATACTTCATATTTTAGTCTTTCATATACTTTAAGAAGAATTCCAGTCATGAAAATCGGGTTTGTGATAGAATCTTAATTTTTAGGTGCTAGTGGGATGAGCAAATTTTGTTAATTTTTAGAGCCTTTTTCCAAATTCAAGGGCGATCTCTTCATTCCTCCTTTGTCTAACATCATATATCATCCCTTGATAAATATATCACTTACCCACCCTCTGAAAATTCATTTTCAAGTTCTTTAAGTCCATTAGTATGTGGGGCCTCAACTGTCCCAAAATGCTGTTTAATTTTGCTTAAGCAGTCTAAGCAAAATTTAACTCTAAAAATGCGACTTCTATAGTTGCCATCAGCATGTACAATACTTATTTCCATTCACCATCATGTTTTTGCAGTCAAAGTGCACCATCATGGCATAAACTCCTAGCAGCATATTAAGCTGTGCCTTCTTAACATTCTCTGACAGCTGTTACTTTCATTTAGTGCAATTTTCTAGTGCTCTGTCTGAATGTGTATATTATTTTCTGTGAGAATTATTTTAGAAAGAGGTATAATCAAAACCTGTCACAATGCATAAGAGTAGGCACCTGTTGGACATTATGCAAAAATAAGGAAGAAGTAGATTTCTGTTGTGTTAAACACATCCAGGGGATGCATTAAAAGAGCTGGAAAGGAATAAACCACTTAGTTTTCTTATTAAAACCTTATGTTCCTGTCTTAAGTTTTTGTGATATCACTGTAAATAGGCCAAAAATGCTCTATTTCTCGCTACTCTCATAAGTCCTCTTTAAGCTAAACACATTAAAAACGATCGAACTGGAGCCAGAGCGGGGCTAGACCAATGTTTTGGACACATGGATAAGGTAGAACAGAAAAAATGCCACAAAAGTGATTCATTTTGCCTCTGGCATAGGGCATAGTAAACGAGGGTTACTCCTTGCAAAAGCATGTCTTTTTCTGAATTTTTTGATCAATTCGTCGGATGTCTCACCTAAAGCACTCTTAAAATGATTTAGGTGCTTTCTTTGTTAAGTAAATCTCCCAACCAATTTGAAGGGGTTAGTTGCAGGAAAATTAGTTACTGAAAATTGGGCTCCACCATGCTCAACAATTGCTATTAAATCATTAATTTTTTCATTTAACGATTCTCCAAAATCATTAAAAGCCGACTCTAAAAGCATCAGCCAATGCTTGGGGATCATGAGCCATTTTTCTATTTATAGATTTTTTTAATATTTAAGCCAAAAATCTCTTTGCAGGCTTTTGGAGTTCATTTCAGGAAATAAAAAATGCTGACCAAATAAAAGCTGAACTTTATAGAAATTTCTGATTCCGAAAAATTTGAAGCATGTTTATAATTTTGTTCAGCTATAGATGACCCTTGAATAAGTTTAAGTGCCTGTTGGTATAAGCAAGTTAGGACAAGGCAACAGCTGGGATAGGAGTAACTACGGAGTCGGACACCTGGGACTTCTAAAATTGACAAAAAGAAGCTTGCAAAAGCTTTATAATTTATTCAATTTGTCGGAGAAGAGCCAATCCAAAATTGCTTTTATTCCTTTGGCAGCTTTTGTCAGTATCTGTTGGTGCCTCCCCAGATAAATATTGAGAAAAATCCGTTTTAATTTTGAAGAAAACAATTCACTTTACACTCACAGGTTACTTTTCCCCAAAATCACTTCTCTAGGGTAAACAAATAATGTATCAACTCACAAACAAATAAATCATATATCCAATGTTAGATTTATTGCATCCAATTTACTTCAATCCATTTTAAATTATCTTATTGACGGATTAAAAAATTAATTTATCTTCAGTGTTATAAACTACCAAAATTGGTGGCCACTCAATTAGGGTAAGAAGATAAATTATGGCAGTACTGCTGAATTAGTCTGTTCCTGGTACAAAACAGACAAAAAGTAGATCAGACATACAAATTTCTATATTTTTAAACCTAAAAACAAATTTCTATAGTTCCTAATTCTTTCTAAAAATATCTATGATCCGATTCCCTGACTCATCATAATTTTGATTCAAATCAAATTCACGCAGCAGCAAAATCATTAGAAACTTTCTAAGCATCCTCAGAAGAGTAAACTTATTTGAGAGAATTCCTATGATTGACCAATATTCCAAGCAGAAGGGGTTTTTGATGAATATTTTCCCAAAAATATTGAAAAGATGCAAAACACAATTTAACTTCTGTCACCAAATTTTGTCACACCTAATTTTATCTCACTAATTGTTTGTCATATGTTGCTTAAACTCCTAAACTCATCTATTCATATCTAGCCTTTTCTAATTCAAGTATTTGCTATTCAATAATACTGCAGGTTGTAGGCACACATGGGCGTGGGGGTTGGGGGGGGGGGGTCTGGACCCCCCCAGAAACAAAAGACCCCCCCCAGAAATCAAAAGACCCCCCCCCAGAAATCAATTTTTGAAAAATTTTTTTCGTTTTTTCCGCAATTTTTTGATGCCAATGGATAGTGCTTGATGAGAAACGTCGAAAAATGGTGTTTTTATCGCCATATCACCATTTTTAAGGCCATTTTTTGACCTTCAAAAATCTTGGACCCCCCCAGAATTTTCTTGCTGCCCACGTATGGTTGTAGGGCCTTTCCTCTCTACGTATTGATAGAAGAATGACAATGATTTAAGACTTTATAATTTCATTAGAAAGAAAGACAGAAACTTACAAATCACACAAACATTGTTGAGAAAAGCTCACTCCAAAAATAATCAACAAAGGCACAACAAGCGGGTCTGGATTGCATAGGCTAAGTAGCCAATAGCTTCCAAATGTGACATGATTAAACTGATTGATGAAAGATTAAGCATGGATACATAGCAAAAACGTGTCAAAATGGGATGACAATCAAACAAATTGATAAAAGAATTTACACAAGGGTATGATGACACCAGACAAATAGAGAAAGTGAAAATTCTTTGAGTTTCATCACTTCTATAGGGATCCGGCACTTTTGACACCTTCTTGATTGATTATTTTGTTGGTTTTTCCACTCACTTGTTCTCACCACTCATCCTAAGTGTTTGCAATCTTTTTATATTTATGTATGTCTTTACATGTTTTGTGGTAGCTTGTACTTTATGCTTCTGACCCTTAGTGGCTTCATAATTTGTTTTGCTTCCAGGCCGACTAGTAGGTCAGTTGCTTGTGTATTCTTTGCGTATGCTTTTGCATTGTTTATATTCTACTTTTAAAGGATTTTAGTGGTTTTCATTAGGATTACTGTATAAGGATTATGGTACTAAAATGGCGGTCAGAAAAACTGATAACATTGTTGTACATTGTTACATGTAAATAAAGTGCTTAATAAGCAAAAAGTTGAATTGTTCTAATAGATCTGTTACAGTGCTGAATAATTGAAAGTTCAAGTTGTTCTAATTAATGTAAAGAAAGTGCTAAAGATGCAAGATTTCATTGTTTTAATTGATCTGTTGTATACATAAAGAAATTATCAAAGAAACAAGTATTGAAAGTATTGAATTGTTCTGATTGAAATGTTATAAGTGTAAAGAAGTGCTGAACAAGCAAAGTTTGAATCATTCTAATTGACTATATAATGAATACTGCAATAAAGAAATAATAAATACATATAAAAAAGTAAAAATGAGGGCTTTACAATGACAGTTACAACAAATGCATGAAACTATGAATAATCAGCAAAAACAATTATCATAGTTAACACCAGGGATAGGGCCTATTGCAGAAAGATCTGATGGTTTAGTATCAGGAGACTATTTTTTGGTAGGCCTGATTAAGAAATTGGGCTGTGGGATGAGGGAAACAAACAATCATCAATATTAACATATTTTTGAGCATTTGCTAAACTTGCTTATAACATGAACTCTTGCAGAGCATACAAAGATGACATATCATGATTTAATCACAAAATTGAAGGAACAAGTTTTTCCTACAGAAAACCCAGAATTAAAAGCTTTACAATTACAAAGTTGCCATCAAGAGCCTAATGAACCGGTTCTAAAATATGTTTTAGAAATTCAACAATTAGGTACACAAGCCTATCAAGATGTAAATGCAACAACTCTGAATGCGTTGACCAGATGTCATTTCATTGATGGCTTAAACTTAGGATTATGGCAACCAGTAAGTAGCAGAAAACTGACAACATTCAATCATGCTGAGTTATATGCTAGGCAAGAAACACAAGCAAAGACTATAAGACGAGTAAAATTGAAATCAGCATATGAATATCAATCTTACAGAGAGATTATACTTAGCAATGCAACATAAGCACCAGACATCAACTCGGACATGATCACAAGTACAAGTGTAAAATCAAGTGCAATGTTCTATTTGCAATCATTTTGGACTTTTTGCAAGAGATTGCAGATTTCAATTTCATTCAACGCACTCTAATCAACCGTCATTTAAAATAAATCAGTCTCAGTTAAATAACAGGCAGTCTTTTACAAGTTGCAGATTATATTTTTAACAAAATGGATTGATGAACAGAGGCAGAAGTTGGCCTTGGGGTGCCCATCCAGTCATACAAAAAGTTTCAAGCATAAATCAAAGGAATGAAGATATAACAGCCACAGCAAATGAGGATGAGGTTCCATGTTGCTCAAATTATTTGATTCAGCAGCAAAAATCAAAACACAGACCACAAGCAATCCAGTTCAAACTACATTTATTTCTGATACTAAAGCAGATGAGATGAGTGAACCTGAAATAGAATATTAAGCTAGTCAATTTGTACTATTATAAATGAAATTTAATGTATTACCTTATAAACAAATATTTACTTATAGTGCTATGAATATTTTTTGTGTGTGTGCACAAATTCTGATTTTCAATTGTATCAAGTCTATTTTCAATCAACTTTACACTTCCTACAATCCGGATGTACGTATTTATTAATTGTCCTCGAATAGACAACTAGGCATACATGAAATTTAGCCACTTAGTTCTTTTTTGATTAACGCTAATAGCTTTATTCCCCTTTATTACATTTCCTACATAGTTGACAAATGCCGCCCAATTGTCACTTAGTCTACATTCATCAATTACCATCTATTTCTGATGGAAAATGACAAAAACACCTACTAAAAAATGGTATAAAAACAAGCTGTTGCTGAAAGGTAATTGAAAAAAGATACAAAAATTTAAAAAAGGTCAATTCTTTGCACGTGTAAGTGACGCAATATGGTTAAGAGTCACAGCAACAGCTAAAATATTGTTTTATTTTCATTAATAATTCTTAATTATATCAAAATTCATATTAATTTCAAAATTTTATTGATGATCAAGATTAATACTTCCATGTGCTTTTTACTCAAATTTTTTATCAAAAGTAATATAATGCAGTCAGAGCTTTCAAAATGGGATATTATCACAAAAAAACGTTTTATAGGCTATTTTGACCCTTGTTGTTGTTTGAATAGAAAAAAATCATGCGGGCTAAATTTAGTGGTATGGATTTCTGGGATTTTGCCCAGTCCTAACTCCAACCTTGTGCATCTAAGCAGAAAAGTGCATTGAATTTCCAGAAATTTAGAAACTTCGCATAGACAACTTGTTTCATCATTTATGATTCTTGATAAATCTTCACAAGAGAACTCGCAAGAATTTTAATAACCCTGATAATTCCAAAGTCTGTTTGCATCAATCCGCTTTATCATTACAACATGACAAACAGTATAACCTATGTAATTTGATTTATTTTAATTTTGTTTGATAAATTAATTAAATTTAATAAAATAATTTAATAATGCCGTCATTATATCCGAAAATAATTCCAAATTCTTAAACTACATCAAGTATTTCCCGAATTTTCCATACAGTATATGCATTTTCCATTTTTAAAATTTTCGAATTTTCAAACTCACCCCTCTATCCTATGCCCTTGTGTGACCATAGGTAGGCAGCACCAAATTTTGGGAGGAGTTGAAAAATTTCTGGAGGTGAAATAATTTGCAAAGGTCAAAAAATGGTCTTAAAAGTGGTCCTATGGGGGAAAAACATCATTTTTTGGCATTCCTCATCGAGCATTGTCCAATGGCATCAAAAAATCACTGAAAAAGCAAAAAAATATCAAAAATTAAATTCTGGGGGGTTATTTTGATTTCTGGGGTATTTTGAACTCTGGGGGTGCATACCCCCACGCTCACATGTGGCTGTGACTCTATACAAAGGCAAGTACTCTCACACCATAGCACATTTTTTTCAGATTAAAATTTATGATGAATGTATGGCTTTGGTAGAGGCACTGGTGTGCTGCAAGGCAGGCAATCATGCCACAGGGCACCTGACATGGGTTCTTTACATGAAAGAAAGGCAGAATTGAGCCATAAATGGTATTTGGAAAGCTTATCTAAATCAAAAATAAGGCAATAATTTTGGACGCTTACGAAAGTCGGAACAAAATGTTCTCCAAATGGATTTGCACCACCTACAGCGTAGAAATCACCAACAGCTGTGATTCTGTATCTTGCCCAAGGAAGATACGCCGTTACAAGCAAAGTTGTTTTAGCAGGTGATCAACAAACTTGTGTCATAAACATAATCTTGAATTATATATATATATATATATATATATATATATATATATATATATATATATATATATATATATATATATATATATATATAATATATATATATATATATATATATATATATATATATATATATATTTATATATATATATATATATATATATATATATATATATATATATATATATATATATATATATATATATATATATATATATATATATATATATATATATATATATATATATATATATATATATATTCAAAATCTAAGCTTTAGTGTTCCTTACACTTGATATTTGCGTAAAGTTTTTGAGTTTTTGCTGAGAAAACCTTGATCTGTTTAAATAATGTAAGGTTGTCTTGTTTAAAAAGGATAAAGCTGATGTTAAGAACAATATTGTTTTCCACGTTCTTTGACTGCTGTCATTATTGTGGCCTGTTACTTTATGTGTTTACTGACTGATGTACCGAAATCATGCTAATAAAAAGTAGGGTACTAGCAAAGAAAAATGCTCCGATGGAACAAAAAAGATGAATTTACTTGGAATTGTGGATTATTAAGGATGTAAAAGGAGGGGACTAGGAAAAATCTACCTAAAGTCGCAAAATCTGCTAAAATTACACTTTCTCTAAGCAATGCAAAAAATCGAAGTATATTCTGCGGCCTCTAAAAAGTTTCTTTTAAATAATGTTCAAAGTTTCAGATAAGAGTGTATAAACAAAATCTATAATGGTTACTTATTTTAATTGCTGGCAAGTAGCAACCCTGACTAGCTTTGTATGTACATATGTATTCTGATTGATAGAAAACTATGTGGCATGGTATTTAAAGTTGTTCTATTTTGTTATGACCATTATAGCAAGCAAATTTATTAGTGCACACAATTGTTACAGGAATGCTGTACCTACATTTAGTCTGTTTTAAGTCAACATATGCGTTTCCAACTGTTTTAAACCAACAATTTCTTCAATTGTCCTGGATGCATCGATGTTTGCTATTTCATTCAATTGGCTTTGAAAGACTGTTAGTTTACTGAATATCATTTCCCTTAGCTACTGCATGAGCTAACGTGCTACTTTTTCAATCATTTTTATGGTTAAATATTTATTTTAATCTGTTGGCCGCAGAATATACTTCGATTTTTTGCTTTGCTGAGAGGAAGTGTAATTTTTAGCAGATTTTGCGACTTTAGGTAGATTTTCCTAGTCCCCTCCTTTTTACATCCTTAATAATCCACAATTCCAAGTATATTCATCTATTTTGTTCCATTGGAGCATTTTTCTTTGCTAGTATATATATATATATATATATATATATATATATATATATATATATATATATATATATATATATATATATATATATATATATATATATATATATATATATATATATATATATATATATATATATATATATATATATATATATAATATACTTGGCCATCCTTTTTTCTTATATGTTTTTCACAGCGAGTGCGAAATTTGTGTTCCCCCTCACAGCTATAACGGCACACATCTGGGAGGTGCGGTTTTTTTAATCGATGGATAATTAAAAAATTCGATGCCGGTGTTTTTTTTTGTTTACACTCAATACCGAGTTAGCAATGAGTGTGTAAAGTGTAAACCGAAAAATCAAATAATTTGCGGAGAGCCAATTTTTTTAAATGTTGCCCCCGAGCTGTAGATTATGAATCTGACCTTAAAATTTCTTTACACTCAATGGTTGTTGCACAAAAATGTAAAGTATACGGGTTTTTTACTCTTTGCT
This sequence comes from Mermis nigrescens, assembly GCA_036768485.1. Classification (NCBI taxonomy): domain Eukaryota; kingdom Metazoa; phylum Nematoda; class Enoplea; order Mermithida; family Mermithidae; genus Mermis; species Mermis nigrescens. The sequence continues at coordinate 4,163,706 of JAVLUZ010000273.1, read as the reverse complement.
TGTTTTCAGCTTATCTAACTCAATTTTGGTTTCTGTGCAGTCCAGTTGGTTTTATAATGTAGAGGGTTACAAAATCTCGTGGAACCTTTTCTTCTTTTCTCTTTTAACGCAATATTTCTTGATCTGTGATCGTTTTAGTGTAAAGGGTTCGAGACAAAAAACGATATTTCTTCAACTACTCCGCTAAGTAGGCGGAACATGTTAATTATGCTTAAAAGGTGCCCTGACCTTAGCGTTAAAGATCCCAGTTTATTTTGTTTCTATACACCTAATATTGCGGTATTAGCATAAGTGTAAAGTTTACACTGAGATGCATTTTTGCGACCAGAGCGTCGTGGATGATGAATTTTTTTAAAATGTTCTCCGTAAGGTCAGAATAACGAATCTGACCTTTAAACTTTTCTACAGCCAGTGTTTGTTGAGGTATGAAGAGGTGAACTTTGAATTATATCTACATCTATTTTCAAATGCCGATAGATAACTCCGTATTGCATATTTTTGATCAGATTTTTCTTATTTCAGAGGTTTTTGACTCGTCTTTAATAAATAATTATTTTTTATCATCATAAATGCACTATTCTTAAACTTCAGTAGAATGATGAATATTTTCTAAAATAGTATAATCAAGCTGAAATCTGCCGAAAGGTCGAGTTCGCGCAGTGGTTAGAACTCCGTTCTCGGATGCTGTCTTAAGAAAAGAATGATGGTTCGAATCTTCTGAATGCTGACTTTTTTATTTTTTAATTCTTTCTGCAAAACCATGCACTTTATTTGACTTATTCATCTATTTAGGTTCTGCAGAAAACACTTTTTTAATTTTTGAATTTCGCCTCAGTTCTCGAATGGGAGTGTAAAGAGTGCGAAAATATGGGGGTGAAAAGACACATTTCGGCCGAGTTTTCGACTTGTTCATGTCTGCCAACAACTCCGGTTATGAGTTTTAGGAAATTTTTTCTGACAGAAATGTACTACGGATCAAGGGCTATCTTGTGCTTACCAGCAAACTCTTCTACAATCAATCCGCAGTTAGTACCAGGTGTTTAAACTTTACACTCTAGTGGATGAGTAAAAAAACAGATTTTGTCCGAGATTTCTCTGCCAACTTTTTCGGTTAAGAGTTGGGGTGAATTGAATAAAATAGAAATAAAGTAACTTCTAATGGCTACACGTCGAAGCAAGCCGCGTTCAAAAAAACGTAATATTGACTTGTTTATGGGGTGTAAAGTTCGAAATCTGAGGTGTAAAATGGGCAAAAAAACGGGTTTTTTTCGTATTTTGATTGGTAAATCATATCAAATATTTTGCGGAACATAAGTTTGGCACGTACAAACGTACTACAATCAAAGGGCAACAAACTGGCCTAACCGAATTGATTTACATTCAAATGGGCGTTAGGTTCAGATTCTTAAAGTTTACAATGTGGTGGACAGTGGAAAATACGTGTTTGTCCATTTTTTTGTTCGCCACTTTCTCTCTTCAGAAGTCAGGCGAGGTCGAATAGGATAAAAATAAAGTACTTTCTAAGGGGTACGCGTCACAGCGAATTTCGTTTGTTTACATCAGTATTTAGCTTTTTCGGGAGGTGTAAAGTCAAAAAGCGGGAGAGTTAAACGTGTTTCTGTCTTGTTTTTTCTGTCAAGTTCTGGGTTATGAGTCTGGACATGATCTCAAGTCTAAAAATGAACCAGAAACCAAATGTGATACGCCAGTTTGTTTGCACACAACAGTGGTGTAAGTTGTTAACATGTGATATTTATTTGTCCTCGGGCCATTGTGGAGACTTAATTTTTTCATAAATGTTGATCGTAATATCAGAGTAATATCAGAATTACGTATCCGACTGAAATTTTCTTTACACTCTGTGGTTGTGTAAAGTTTACACCGCATATTAACTTTAGTTCTAGAGCCCTGGAGAAGCTTGACTTTTTCTAGAGTCTAAAAATGTACCAGGAATCAAATGTGAGACGCTAGTTGAGCGCGTTTGCTTATACTCAACAGTGGTGTGAAGTAGTTTGCAACTGATGTTTATTTGTTCTCGGGTTATTGTGGAGACTCAATTTTTTCATAAATCTTTATCGTAATATCTGAGTAATATTAGAATTACGAATCCGACTAAAGTCTTCTTTACACTCTGTGGTTGTGTAAGGTTTACACTGCATATTAACTTTAGTTCTAGAGCCTTGCGGAAGCTTAATTTTTTTGCAAAATGTTCTACGTTAAATCAGAATTGGGAATCTGACTGTTAGTTTTCTCTACACCTAGTAGTTGTGTAAAGTTTGCACTATTCATTTGTTGTTAATATGTAGTTTATACTACAAATTTATTTTACTTCAAAATCTAAGCGTTAGTGTTCCTTACACTTGATATTTGCGTAAAGTTTTTGAGTTTTTGGTGAAAAACCTTGATCTGTTTAAATAATGTAAGGTTGTCTTGTTTAAAAAGGATAATGCTGATGTTAAGAACAATATTGTTTTCCACGTTCTTGGACTGCTGTCATTATTGTGGCATGTTACTGTATGTGTTTACTGACTGATGTACTGAAATCATGCTAATTAAAAGTAGGGTACTAGCAAAGAAAAATGCTCCGATGGAACAAAAAAGATGAATATACTTGGAATTGTGGATTATTAAGGATGTAAAAGGAGGGGACTAGGAAAAATCTACCTAAAGTCGCAAAATCTGCTAAAAATTACACTTTCTCTAAGCAACGCGAAAAATCGAAGTATATTCTGCGGCCTCTAAAAAGTTTCTTTTTTAAATAATGTCCAAAGTTTCAGATAAGAGTGTATAAACGAAATCTATAATGGTTACTTATTTTAATTGCTGGCAAGTAGCAACGCTGACTAGCTTCGTATGTACATATGTATCCTGATTGATAGAAAACTATGTGGTATTGTATTTAAAGTTGTTCTATTTTGTTATGACCATTATAGCAAGCAAAGCAGGGGCCGATTTATTAGTGCACACAATCGTTACGGGAATGCTGTACCTACATTTAGTCTGTTTCAAGTCAACTTACGCGTTTCCAACTGTTTTAAACCAACAATTTCTTCAATTGTCTTGGATGCATCGATGTTTGCTATTTCATTCAATTGGCTTTGAAAGACTGTTAGTTTACTCAATATCATTTCCCATAGCTACTGCATAGCTAACGTGCTACTTTTTCAATCATTTTTATGGTTAAATATTTATTTTAATCTGTTGGCCGCAGAATATACTTCGATTTTTTGCGTTGCTTAGAGAAAGTGTAATTTTTAAGCAGATTTTGCGACTTTAGGTAGATTTTTCCTAGTCCCCTCCTTTTACATCCTTAATAATCCACAATTCCAAGTATATTCATCTTTTTTGTTCCATCGGAGCATTTTTCTTTGCTAGTATATATATATATATATAAATATATATATAAATATATATATATATATATATATATATATATATATATATATATATATATATATATATATATATATATATATATATATATATATATATATATATATATATATATATATATATATATAGCAATTTATATATATATATATATATATATATATATATATATATATATATATATATATATATATATATATATATATATATATATATATATATATATATATATATATATATATATATATATATATATATAGCAATTGACCACACATTTATTTATAAATGTTACTGTTTTGTGTCAATTTGTAGTATCAGTAAACTGCATTTCAATGTTACCTATGGATATAGTAGGGAGGAATAAATGATTCATAAATAACAGATATTTAAACGCATTATTCATAACTTTATAATCCATATTATATTTAATTGTAATTATTTTAGTTTTATTATTAGTCCAAACTGTAAGCAAATAATATGATTAGTCAAAGAGGGAAGTGTCTTTTTTGCTGTAATAAATTTATTTTTTTGGCATCTTTTCTGTTTTTCCCATTACCATCTATTATTCATGAAAACTTATTACTAAGTCTCGCGTTTGCACACCCCTCCCAACAATTATGCCATTCAATGTCTAACAAAGCTTTCTTGACACTCATTAAAGCAAAACAATTGGATAAAGTACTCAAAGCAATTTTAATTTTATTCATGCTAATACTGTATATTATTCTATTTTGAGAGCTCACTTATTTTATGTTTAACTTTACAGTGAGCGTCATATGTGGACAGCACCAAAATTCAAGAGGGGGTCAAAAAATTTCTGAGGGTGTAAAAAAATTTTCAAAGGTAAAAAATGGTCTTAAAAGTGGTCGTATGGCATAAAAACACCATTTTTGACGTTTCTCATCAAGCACTATCCAATGGCATCAGAAAATCGCTGAAAAAATTTTTAAAAATTGAATTCTGGGGGGTATTTTGATTTTCTAGGGGAGGTATTCCAACTTCTGGGGGTGCATACCCCCAAACCCACAATGACCACATGTGGTGAGGATATATACACACACATGCACAAAAGGGTATGAGGAGTATCTTCCTACCAGGACTTTTGAAATGCATACCCCCACCAGGCCATCTTTGACCACAGATATATAATTACTTGAACCATATAAAAGCATCAAATGACAGCTGAGAGTGCAATTTCCAGTACATAGACTAATTTTTTTGAGCAGTATTGTTTTTTATGCAAATTTAAACACAAATATTCATGGAAAATAAAATAAGACAAATAATTATGAAAAATGAGCTCGCTAAGCGAGAGTTGTAAACTAAGAGGAGCTTAAAGTTTAACCCTCCTGTTACCAAGGGGTCACGCACCCTAGTGTTACCAAGGTCTAGATCGAAAATCTAGTCATTTAGGAGATAACAAAAATGAATAAAAATACATATTTCTGGTAGCCAAGAGCATGAGAAATTCAAAAATGTCATTGATTTCGCACAAAACTAAAAACCAATTGAAAAAAACGTATTTGAACATTCAAAAATGTGTAAGAAATACGATCTGCAACACACGCGTAATACATGTTATAAAATCATGAAATCAAGCTTCTCTAATAAAATATAGGTCAATACGTTTTATTTTGCTCAATAAAACATGTTTTGTAGTAAAAAAAAGGGTACTGAGAAGCTTGCCACATAAAGGCCCTGCTATACTTCCCGCCGCGCGGCGCCGCGCGGCGCCGCGTTGACAAAATGTGCTGCTATACTTCCACGTGGCACCGCGCGGCACCGCGCGGCCATCCGCGGCGCCGCGCAGCGCCGCGTGGAAGTATAGCAGCACTCCCGCGGCGCCACGCGGCGCCGCGCGCCGCCGCGTGGCAGATAAATTGAAGTTTGAACACTGTTCAAACTTTTGCCACGCGGTGGGACGCGGCGGCCTATATTTATCATGTATTTATGAGGGAAAGCTTGATTTTAGCTTTTTTTATGATGTACTGATGTTTATACATACGTGAAAGCGTGAAAATTGAATATATAATCGATTTTTAAGATGTCTGTGTGCCAAAATGTGTGTTTCTATGCCTTTTAAAACTTGTTTTTATGATACTGAAACCGGAAATGAGTAATGTGCACAATTTTCCTCCTTTTCAATTGTTTTCTTGACACAGAAATCAGTATACAGTTTACACATGTTTTACCTTTTTTTGTGGTTTTACTGCAGTTTTACGCTTGTTTACAACATCAATAAATTTCATCCTTGCATTGTTCACCGCTCTATAATGGTTCAACATTTAGTAATTATAGTAAATGCGTGCAATTTAAAAAATTCTGAAAATTGAATACCGTAATCTGTGTCAATAAAATAAGTGAAAAAGGTATAAACGGTTGTTAAATTGAAATTTTGCAGTGTTGAAACTGAAAATGAAGTTCATTAATATTTTTAATATTTACTTGTATTTAGATACGATTTATTAGATTAAAAGGATATTAAAATGGACAGCAAGGACGATATTATCGAAAATATGATTCATGAAGTACAAACTCGCCCGTGCCTGTGGTGCAAAGCGGATCGAAGTTACAAGGACGTGATTAAGGTTCGAAACGGTTGGATTTCGGTGGCTAAAGAGTTGAATCATGATGGTATGTTTTGTCACGTCATTTTCACCAAAACATGCAAAATTTGCCATTTATAGTCTACTGTGCTTGACCCAAGAAGTCATATATGATGATTAAATGCACTTTCTAATCAGTTTTCAAAGAGCTTTTAAATTTATGCAAATTGAGTACTGAGAATACAGTAATCCGCTTGCAGTGCATAAGAAAAGTGTATATAACTGTTGACACCTGAAAAGAGTGGTTCATACCTTTTAGGTTTTTTGAGCAAATCTCAAGATCCATCTAACCAATTTTAAAAAGTAATGTTTTTCTGATAGAAAAACTTAGGGCGCAACTATTTTGTGAAAAAAATTTCAAAAATGTTAACATATTACACTTTTGTAGCATGAAAATGACGAAAATTTGCTACTGCTACCATTATGCACACATTGTAGGTAGAATGCCCGACAGTAGCAAAATAGTTGCCTATTTAAACAAGCTTTGTTGTACAATAATTTTTTTAAGCAGAAATTTCTCGTTCTTTGGATTTGCTCAATACAAATTTTCAACATGGAGGCAGCCATGTTAGAAAAAATGACGTTTTAAGCTATATCTCTTGACCTACTTTATATTATTTCATGCTTGAGTGCATTTTGGAATGTGACTGAAAAGCGCTTTCTAGTGAATATTCACTTGCATGACATACACAAGTTTAAGAAAAAATCAATATTGCTGCCATCTAGGCCGCCGCAATTTTTGCACCTTCTAACCTGTGATCTTTGACTGATTTAATGCAGTTCAAATTTTTGCACATTGACACACATAAAATTTTATGCTCTGTTTGATGAAATATGTTTAACAGATCAGTTCCTTTTAATTTTCTCAAATTTTATGTTTTTTCTTCAAAATCATTCATGTTACACTGAAAATGACGTGTTGTGCGTGCAAAAAATTAGAGAAATTATTTAATTAGAGACTTTAATTTTCAGTTGAAGACATTAAGAAACGCTGGAAAAATTTGCGTGATCGATACTTCAAAATTAACAACAGGAAGGTGGCCAGTGGAAGCGGCAAGCAAAAATCCATCGATTGGCCATGGATGGAAAGCTTATCGTTTCTTGGAACTGGAATGAACGAAAGACAGTATGTTGTACAGACATGTTCATTGGGAAAAGGGGTTGGAGGGGGGTCTGACAGGTCCATCTGAAAGGTCCACCCAGAATCTGAACTGAACCCATCCAAAAGCTGGTTGACCCCCACCAGAATTTCCAACTTTTGGGGGTAATGTGTAAAAGGCGATTGAAAGCTAAATTTTTTGACAATTAACTTCAAATTTTTAACGATTTAAGTACTGTACATTTAAGTAATTTTGGCTGATAAACATTTTGTACTATTTGACCTGGAATCTGACCAATTTTTCATGACTGTTTAAAATTTAAAACGTTTATGCATATTTGTCACTGTAGCTATGTTGTTTTAAAACCTTTTGTTTTGATTTTATGAGTACATTTCGCTTCCTAGGACGTCAACTAACGTCATTGAACGTGATGAGGAAGACGCAACGGCTGTGTCAATTGAAGCTGAGGACAAGGACGATTTGGACGACTCTACGGACGATGGACGGTCCCAAACAGAAACGCCATCATCGTTTTCGACCTCATCAACCGCGATCATCAGAAAACGGTGTAAACCAAAGTCCGATCCAATTGGCGAAGCTGTGCTGCAATACGTGAAGGGTAATAGACGGGAGGACGACGAAGACACGCTTTTCGGTAATTTTTTACTGTTTTTCTGCAGTTAAATTGACCATGACAAATGAATTGAATTTCATTCAGAAATCGAGTGTTTTTAATTTTAACCATTCATGGCTTCCTCGAAATTATGCCCAAAAATTGCCATTTGTCACTATACATGTACCATATCAAAATTCTGGGGGGTCACACCAAAGTCGACCATTTTTTCGACCAAAAACTTCATTTTTGGGGGATCAATTTTGATGCTATTGCTCTAAAACTTCGTTTTTGAGCATATCTTAGCAAGCTCTGTCTATCAGAACCAAAAATTTATTGATTTTTGTTTTTAAAATTTAAAAAAATATCCAGATTTCATAAAAAATTGTACAAAAAGTTCAAAAAATGACTTCGTTGATCAAAACTAAGATGAAAAAGTGCTCAAACGATGGTAAATTGATGTAAATTGTCAAAAAATTAGCTTTTGATCGATTTTAAATAGGGTGGCCACTCACCCGGGAATCCGGGAAACCCGGGAAAAGCCCGGGAATTTTTTCGGCACCCGGGAAACCCGGGAATTTTATTTTGGGAAACTAGTGGACACCACACCTGGGCGTGGGGGGTTTGGGGGGAGGTATGCACCCCCCAGAAACCAAAATACCCCCCAGAAACCAAAATAACCCCCAGAAATCAAAATACCCCCCAGAATTCAATTTTTGAAATTTTTTTTTCGTTTTTTCGCAATTTTTTGATGCTAATGGATAGTGCTTGATGAGAAACGTCGAAAAATGGTGTTTTTATTGCCATACCACCATTTTTAGGGATATTTTTTGACCTTCGAAAAATCTTGCACCCCCCAGAATTTTTCTTGCTGCCCACGGCCACCCTGTAATAAAATTCAACTGACCTAAAGTTTAACATTTGCTGTTGTAACAACTTTCCACTAAACTAATTTCGCTTTTTGTGTTTACAGGAAAAACTATCGGTGTTGGACTTGCTAAACTGCAACCAAAACTAAAACGAAAAGCCCGCTTAGCAATGCTACAAATATTGAACAACGCTGAAGATGAGCAGGAAAATGAATTTCAGCAAGGAGTGACGAGAAATTTTGGTGCAATTGAACCGGTTCAAAACATCGTTCATCAAGATATTAGCAACCCGTGCCACTTCACGACGTCTTCTATGGCAAACAATTTTTCGCCCCCAAGTGAACGTGGGGTCGGAAATATTTTTTCAACAATTGGTATGTACAATCACAGTTGATAAATGCTTTTGTCTGCGTTAAACTTCTGTTCTTATGCAAGGTGTGCTTGTTTTTGAGTATTTTTTTTGTAAATTGATCGCAGACCAAAAGTTTTTTGATAAAAGTTGACATTTTTTGTCAGGTGTACAGATTTTACGTGTTTACAAATTTTAAATGAAAAAGTTTAACTATCTCACATGAAAAGTGTAAATGGATCCTGTAAAAAAGAACATTATAGCCAAAGTATAGTACACTATGCTTATCAACACAAGTTGTCTTTATTTTGACGCTTCATTACATTTTTTCGAACTTCACCTTAAATGTAAAGTACTTTCGATTTATGCACGCAATGTAAACAATATAAAATTTGAACAGAAAGTAATAATTATTCACCGCGACGAATAACATTTTCCTGCCACGGCAAGGAACCTTGCGCTGAATTGAAATATGTTACAAAATTGTCTCGTACTTCACGCGCATCGTTTTTATAATTTGGTGCATGAAAAGTTATATCACGAAAAACATTAGCACCAGCAATTTGACGCCATTCGCCCTCTTGAGTATTTCCAATAGAATCCTCATAATCGACCATGGAGAGCGGCGAATAACGAGCTGTAGGCGGATTCGTACTGTCGGTTTTCTTCAAAAAATTGTGCAAACATACGGCGGCTTTAATTATTTTGTCGACCGTTTCGGGATGTCCTTAAAGTATTGTATTTTTAGTCGGCTCTTCCCTTAAGAAATTCTACGTCGATCGCCCCCCCCCCTTCTTAAGAAAAAGTGCATTTTTACGCTTTTTGTGATGTTTTGGCGACTTTACAATTATTTTTGAAACCAGAAATTAAAAAAATTTTTTTAAACAGCATCAAAATGTACAAATTTTTCTTCTTTTTCAAATGGACACATTAAAAATGGATAGAAGAAGCACGTAGTTTCTGCATAAAGCACAAAAGATTTTTGAAAATTCGGTATTTTTATATGAAACATTAAAATACATGAAGGCGGAAAATTAGAAATTTATGTGATTTTTACAACAAAACTTGGAAAGTTTAAAATGCTCTTCAGTTAATTTGCATAGGTATGGCTGCGTATTTTTGACTTGTAGCGCCAGATGTTTTCAAAGTGTGCGCTACTTTCCACTTGTTATAAGCAGAAAACCGTATGGAACAAAATCGGTTCAGAATTTTTTGGCGCGAAGCGCCGAAAATTTTGGAAATTTACGCCTAGTAAAGTGAGCTGAAAGTGCACATGAAAGCAGTCTTATCTTTTTAACTGATGGCCCAAGAAACTTGGGAATGAGAGCCATTTTTCAAACTATCGAGCTGGAAATGGAACTTCAGTCAGATATTTTGGGCGCAAAAAATTGGGAATTGTGGCAATTTTAATGCCAAAAAGACTTTTAAAACTTATACTTTGTCTATAGCAATTTCAGGAACTTCGAAAATTTATGAGATTTTGGTGCAGATGTAGTAAAAATGAATGTTTGGCCCAAATTAAGCGCTGGAATTCTGTTGGCATTAAACACTTTTCTTCAAAATTATTTGAAAAATTATCAAGTCATGTGCAATAGCCGAAAAATTGTGCGCAAAGTAAGCAAAACCAAGCTGATGCATAAAAAAGACTTAATTATGAAGCGAAATTTTCAATTTTAGATTCCATTTTGCCTTGAGAATGTTTGAAAATGAAGGAAAATACATTATTTTCTTCCCTTTCTATCTCATTTTGGGGGAAGCAGCCGCCCCCCCACCCCCTAAATCAGCCAGTGATTTTTTCCTAATTACAGACGAAAATTTCACAAATTACAAATAACGCCAAAAATTCTAGTATTTACAAGTTTTTAAACCAAACGTTTAAATTTTCAAACTCACCTTCAATTCTGTGGTTAAAAATTCGCCAACGGGCGGCCATTATTCCGAAGGCATTTTCAACGATTCGCCTGGCCCGACAATGTCGATAGTTATAAATTCGTCGCTGCTCATCTAATTCACGTCCAGGAAACGGGCGCATTAAAGTGACGCGTAGGGGAAACGCTTCGTCAGCAACAAAAACATAAGGCGATTTTGTATTCGTTCCAGGTAAGAAGGTAGGCTCTGGAAGATTCAGCTGGCGATTGATCAGCGCCTTGCCAAAAGCCGATTTGCTGAAAATCCCGCCGTCCGACTGACTGCCATAGGCTCCAATATCAACCAGTGTAAAGCAATAATTGGCATCAACGACGGCCATCAAGACAATCGAATGTGTACCTTTGTAGTTGAAAAATTGACTGCCTGCATTTTTCGGAGCCTAAAAAATGTGGAGTATAGAACTATGATGACGTATATACATATGATGTAAAATGAAAAAAATGAGTATAGACCATACGTGGGCAGCAAGAAAATTCTGGGGGTGCAAGATTTTTTGAAGGTCAAAAATGGCCATAAAGTTGGTGGTATGGTGTAAAAAACCATTTTTCGACGTTTCTCATCTAGCACTATCCACTGGCATCAGACAATTGCGAAAAAAACGAGAAAAATTTTCAAAAATTGAATTCTGGGGGTATTTTGATTTCTGGGGGTGCATACCTCCAAACCCCCACGCCCAGGTGTGGTATAGACATATGATGTAAAATGACGTGCTCCCATTTTGATAACATCATGGCATTGCAAACTAAACTGCTTATGAAATCTTTATATCAATGCTAAGCATGTGTATAATGTACAAAAGTCATATTCATAGGTTCACTGCGACCAAATTCTGGGGGAGTCAGACTAAAGATTTTTCCGTAAAATTCCCAAAAATGGTCATTTTTGCGATTTTCCATAAACTTGATCGATTTTTTACCAAAACATTGCCATTTTTTTGTCAAAAACTTGCCGTTTTTTAGCCATCATAACTCGAGTTCACCCAATTCTTGAGGGGGAGGGGGTCAGCACCATACATGATCTTGGGCGGGGGTTTGGGGGGATTTCACCCCCCCCCCCCGCTGAATCATTTTTCACCCCCCCGCAAAAATTTTTTCACCCCCCCACCCCAGAATTGGCGATTTTTCAAAAGTTTCCTAAACTTTCACCCCCAAGAATTCCCATGCTGTGTATGTATGGTCAGCACCCCCTACACATGCTTGCATGGTCATACTGCATTTTTGATGCCTACTTTTATTAAAACGTGTTTTCCGTCAATTGCTCCAACACACAAGGGGTAATTCCACAGGCGCCAAAACTCATCTGCAATCGATTTCCATTCGTTTTCAGTCGGGACAGCTAAATATTCAGGTTGTAATGCTACCCATATTGCTTCGCACGTTTCCCTAAAAATTGCATTCACAGTTGATCTTCCCATTCGGTAGGCGAAAGCCAAGCTTTGCTGGGAATCACCAGTTGCTAAAAGGCTGTAAAAATATTGACACATTACAACAAATTGTAGTCGTTTCATTATTTTTCTTCAGTTTTTATTTCACTACACAGCTACAAAAGTGAGCCAAAAACAGAGTCAAAAAGTCAAAAGAGCCCCCTACAGAGTCAAAAAGTGCCTTTCCTCCTTCCCCCTACCCCCAGGTTGGAATATCTTCATTTTCTGTCATTTTGAGCCACTTTTTGGCCATTTCCGGACCCATTGATCCGTCCGTCATCTTGGAAACAAAAAAATCTTTTAGTTAAACAAAAGAACCCTTTTGTGGACTCTCCAGCTTGAATTTAGTTGCAGTTTTGCATGTATGAACTCAAGATTTGAAAAATTTTCCACGTTCCGCTCGTTTTTTCCACCTTTTTTTCCAAAATTTATCACTTTTGCCCAGGTATGTTTTTGACCTAAAACTTCGTTTTCTTGGGTCAATTTTTATGCCATCACTCTAAAACTTCGTGTTTCAACGAATCTCAGCAACTTCTGTCAACCAGAAACGAAGTTTTTTTTCAACTAATAATAATTCAAAAAACGACCATGTCATGAAAAAATGGTACAAAAAGGCAAAGAAACTTTGGTCTAAGTAGCCGGAAAAATATTTAAAAAATATGCTCTTTACCGTAGAGTCAAAGCCAGTCTTTCCGCAGGTGCAATTGGAAGTCTATGCGTGGCATTCTTTCCTATTGTAATTTTAATGCGATTTAACAAATCGAAAAATCGCGCAGGCACCATCCGGAAATATTTAAAATACCATTCCGGATCTTTTTCTTCTAACTCCATAATTAGCGTATGAAATTGCCCAGTAAAAAATCTTTTTTCATTCACTGGTCGAATATACCACCGCCGCTTTGTTTTTTTCGCCTTCTATGACAAAATAATAATAGCATTAAATTTTCGTCCATGCTAGTGTGAAATTCTAGAGTCAATAAATTTTTTCCTGCCGCGCAGTGCCGCGTGGAAGTATAGCAGCACAACCCATGTCACGCGGCGCCGCGTGGCGCCGCGTTGGAAGTATAGCAGCTATTTGCCACGCGGCACCACGCGGCGCCACGCGCGCCGCGGCGCCGCGCGGCGAAGTATAGCAGGGCCTTAAGAATTTATGGCCTTACAGTAAACTGCAAAAAACAGGCAACTAAATCACGGATCTAGAGCTCGGTAAAAGTAGGGTTAAACCTACCATTAAATTATAAAGATAATAATAAAAGATTTAAAGCTTTAAGAAAAAGAAAAATGTGGTAAATTATAACAAATTTAAAGGATATGATGAAACATTATTATTGAGAATAGGACGATCACGTGCTATGTATAATGACTCCTTGATTAAAAGATCAAAAGAGTTCGATGCTCGACTGATAACCTTGAAGCAATCTGATGTAATTGGATGATTGCTATTTGAGATAGTTTGTGAATAGCAGATAAGCTATCACCCTGAATTAGCTTTCCTGTAGCAAATTAGATGCCAGTATGCTCTGCCATTATACTCCCAAAATGTCGGCAAGTTTCATCGATGTAACTAGCCATACAGCTAGAACACGTATACTTATATACTAAATTTGAGAGTAGCTTAGCAGGTACAGCATACTTGTTCTTGGAAAACCGGCTGATACACATAACAGGTTTGTAAGCAAACCTTACTCTAATCTGAGGTAAAATGCAGATATAACCTTTAGAATTCTGCTGCGTACATTGTAGCCATGCACACCAGTGTAAGGCAAAACAAGAGAATAGCATAGTTTATCACACCCGAATTTTATGTCATCACTCTTACTATAAACTTTTGCCATAAAGTCTGATATGACCTTATCAATCAAGCTAAGCGGATACTCATTTTGCAGTAGAGTCTGCTTCAGCTTGTCAATATCAGAGACAAAAGTCTGATATCAGACTTTTGTCTCTGATATGACAAGCTGAAGCAGACTCTACTGCAAATGATTATCCGCTTAGCTTGATAAGGTCATATCAGGCTTTATGACAAAAGTTTAAGAGTGATGACATAAAATTCGGGGTGTGATAAACTATGCTATTCTCTTGTTTTGCCTTACACTGGTGTGCATGTTTACATGTACGCAGCAGAATTCTAAAGGTTTATGCATTTACCTCAGATTAAATCAGGTTTGTTTACAAACCTGTTAGTGTATCAGCCGGTTTTTCAAGAACAAGGATGCTTATTGCTAAGCTACTCTCAAATTTAGTATATAAGTATACGTGTCTCTGTGTATGGCTAGTTGCATCGGTGAAAACTCGCCGACATTTTGGGAGTAGAATGGCAGGCATACTGTATCTCATTTGCAAGGTGACAATTCTGTCTGCTATTCACAAGCATATCTCAAATAGCAATCATCCAATTACATCAGATTACTTCAAGGTATCAGTCAGCATCCAACTCTTTCGATCTTTTAATCAAGGAGTCATTATACTATAGCACGTGATTGTCCTATTCTCAACAATAATGTTTCATCATATCCTTTAAATTTGTTTTAATTTACCACATTTCTCTTTTTCTTAAAGCTTTAAATCTTTCATTATTATCTTTATAATTTAATGGTAGGTTTAAACTTTAAGCTCCTCTTAGTTTACAACTCTCGCTTAGCAAGCTCATTTTTCAAAAACTATTCCTTCATAATCAGTCGAATCTACAAATAATTATCTTCAAAAATTCGACAAAATGTGTGAAAAAATTATTCATTTACCTCCTTGCTCTCTCCCAAGTAAACTCGGTTTTATCCCCTCCCAGAGCTTTTGACCGTGTGCATGTATGAGCATACATATTTAAAAATGACACTTGAGCTTGTCAAGAAAAAGTTAGTCTTAAAATAGAATTCCAAACGAATCATCTGAGGAATGCATCATGCGCGCAATCAGTGGATAGGTTGAGCAAAAGTCTTGCAATTTTAAAATGCCCAAAAGAGGCAAAGAAGTGGAGGCATGCTGTGAAAGAAAAGATGCATATCCATGTCCCGATTTATGACAACAGATCCATTCATGCTTCCCCCATTTTGAATTAGATGAAGCTCTACTTCAGGATTTTGAACAAATACCCAAGCTATGCGGAATAGAGGGGAAAAGGTACATTAAAAGAAGTTAACAAAAAAAATGGAGAAAACAAGTAGTTCTGCTGTAAATGTGCATTGACTTTAGCCATGCATGAAGCAAATCCAAATGTTGGTTAATGGCTAACAACAAGTAGTCAGCAATTCTATTGTATGGAAAATAATGGCCGTCAAATTTTCAGTTAAAAAGAGAAAGATGCAAAATGGTCTACAGGGCTTTTTCTTATTTAAACGTTGGAAGGGAGTAACTCAATCTCCGAGAAAAATCTTTTCCAATTAGGAATGTCCTGCATAAATGTATATCTGAACCTGGTAAAACCAAAAAACAAAGTTCAAAAACCGGCACTGAAAAGCTTGGGGGGCTGCGTAAGGCACCCAAAAGAAAGGAATTAATAATGTCTGCATATGTGGCTTACAGGTTTAGACTAGCTGGTGTCACTCTATACAAGGAAGATCATTTTGTGGCTCTTATAAACCGTCCAGGCTGCAAGGAAGACAAATGATACTTGTATGGCGGCATCAGAGGAATAATAATGTGAGCGGATTGGGATAAGATTGATCATGAACTCTCATAGGCAATCTATCTGACAGAGCTAATGTGTCGTCGGAAGAAAAAGTACAATATGGAAATGCTACAGGCAGATATTTGATAAATTAAGAGTTCCCCTTTTCTGTTTGACAAGCACATTCAATTTGCTAATGAAATATTGCAATGTACTCATGTCATGCATGCACATTGGAGGTGGTGAGGAAGTGAAATTTTAACAAAAAGATGGCTTTCAGGCTATTACAGTCGCCTTAACTACAAAAAACCGTGGATGTTTAATTAAATTTACTGCATTGAATTTGTGAGACATGACCAACCCTCCCACCCTTCCAACTCTGACCTTGTGCATGTATGAATAATGTGCAGCAAATAAAACTAGAAAGAATGAATGAATTAAGAATTTAATAATCAAATATTGATGATAATATTATATTTATATGACTCAAGGACACTTAGGAGTAAGCACAAAAAGGCTAATTTGTTTTTCAATTAACAGAAACACCCTTAAGTCTGAAGCATTTCATATCCTAATGTATCTAAATTCTCTCTATTTTCAACTGGCTGTGAGCTTATTTGTGATATATGTATGTGATATGAAGCTACTTAATTCACCAACTACTGCAGAAGCAGCTGATTTTGGTTCCTATAGATTTTGAAGATGGATAAGTCTCTGGATCAAAAGCTAAGACTTTAAATATTTACATATTTAAATTGCTTGGGTCTACAATTTGACAGCTTGTATATATTTGTGACTGTTAAAACGTCAACTCCTTAAGATTAATGTGTGATAATAGTATTAGAAAATCATACATTCTACTTAAAGAAAGAACAGTATTTCCTCCTCTTTGTCAATTTTCACTCTGTTCTTTGCGTCATCACTTAGGAAATACTTACCAACTTCATTAAAAATTAAGCGCAAGCTAAACAAAAAAGTTCCAGAATAATGGCTGCCAATATTAGGCGATTCTGTGGTATTTTAAATGGAGTTAATTTGTTTGACAGATTTTATATTTTCCACAGCTTGGCATACCTACCTAAAACACCAACAGCTAGTCTTACTTTTGTGCTATAATAAACTCATGATTGTGTCGAATGCATCCACATATTGTCCAGATGTTAGATACAAGTATACTCATTGGATATTTGGCTAATTGCACAGTCCTTATAAACAAAATCAGAGATGTGCCAATTGTAGGACATATTTCTTTGGGATGTTACCTGCTACAGAAAAAACATTAAAATTTTAAAAAATTGTTGGTTCCCATTCCAGGCAATACCTATGATGGGATAATATCAGTGACAAGTTAACCAATGAGTTTGAAAAAAATGATCACTAAATATTCAATCTAAGGTATATATCCAGACCCGCATCCAGGACTTTGTTTCAGGTGGGGAGGCACAACCAAAACTTTTTTGACCAAAGAATGAATCAACACAGACGTTTTACGACCATATAGCTGTACACTTTGTATATCTTGCTACCCAGATATGTCAAATATAGTGAAAATTCAATGCACACTCTCTTAGGCAAAAATTCCACTTTTTCCATAAAACTCCTGTTGACAGAAGATATACATGCAAAATATGCTTTTAGGTTGTATAAAGACTAAAAATAGAGTGTTCCAACCACAAACCTGGGATTTGTTACTTAAATTATAATTGTGAAGTTTGGTGTATAGAGTTTGGAAAATTTTTTGTGATCTTCTGCTAAACAAGCAATGGAGGAGTATAGGAAAAACTCATTCTCATATTTTATTTGGGGGCAGGGGCAGGGCACTTCATGTGCCCACACATGGGCATAGGGGGTTGGGATGGGCATGCAACCCCCAGATGTTAAATTAAACCCTATAGTCAAATGTTTGAAATTTTTTTGCTTTTCTAGTGAATTTTTAATATCATTAGATTGTGCTTGATGAGAAACGTTGAAAAATGGTGGTTTTTCCATTCAATAACTTTTAAGACCATTTTTTGACCTTTGAAAATTTTTTTCACTCTCTCACCCCCAGAATTATGGAGCTGCCAACCTATGCATGTGTAGCCTATCCTACCCTTGATATGGGCCTGCATGTGTCCAATGTTCGGACATCATTTGATGTTCGCCACTCTACCTAGGTTACACCATTGGCATAGTCAAGATTTTTCCCAGGGTGGGGAAATTCTTCATAAATTTTTTTCCATGCATCCTAGTTGCACAATAATGCCTTTTTTTGGACTTTACAGATGCAATAATTAGAATTAATGTAGAATAATTTTTGTAGGAAATTTTACAATTTATGCTGCACACTTTGTGCTTTTGGGGTAAGATATAAGATTAGTGAATGCAGCAAAAAGGCCATTTAGGGCTAGCAGTCTCGGGTGGTGCGCTCAAACTCCGTTCATTCTTGAAACATTGTCACAGAACAGCGTTACACATACCATGTAGCTCTATTTCAGAAAATTTGATACATCTCCACACCCAAGATGAAGGAGACAAAAGTAGGGCCAAAACAATCAAGTTACTTATATGGTGTGGAGCTCATAAAGTGGCTAACTAACACACATGAACATCAGACATAACAGACGTACTCTACACTGTAAAAAAATATGTGAGATTTACCCAACAAAGTTGGGTGTAAATTGACGCCACAACTTTGTTGAAAGGATTGGGCCCAACAAAGTTGGGTTAATCCTGCCCAACAGCAATGCATGTATATGGGGTCAATATGGTTTCAACAAAGTTGGGTTAATCCTGCCTAATTTTGATGCATAAATACTTGGGGTAATACGACCTAAAGAAGTTGGGTCAATCCTGCCTAACTTTGATGTATACATAAATAGCATTAGCCCGTCCTAAAAAAGTCGGGTTAATGCTGCCTAACTTTGATGTATTAATCTGCGGGGTGATCCAGCCCAAAAAGTTGGGTTAATCCTGCCTACAAGTATTGTTGCATAAGCTTTGGAGCATCATTCAGCTCGTTTTAACTGAACCTCTTCATGCAATTTTGAGATATAATAAAAACGTTATTATGCAATAATGAAATGATTTATTAAAGCAGTGTTAGGCAAGCAGCAAATAGTGCTGCAAATGTCAACAGTAAAACAGAGTCGATAACAAAAATATCGGTCACCACGCAATATTGAGCACAAAAACTGGTTAATTGGTCACTACTGCGCAAAATTGAGCTCCAAAACTTTTCGGTTCAGCAATACAAAGGCAACGATGCAAAAAATTGTCACACAGGCATCTAATAAAATCCGCACTGCATGTAACATATCTGTCAAACAGGCATGTAACACGCCTTCCAAATATGGGGAATTAAAATTTAAAGTAAGATTTCTCAAAAATTATTTGTAGATAGGCAGAAATTCTGGTGTTTGAGCTTTCCTCAGCGAGCTCTATACAATGCAAGAAGAGGTGATTATCAAATAATTAAAAAAATTCGACTTCATTTTCATTGCAATAAAAAAATTATGTATAAGATAATCACTCTAATAATTTTCTTCATTTGCCCCGCTGAAGAATGGCATACATTGTTTGGTAATGAAATTTGACACAAAATTATACAACAATAAATCTGGCCTCAAGCGCCCGAAAATTACAGGATTGTTATTGTGCTAGAATCTATTCTGGCATTCATTCAAAATGAGCTTCCACATTTTTCAAGTGTTTCGTTTGGGGGACCCTGACAGAAGTTATTTGAATTTCAATAATTTTGGGGAGACTAGTCCTTCAATCCCCACAGCTACGTGCCTGCTGTCATGTTGGGTAAAAGGGCATAGAGCGCCTGAAGATAAGTTGCAGACTTAAACAAAAGCTAGGATATTGCAGGGAGGGAGGCAGGCAAGTCCGTTTGGTCATAAATTCAATACTAATACTGAGTCAGAAAACTCTGCAGAACTTTTGCAAATTAATAGGTCTTGTCTCGCGTTAAGTGGCTGAATATGTACAAAAACAATTAAAACTATGAACGCACATGTTGAGTAGATAAAAATGCCTATGTGACCACACATGGGCGTGGGGGGTCTGGACCCCGCCAGAAACCAAAGACCCCTCCAGAAATCAAAAGACCTCCCCCAGAATTCGATGTTTGAAAATTTTTTTCGTTTTTTTCGCAATTTTTTGATGCCAATGGATAGTGCTTGATGAGAAACGTCGAAAAATGGTGTTTTTATCGCCATACCACCATTTTTGAGGCCATTTTTTGACCTTCAAAAATCTTGGAACCCCCAGAATTTTCTTGCTGCCCACGTATGTATGTGACTGATAAAACGAGTATGCCAACATAATACAAAAATGATCATTGGGTTGATAAAAACGTACAGACAAACGAAATACAAGCTAAATTAATTCAAACATTTTAACAAGGTATAGGTACTCTTTACTTTTCAATTTATTACCACTATTGTCAGACCAGCCGGTCTGTATGATGGCAGCGTTGATAGAATTCAAGTGTACTGATACAAGGTTGTGAATATTGGATATTGAAGACATAATGGTACATGATGAGAAACATAATAGCCTGCTCCAATGTTTCACAATCTGTAAGGACTGGCTGCCGCTCCACAAACAAAATGAACTTTGGCTGTTTGCCTGAAATGACTGCTACAAAAGCTCTGATTGTTGATGCATCATGTGAAGTAGAATTGATCGAAGTACCCTCCTGAATTAAAAACGAAACAAATAGTGAACCATTTGCAAGACATTAAACAATAAAATAGTTGCTTTATTAGTCAGAGCAAAGTGGAATACACAAGTTAAAAAGGCTTGGATAAAAAAAGAGGGAAGCAGGAGCTGGTCATACATACGTATGTAAAAATCATATAGAAGTGCACAACAAGAAAACTAAACAGTCCACTACAATTTAATTGGCGAATTAAGGAAAAGGCATTTTTTTTATTCACTAAATTTTTGGCGTCTAAAAACTTATTTGTAAAACAAAACAATATAATGTTTACCTTCTTTTTATGTCAAAATAATTATAATTTCTGTGATAAACAAAGATTCTTTAGCTGGAGCAGAAATTTCGAGTAAAGAAATGATAACTTAAACGGCTGAAATGTTTTTATTCAAATCTAAGATTTATTTTTTGTAACATTCATGTAACAGGGGGATGGGGGGATGGAGAATCCCCCCACTTTGAGTCGGCTGTCTCCCCATCCCCCAAAGCCAGAAAATTTTTGACTCCCTGATTTTTGAGAAAAAAGTTGATTTTAGGCCATTTTTATTTAATTTTTTAGCATTTTTGGGCAAAAGTGGAAGTCACCTACTCCCCCTGCCCCCTCAAAATGGCCGGGGACCCCCCTCCCAAAATTTGGAGCCGTTACATCTCTGATTTAGATGTAAACAACATAGTGTAGAAAGAAACTCTGTATTGTACACAGTGACAGGAAGCGTTTTTTACTGAGCGTTGTGAATTTTGTGACTAATTGTGTGCAAACATTGCAAGTTTTCCACATCAGAACTGATAAAAAGATGACAAAAAACCAAATTTACAAGTAAAAATGGATCTTTCAGATTATCTTTGACACAATCAGAATTGGGTTTCCTCTGTCCCTTATTAGAAAAGTCGAAATTCAACACAGCAGTGCAACCAGAGGTGGGCAGCTCCAAAGTTCTGGGGGGGGTGCTAAAATTTTTAAAAGTCAAATTTTCGGCCTTTAAAATGGCGCTATGGCGATAAAAACACCGTTTTTGAACGTATCTTGTTGAACTCTATCGATTGGCATCAGAAAAACCTTAAAAAAAGCAAAAAAACAAAAAAATGAAATTCTGGGGGAGTGTATTGTCTATAGTTTGCCATTTCTTGTTAGGTATTTTGCCTAGGTGCATACCCCCAAACCCCCCACGCCCAGGTATGGGTGCAACACGTGTATGTTAGAAAAAAATAAAGATTTGTATAGCTTAAATAGAAAAATCTGCCTATGCGTGAAAATAGGTGTCCTTTTCCCATCAAAGTAACACTCTCTCATTTCAAAACTATTTGAAAAAATCATTCAGTCCTCTCATATGCGTGGGTCAATCCAATTTATAAGACTAATTAGAAGTTGAATGCACATTCAAAATCTGATTTTAGATTGTATATGTAATATGTATGTGTAAGTATGTACGCCAAACATGCACGTGATGGCAAAAATTTTGGGTGGGAGTCCTTGAACAGTTTTAGAGATTGGAGGTAAATGACTTTTAATTTTCGGCAAAAACAAACAAAAAGTGCTAAAAACGGCCTAATGATTTGATTTTTTTTTAATTGAGGCGCGGGCTCAAAAATTTCGGGTGAGGAATATACATGATCTATGGGGCATGTCGTTTTCACACAATTTGAGAATTTGAGTACATTTATGAGTATAACTTTTGATCCGCTGGTATTTGTTATAAAAATAAATACAACAAATGATCACAATTCATTCAGCTTGCTCAAAAATTAGTCCATGTTTCATGTTATAACATGCCTACAGTTTGACAGTCGGTCAAAGCTGACAAACCTGCTCACCATCGAATAACTCATTTCAGTGAAGAGAGGTTTTTTGAGATGAACTCAAGAACCACTGAACGGATTTTCATGAAATAAAGTGTTTTAGATAGACAATTTTAAAATAAAACTATTTTGCCGAAAAAGTATAGCTAGTTCATGTCTACAGTATGCTAGGCTCGAAAAAGTGCTCAAACTTTGCTTGGTCACTACAGTATACAGGTTAAGTTTCATATTTTGGAAAATAGCAAAATAGTTAGATATTTTTGTGCTCTAAATTTCACCCCTTTTTGTTTTTCGTGTTTCTGAATAGTTCGTCCTGCAATTTCAATTCAATTTTTTTCCAATATGGCTGCCCCCATAAGGTATGCATTTTACTTGCGCTATTTTTCATATTTTTAAACGTTTAAGCACATTTTAGAATGCCCAAAAAAAGCTCGTTCGAATGATATCCTATTTGTCTGATTTACTGAAGAATTCCAGTTTTTCAATATGGCCGCCAGAAAGGCTGTCATACTGTAGCTTTTAATGTTTTCAGCTATTATTCTGTGAGTTTCTGACATATTTCAAAATTTTTTTCAGTAAATAGCTAGAAAACTTAATGTTCTTTCTAACGAGCTATGTCTCATGTTCTGAATCTTTCTAGTTCATTCAGGGAAGTTCAAAAACCTCAGAATTATTCATTGTATAGTGAAAATGACGTGGGGGGGTTTCACCCCCGCAGAATCATTTTTCACCACCCTAGAATTAGCGATTTTTCAAAAGTTTTCTAAACTTACCTAAAAATTGGTAGAAAAAGTGTCTTTTTAAGGATTTTTTGGCTATCTATTTGCTTAGAATCGCCAAATTTTTGGCGCTTTGCACCATATATTCATGTTTTAAGCGATTTATTGGTCAATTTATTCGACTTTCTTGGAATTTTCTTCATGATTTTATTCTCTAGAAGGATAGAGTGTCGTCAGAAACGCCAAAAAACGATGTCTTTTAATGTGTACCGGCCATTTTTGGGTCCAAAAAAGGCACTTTAGGTTTTCAACCCCCAGAATTCCCATGCTGTGCATGTATGGTGAGAATCCCTCATCCCCGCTTTATGCATAACGTCAAATTGGCTTGATCAAGGAGGTTCTTACCTCAAACAAGCGACAAATGCTGGATATTTTTTCTTTAACCAACAAAGGCACAGAAAGCAATGCCTTTGCACGCTCTACACTCACAACGTTTTCTTGATCAAGTAGCTGCAGATATTCCTTAAATATGTATTTTTGCATGCAAAATAATGGAACCAGCACAGAAGTCAAGAACTAATAGAAACAGTATATATAAGAACAATGTATGACGCTTTAGAAGCAAATACTGTAGAATTGAAAGTGAAAGTTGTGAGAAAGGGGCTTTTGATTAGAGTTTCTGGGCTTTACTACCCCTCAGCCGATCCTGCTGGCCATACCTGGGCATGAGAGGTTTGAGGGTATGCGCCCCAGAAGGCAAAATTCTCAACAAGAAACGGCAAATACCCAACACTACCCCGGAATAACATTTTTTGAATATTTTTTGCTTTACCGTTTTTTTGCCAATCAATAGAGCTTGACGAGAAACGTTTAAAAATGGTTTTTTTTCGCCATATAGCACCATTTTTAGGGCAATATTTAACTTTTAAAAAATTTTGCACCCCCAGACCTTTGGAGCCGCCCACCTATGCTGCATACCTTCTGCATCTGTGCTAAATGTTATCTTAAAAATTATGTATTTTTACACTACTTTTTTATACAATGATTAAAAAGAAGTAACCAAATAAGTCTAAGTCAAACACACTGGAGCAACATGATGGAAAGCACTAAATTTGTTAAGCTTTTTATCAAGTTGTGCAATGATAAGTGGCCCGATGTCATCCAAACGTTTGGTCCATAATGGCCTGATGTCAACAGTCATAAGCAAGCAAAAGTCGTCCAAAGCCTGCAAATAGTCAAATTGAGGATGCGGAGTGTAATAGAAAACACATTATGTAATGCATATCCTAACACATGTTTTCTACTTAGTAAGTAATAAGAGGCATAGTCTAGTTATGTCATTTATATGTTTATTATTGAGTTTGTATATCACATAAAGCTTAATTTTCCTAAAGAATAACAGCTAAACTTAATATGTCGACATGACTCAAGCCTTATACAAAAGCGAAAGCGACGCTCATGAGCTTACAAAGTAAATAGTTCAACGCCTACCTAGCAGCAATTTAACACTATCAAGCAGACAAGCTAACGTGCCTTCATTCAGCAAATAACAAGATTTTAAGCAAGATAACATGTAAAACTACACTAAAATGAAGCATGAGCTTTGAGCCCTTTTTGCCTTATCCGTTTGTTCATTTGGCGCTGTCCTTTTCTATATACTTGGTGTAGGGTCAGTTTTGTATAAAAGGTGATGGTTTCACTAATAAAACGGACATTACGGCAGTGCCTAGAAATATCTAAGTCTTGCTCTAGCCGACGCTTTTCTTTTACCCAATTCTCAGAAGCATTCCCCAATCACCCCACTCCAAGCCCAAGCCCATAGCAAGGAGCAGGAAATAATGGATTAAAATCTCATGCAGGCACGTGTGTAGCCGTCCAAATTTGGGGGACTAGCCATTTGCAGGAGGGGAGGTGAATGTAAATTTTTGCCCAAATACAGTCAAGAAACACGTAAAAATGGCCAAAATCGAAAATCCAGGAGGTTCGAAATTTTCTGCCTCAGGGGATGAGCAGGCAACCAACATTGAATGGGGATCTCCTATCCCCTCTTACCTATATTATATTGGAGTAAAAATTCAATAAAAATGCAAATTTTAGGAAGTGGTAAAAGCCTTATTGGTTTAGATTAAGTTTAAACTTACTTAGCTGTATCTCAACTGAACAGTATATTATGTATATAAAAGCTGATTGTTTAAATAATACATGCAAACGGGTAAGTAGATGGGTAATCCCTTCCTTAAATCAAAGGCGGTCGTTGTTTCCCCTTCCCAATGGGTCAAGAAATCTCAAACCCCACCACCATTTTTGGCAACAAAATCGAAGATTAAGACCATGTTTACGTGATTTTCTGCCATTTTTGGCTAAAAACTGAAGGTCGATAATCACTTACCCTCTTTTTGCCAAGATCGGTAGGCTGACTAATCCCTTCTAAATTTGGCTCACCACATCAGCGATTTTCAGAGCAGACGCGGAGACCTATGATTTCCTCTATGTACAAATATCACTCCTGCCCATCACTTGTGTTTTGTGATGGCTGAATTATATATTTACAGTAAAGCGTAAAGGACAATTTCATGAGCCGGCGAACTTTGCCAAGATCGGGCAAAGACTTCTTGACTAGGTAAAAAAGTGCATATTAAACAAATTGAAACAAATACATTATGCTACAACTGGCAAGCGGACATGGGAAATACTTTTCTGATACATGGACAATACCATTATGCTGCCTTATCTGATGCTTCAGAACATCGAGTCCACAGAGTTTGCAAATCATCCTTTTGCCAACTATACAAAAGGAAAAGAGATACAACCTGACAAAATGCGGGTATTCCTACGTTTGGTTGACACCTACCCTTAACCATTGTACGCAGGGCCGTATTTTAGGGGGGGGGGCGGCCCCGTCCCCATTGGCTGTTAAAAAATTTTGAAAGGTAAGATAATGCATGGAAAGATGGTAAAATTGAACGTCTTTGCCGTAAAATTTTCAAATTTTGGCGCTCCGCGCCGGATATGGACTATTTACCATCATTTTGGCTCAAACGCGGCCAAAAATTGACAGTTTTCATACATATTCTAAGCAAAAAATTTTTTTAACAAAAAGTTCGATTTTTTTAAGCTGATAGATAGAGCATGTCAAGAAACGTGAAAAATGTGGTTTTTGCGAGCTATCCCAGCAAATTTCTTGAGATATAGACCATTTTATGTTGGGTCCAACCCCCCCCTTGGTCGGATCCTGGATACGGGCCTGATTGTACGTGTTATAAGATACACTGAAGTACATAATAGCGCTTGGTCATGGTTTTCCTAGATTTTCAGATGGCTAATTCCATTGGTGACATTTTTAGAAAGCTGCTGTTGCTTGCTGGACTCGAACTGCGAACCTGTTGATTAAAAATCTGACGCCTAGTATGTGCATTCACTTTGGTGCCAGCGCGTGGGCTATGCCTGAGATAAATGGCGAAAATTGCGTAGCGAGGCCGAAGCAAGCAGAGCAATTTTCGCCCATATGCTCTTAGGCTTAGCCCATGTCTGGCACCCATCTGAACTCTCAAGCAATGCCAGAATTATCTGTGGTCAGTGTTAATACAAACGTCGTTAATTAAGCTTCATCCAATATCAAAATGAACTGGTCTTTGTCAATTGAGTGAACCCGTCAGATTTTGAATCAAGCTGTTGACACTTAGAGTCCAGCAAGCAGTAGCAGCTTTATAAAATTGTCACCGATGGCATTAGCGCATCCAAAAACTTAGGAAAACCGCAACCATGTGCTAATATGTCACCCGGTGTCTCTTATAACACGTACAATGGTTGATGGTAGGTGTCAACCAAACATAGGAATACCTACCCAAAATACGCAGCATAAAAATTCAGGTGGAGTGGGCGCAGGAGCGGTAAATTCTAAAGTGTATTATTTGGACTTAAATTATGTGGATACTGGCGTCAAAAACATTGTTTTTGGGTTTCTGACGTTGCTTTATCTTGATAGGGCACAAAACCATGAAACATTTCGAAAAAAATCAAAATAGTTGAATAAATTATACTTTCAAAATATTGTAAAAACGAAAGTAGGTATATGACGCAATCAGCCAAAAATTTGATACTTCAGAGCAAATCGGTAGCTAAAAATGCTGAAAAAGCAGATTGTCACAGCACTGTCAGAAAAACTTAAAAAAAGACGCAAAATTAAAAACTCCTAAAACAATCACAACTAGGAAGAATCATATGTCATGTCATGCATAGGTATATATAAACAATACCAAGCCCAATGGTTTTACAGATGAGTATGTTTTCAAAAACCGTCATTGCAAAAATTAAATGTTAGGTATATTTTGCAATGAAGGTTTAAAAGCATGGGCATGCAACCACATTCTTTTGGCACAATGTAGAAACAGCTATTCCAAAATTCAGGGGTTGGCAAGGCAATACAGCATTGTCACAGAAAAATGTGGAAGATCTATAGCCATTTCAGAATAGCCGGCCGCGGAACGCCTAATGACAAATGCTTTTGAACATTGTAATCACTAATGTCTTAAAAGTTGGGTAAATTCTGCCCAACATTTGCTTCAAGAATGTTGGGTAAATCCACCACAACTTTTATTTGCCTCACCAACTTTGTTGGGTGCAATCAAGCCCAATGTGCAGAATTTTCTCTTTAAACCCAACTGAGTTGGGCCAATGGTCCGTTAACCCAATTTTGTTGGACGCGTTTTACAATTTTATTTACAGTGTCACAGTGTGCAACTGAAAAAAATCGTAACTACTTTTTGAAGCTGGCAGTAATGGCATGCATATGTTTGCGTTTTTCTGGACCCAGAAACCCCTTCAATTAGAAATTTAGGCGTTATATATATATATATATATATATATATATATATATATATATATATATATATATATATATATATATATATATATATATATATATATATATATATATATATATATATATATATATATATATATATATATATATATATATATATATATATATATACACCTGTCTGTGCCATAACATGCAGTGATATAAGATAGGAGATACCATCAGCTATAACATATCACGTGATATATGACAACCTTTGCTACAACAAACAAAAAATTTTTAAAACATCAAAAATATGGTTTGACCAGAAAAAATTTTTCAAAACATCCTAAAACATCAAAAATATGGTTTGACAAAAAAAATTTTCCAAAACATCCCAAAACATCAAAAATATGGAGTTTTGATTTAGAAAAAAATTTTCCGAAATGCATCCTAAAACATCAAAAATATGGTTTGACATGAAAAAAAAAAAAAAATATATATATATATATATATATATATATATATATATATATATATATATATATATATATATATATATATATATATATATATATATATATCACAGGTAGCGCATTAGCGTGTAATTACTAATATACTTGGGTACCCCTGTAATGAAAAAGTTGTTGGCCGGTTCAGGTTTAATATGAGTAATGAATATTGGAAAGCTAAATAGTGCAAGGTGACGTTTCGGGCGCCCGTAATACGATAAGTAGGGAGTACACAATGAGCGCAAAACAGATTATGCACTGAATATAATAAATATGCAGCGAACTTATATATTGCTAAATAGATATTAAAGGAATCTCTGGAACTTAGCGATTCTGGGATACATGCGTGGGATAGCTGAACGGTTCCTGGGATAGTCATGCGCAGTGGTAATTCAAACTAAACGAATGAAAGATAGAGATCTCCGAAATGACCTAAAAACTTGGACATTAACACGACAAATTAATTCTCATGATTCTAAGGAATGTTTCGACTGAAATTCCAAGAATATAAGTTTTTAGAGATCAAGCTGGTGGTCTAAAAGTATGCGAAGGAATTCAAAATACGTTGATGACTAAAATACGAATTAAGCAAATTTAGCTTCATTACATTCTCCACGCATTAAAACAAAGCCGCTGGGGTACCTATTTAATGTAGACATTTGGGATTTATCCTAGAGAAGACGTTTAGAAATCATTCCAGGGATGAAATATTATGAATCGCACATTGATCCGGAAATTAAACCTGATTTGAGGTGTAAACTTTTCGTTTTCATGCACATTCAGAGGAAAAATAAAAATCAAATCCATTAAGTGAGAATTGGGATATTTTAAATAATTTTATATAAATTTTAAGCAAATCACTTTAGCCAGACTTTACGTTCAAGCATAAATGTATGTAGCGTAACAACAAATATAAATACAATGTACTTAGTATGGGCGCCCTTGAAAAAACCCTAACATAAAAGCTCAGGCCCAAAAAAATCAGAATCATTGACCAGTAGATTTGAAGATGCCCTTCGATTCAACGCGCAACATCAACGCCTTGCGCATCCTTCTCTCCCGCTTACTGATTTTGTAGGGGTGACCAGGGAACGCGCCCAACATCTCACCACGCCAGCCTTGGAAGAACTCTTTGTATCCTACCGTCCAAAACGACTGACGGTAATTTCGAAAACGCATGTTGAACGATTGCACCATCTCCTTGATCAGGATCGCAAATCGATGCTCATCTGCCGAACGAAGTGGGTTGTTTACCGGCTCAATTAGTGGCTTTTGCACAATTTGCTGCTGCGGCGGTGGTGGAGCTCCACTTGGACCCGCGATCATATCGGGTTGACGCCAAATACGCGGATTTTTCAAGGGAAAAAGACGGATACCATCGATTTTGCTGGCAATGGCGCTTAGCTTATCATAATGCAACTCAAGATATGCGTATATATCGAGCACCAGAAGAGCATAGTAGATGGACGAAATGGTGTGATCTTCTCCACCAATTAGACGGACGACAGTGTCTTCGCATTGGAACAATTGTGTGGCCACCTTCGAAAGATTGGGGCCGACCTTGCTAAAGATGCCGGGCAAGACGTCGTACTCATTGATAAAACGCACTGTGGAAAAAATATCGATGTCGACTGTGCGCCCTTTGAAATTCTGATCGATATTTGCTAAGCCGCTAGAGAAATCATAGCCGATATATTCAATGTTGGGGTCGAATAACAACAGTCGCAATTGACGTGGGACACCACCTAGCCGATCGATATTGAAGCTGCAGCCATAGCCATCGGGACGAACAATGGCCACCATATAGCAGAAGGGTTTCTCGTTATCAGGGGTAGACTCATTTTTTTCAGCCGAGGTGTCAGCATCACGAGCGTAGAAATCCATGGTGTAGACACCAAGTACATTCGACACATGGGGGTCTTTCCGAAGCATCTCGCACGCTAAATCCACTGGGATTTTTCCAGGCACTGGGAATAATCGCGCATCGAGGGGGCATCGATGCAAATGATGCATCCATTGATCTACGAGAACAGAAGGCATCGCCTCCTTTCTGGGTTTGGCTCGTTTCCAGTTGTGACTATTTTCTGATGGGGTTTTCTCTTGAAGCGAGTCATCATTCGGCGTAGGGGTTTGACTTGGTGTTGTCTAAAAATAGCAGGGATAAATAATTTTAAAAGTAAATATCAATTAATATTATGAATATACAATATAGATTAATTTTCGTTTTGAATTCTAGGTCTTAAATTGTAAGGGTGAGTCTGTTTAATTGGGACGTTGGGTGCTAGATCTGATTTTTGACCTTTTGAATCATCTAAAGTTGCAACTGAATCAATTTTTTCGTCCATTTTTCGAACTTTTTTAATCCGATTAACGTGAATTCGTTCTACGTGATTTTTCGAGTTTCTAATAAAAACATTGGGATATTTAATTGCCTCAACAGTGTATGGCCCTTCCCAAAAGTGAGCAAACTTGCGACATTGGCCAGGTTTAAGTGTGGGGTTATGTTTATACACAGTGTCCCCAACAAATATTTCAACATCATGAGATTTACGGTCATAATAAAATTTTTGAGCGATCTGAGCATTTTGAATATTTATACGAGCATTTTCCCAAGCCTTATTCATAAATTTATAGAAATGGGAGATATAATCATCTAAATCAATAGAATAGCGGCTGATTTTCATGCTTATGGCTGCTTCAATGGGAAATTTCACTTCTCGGCCATATAAGAGGAAAAATGGGCTATATCCCGTCGAGTCATGAACAGAACTATTATATGCGAACGTTGCATAGGGTAAAAATTCATCCCAATTATTGTGATTATCATTAACATACATTGATAAAGTATTAGCTAGAGTTTTATTGAATCTTTCAGTAAGACCATCGGTTTGGGGGTGGTAAGGGGTCGTATTTACTTTATCAATGTTACAAAATTTACAAATTGAGGTTATGACATTTGACAAAAAATTTGTTCCTTGATCTGACAAAAGTTGTCTAGGGGATCCGTGAATTAAAATAACTTTGAGGAGAAATGCTTGAGCGGTATGCTCCGCCGTGGCTTGAGGTAGGCAAGCAGTCATACAATATTTTGTGAGATAATCAGTAAAAACTATAATATATTTATTTCCATATTGCGTTAACGGTAGGGGACCTAGAACGTCAGTAGCAACTCTATCAAACGGTCCATTCACAGGGATGGGAACCAAAGATGCCCGTATTGGTTTAGATGGTGATTTACGGCTTAAACATTTTTCACACAAATTACAATGCTCTTTCACATCTTTATAGCAATTAGGCCAGTAAAATCTTTCACGAATACGGTTGTAGGAACGCTTAACGCCAAAATGACCAGAGAACATGTCATCATGAAACATATGTAAAATTTGGGGTCGCAATGCAGGTGGGATGACCATGAGTTCAACCGGATCCTTCCGACTTGGCGGTCCAATGTAAAATAAGAGATTATCCAAAAACGCAAAATTATTGTGAGTATGCAAAATACGACGAGTTTCTTGGTCATTTTCAGGTAGCTCACCGCTCACTAAAAATTTAATCATAGTAGAACAGAAAGTATCATCTTTTTGATTTTCCACTAGATTATCATAGGAGAGATTGATTTCTTTCATTTTCACAACTGAGCTCACAAAATTTCTTGAGAGAGCATCAACATTTCCGTGATTTTTACCTGGACGATGACGAATTTCAAGTTCATACTCCTGTAGAGCAAGGCCCCATCGAGAAATTCTTGGGGAAGGGTTAGGCTTTTTGAGGATATACTGTAAAGCAGCATGATCAGTAACAATGATAACTTTCTGTTGAAATAGATATGTACGGAACTGCTTAGCCGCCCAGACTACAGCCAAGGCTTCTAACTCAAAAACGGGATAATTTTGTTCTGCGAGTTTCAATTTTCGGCTAATGTATGCAATAGGGTGATCCTTCCCATCAACTTCCTGCGAGAGAATAGCACCTAATCCTTTACCAGATGCATCTGTGTGAATTATAAAAGGCTTAGAATAATCGGGATAAATTAAAACTGGAGCAGTAGTGAGCAATTTTTTTAAAGTGATGAATGCAATCTCACAACTTTTATTCCATGAAAATTTGACATTTTTGCGCAACAAAGCGTACAGAGGTTCCGCAACACATGCAAAATTAGGTATAAAGCGTCTATAGTAACCAGCTAATCCGAGAAAGCTTTTTACATTTTCCGTAGAGTTTGGAACTACAAAATTCTCTACAGCTCTTATTTTTAACGGATCGGGATTTATACCAGCTGACGAAATTATATACCCAAGATATGAGGTCTCATGTTTTGCGAATTTACATTTTTCAAGCCTTAATTTTAAACCAGCTTGAGATAATTTATCAAATATGAGAGATATACGCTCTAGGTGTTGCTCAAATGTTCTACTAAAAATCAGTATATCATCAAGATAAACTAAACATATGTCCCATTGCAAGCCTGAGAGAAGAAGGTCCATGAGACGTTGGAAGGTTCCTGGGGCATTACATAAGCCAAAAGGGAGAACATTAAAATGATAGAGACCGTTGTAAGTGATAAAGGCCGTCTTCTCCTTATCATTTTCACTCACTGGGATTTGCCAATAACCCCAGGCTTGGTCTAAAGTCGTAAAATAGGCGCTTTCATTCAGAGTATCCAAAATGTCATCAATACGGGGCAAGGGATAATTATCTCTTTTTGTTAAACTATTGAGTTTCCGATAATCTACGCAAAACCGAAATCCTCCTGTTTTCTTTGGGACCATTACAATGGGACTGGCCCAGGGACTATGCGAATAAGAGATGATTTTATTATCAAGCATTTTCTTAATTTCATTGTCGATAATTTCTCTTTGTTTATAGGGTACTCTGTAAGGTTGCTGTTTAAAAGGTTTAGCATCACCGGTATCAATATTATGAGATATGAGATGAGTTTTTCCCAGATCCTTATCGTCTACAACAAATAAATATGAATATTTATTTAAAAGTTCGAGCAATTTACTAGCCTTTTTGGGATCCAAGCTAGGGTTTCCAGGTATTTCATTTATAATCTTATTTTCGGATTTGGCTTGAGAATTACCTTTTTTAATGGTCGACACATTTTGCGAAAAAGTAGGTTCAGCTAGTAGGCGAACTTCTCCTAGTTTTGTGCCTTGATATAAGATTAAGGGATCTTTAGATAAATTAATTACACTAGTGCTGATTGAGTCATTAACTGGATTATCAATACAAGAAGAGACATACATTGCGTGCTTACGCATACAGGTTGCATTGGGCTCGAAAATGAGATTATTAAAATTACCATATGATTTACTAATACTGAGATGAACAAAAAACATCGATCGTGGAGGGATAATAGTTTCACATTTTATTGTAGCAACTCCTCTAGGTTTATCGCTTAATTGGTTTGGCTCAGGCATTTTTAATTCATATTTGCCAAATAAAACTTTTCCAGTCTTCCATGAAACAATGAGATGAGCAAAACGACGCAAATAGTCTGTCCCGATTAAGAATTTAGTCACGCAATTCTCAATGACTTGGGCTTGCAAAAATTCTGGGGTTGC
Source organism: Mermis nigrescens (assembly GCA_036768485.1). NCBI lineage: Eukaryota > Metazoa > Nematoda > Enoplea > Mermithida > Mermithidae > Mermis > Mermis nigrescens. The sequence continues at coordinate 4,129,728 of JAVLUZ010000273.1, read as the reverse complement.
AAATCCTTTTTCACTTTCAAAGCAAACGCATAACCAAACAGTACCTAAAACTTTGGCTTGATGTCCTCCTGCCTGAGTGATAGTATTAATAACGGGAGGATAAAGCGTAAGATTAAGTTCACTGCAAAGATTTTCATCGATTAGAGTAATTTCTGAACCAGTATCTATTAAGGCTTGTGAAATAGTTGAAACTAGGGGGTTCATTCGATTTAAAATTTTGACTTTCACTGTAGGGGTAGAATTTTTTAATAACTCAATAGCTGCACATTTTTTTACTTGAACAGATTGGTTTACCGGATTCATTTGAGGTTCAAGAAAAGGTGTAAATGCACGCACTAGGAGCTGAGTAAGTGGTGATCCTACAGAAGACTTTGGGGAGTCACATACTTGATGTGAAGTCTCTTCCTTATCATCAATAGTCTCCTCTTTCAGATTTTCTACCGTAACATTCGCTCCAACGTCCTCGGGATTAGATTCATCCATTTTTCGTTTCCGCACGTACAATGACTGACCTCCTTTGCAAATCGTTGCTCGTCCGTGAGAATTTCTACGTCTAGATTTTTTCCTACAAAAACTACATGGTTTAGAGCAAATAGAGCGATACCATATGATCACATATATACATGCAAAAATAATTGCACCAATAATAGCAACATTGAGGATTAGTTGAATCGGTCCAGAGATAATCTTATCTGCGGTTCCTAAGATAGAATGCGTGCCATTAACAATTAAGTGTTCAAGGGAGTGACTAAATTCTCTCGCTGAGTCAAAAACGAATTCACCGGTACCTTTAAAAAATTCAGAAATAACATTTGGATTTAGGGATAATTCAGTGGTATAATTTGATAAGCGATTTAGCTGGTTTTCTAAAATGTTTGTTTTGAACATATAACTTCTAATTAGACCAATTGACTGAAAAGTTTCAGTGAAAAAACTTTCATGAAATAATGGTGGGGCGTAGAACGTATAGGCGGACCAATTTGAGTGCCATGCAATCTCTAGAGGTATGGAAGTGACGTGTACTGAGCCAAAAATTGTGAACCACGAATTTTTTCTTTTAAAAATACCAGTTAATTTACGACTACAATCAATAGTGGGGGAATTAGAAACTAAATCATCACTGCCTGGGATTACAAACAAGGTTTTTCCATTATAAATAACTGGCAAAAATTGATAGCAAACATTATTTAGAGTATAATTCCAAAATATCTTATCAGGGATAACCATGGAGCAGTCCCAAACAATTAGAGCTTCACCGGCAAATGAGGCATGAATATCTTTTCTACCTAACAGAGCTCTGGCACCAAGGGTGGGATCAAGTTGCAAAAACTGCCAAACAAGTTGCAAATATCGATCTGCTGACCTGCACAATTCAAGCCATATATTTCTGAATATTTTGGATTCAAAATTCTTAATTTTTTCAAAAAGAAATTGTAATTTAGTGTTTACAGGATCGGCATCAGAATTTTGGGTTGAATTTCTTGCATTAATCAATCTCATATCTTGGGAATTTTCAAATTGAAGTACAACACCTTGTGCGGTTTCATAAGCATTTTGCAGGTTACATCTTTTAGACAGATATAACATAGTGAAAGCAGCTTGAACTTTTTCAACGGTAACATACTTTTCCAAAATTTGGGCTAAATGAGGACCACTACTCATGAGAGGACAGACTGATTTAAAAATATCCTTTTCCCAGATTATTGTACTAAAAGTATGATTACAATAACCATTTGAGGCTTTACAACCGCCTGTATCACCGAGATCGCTCATGACTTTTTCGCCATCATATGAGGAAACAGTGCCTAATTCAAGAATAAAATTAGTCTGAGTGAAGCAATGGTCTGAGCAGCAATAAATAAAAGAAACACTTAGGGAATTATTAGTCGACCAAAGATTGGGGTGAAGTTCTACTAATGGTGTATTGTCCAGAATTTTTGTTTCTAAAACTCGATTACATTCCCAAACAGAAGAGGGAACTTCAAATGAGGTATCGCTGACAATTCCTTTCGAGCCGAAAAATCCAAAATTTGTACATATAGTACGAGTTTTACGATAACATTTCGCTGCTTTTGCTTCAAGAGGTTTATTTCTTGCTGTCCAAATTTTAATCTGCGCTGAAGTTGCAGCTCTATCGAAAGTTTCAGGCAACACGCAATGAACTTTTTTAGGTATTGAGAGAGCATGACCATTTCTATGGGATTGACATAAAAAGTAAGATTTTGAGGGTGAATTTTCTGTTGCAGAAAAATATGGGATGCAAAACGCAAGAAAAATATGCAAAATGAAAATTTTCGGCGATATGTACAAAAGCGGTGCGCACCTTATCACTATTCCTACGCTTTTCACAACACTACGGCCGACAAAAGAATGGTGTGATTTTGAGAACAGTTGTGTACTCCTTTCCTCACTAACGGCACAATGTGGGGACGCGGAACGACATCTTATTTTGCCACTTAAAGAAACCGTGCTGCACACACCATCTTCACATACCCCACCTTCCACCCCGGTTTCAAAGGTGGGAACGACCCGAATTTCATCATTAGTGAGGGCGGACGCAATGACATTATGCGTCCTCATGGAAGGAAAACGCAAAAACTGAGAATTGGCTTGAAAAAGGTCAGGATCTGTGCAATTGAGAGCATCAAAACCTTCTCCATGATCATTTTCAACGCCTTGCCCAGTATAAGACCCCTCATCCTCCGCATGGGCTGCCCGCACGAAATTTTGCCTACTCACACGGGGATGATGTGACGGAGGTTCACCTTGCGAAAAATTTCGAGAAAAACGTCTATTTTGATTTACACTCGACTGATTTGAGTACGATCGACTATTTTGATCATTCACTGGGGTACTAAAGCGATTTTGATTAAAGCGATTCTGAAACATTTGTTGATTTTCTCGCTGTTTCGTTCTACAATTAGCTATTCGATGTCCCAGCTTACCACAAAAAAAGCAAGTAATATGAGCATCCCGAGAAGAACTTTGTGCAGGGCCCTGACTTCTGTTGTTAAAATTAGTCCAACTGGGATACTGCCCAGAATACTGCCTTTCTACAGACGGTTGAGTCAATCGAAAAGAATTATTATAATTTTTTATTGCGGATGAACTTTGGCTACTGAGGTTTGGTGCACTAGGAGAAGTCATAGACGGAAATTGAGAAACAAGCAAATTTTCAGGTTTTAACATCGTGGGGTTCGTAAAATTTTGCTGACTGTCGTAATTTTGATTAACTTCCTGCTTGTATGCCTCCGAAACGGCTTCTTCAAAAGTTTTTGGGGATGCATTTCTCACCCAGATTCGTAAATGGGATAACAATTTTGAGACAAAATGGCTTTTTATGAAATCGTTTTCATCATTACCATTCCACCCCGGCTGGGCTCTTTTGGCCAACCTCCTAATCTCTGCTGCGTATTGCAAAACAGATTCATGGGGCAATTGGTACCTAGCAACTAATTGATCGCGTTTAATGTCTATATGTTGATTATCGGGGAACCTAAGTCTAAAATTTTGAGAATATTCGTTCCAAGTTTGTAAAGCAGGGGTTCGCTGATTGAGGTCATGAAAAAATGTTAAAGCTGCTCCTCTAAGATAAGTGGATAAGAGAGCGATTTTTCTTTCAAAATTTGTAGCTCCGCCTAAAATCGCAAGGTTGTTGAACTGCCTTTCCCACTCGGTCCAGTTTTGCTCCCCATCTCCGCAGAAAACTTGAAGCGGGGGTGATGTTACGAAAGAGACTGGACGTTGTTCATAGAGATCTTGCATTCGAGTGACAGTTTCTTGTAACAGAGCAACAACTTGATCTTCCATTTTAGAAATATTTTTGATTTTTATTTTAGGCAAGATTTGCGATAATTTTTTCTTATTTAATTTGGGATCTAAATTTTTCGAACTTTCCGTATGAGTTGAAACGTTACTCTTGGGAAAAACGCCAAATGGATTTTCACTTTTGATTTGGGTTGATGATGAAATTGGGTAATCTAAGAGGTGTGGTAATGACAGTTTTATATCTAATCTTAAACGCTTTGCATATATTTTTCTTTTAAAAGCTTTGATTTATTGTATAAGCATTAATTTGCTGCATAACTTGGATACATTCACAGTTTTGACACCAAGCTGATAATTTAAATAATTTACTTCAATGAATGATGCGTACAACAGCGCTGTACATGCCAGAGACGCGATGTTAAAAATTAAGTTGATCCTTAATTGTAATTGGTGCTCTTTTAGAGAAAGAGAGAAAAAAATACAACAACGCTGTACATGTCAAACACATTGTTTATTACTGCTTACAATACGTGGCACCATAATTCCGATTTATGAACAATTTGTTAGGTTTCTGGATTAGCAAAGCAATCGCCACCATCATCGGAATTGCTAATAGGTGGAAAACGCGCATATTGATTATATGTTGCAAGCTTCGACCAATTGATACAATTGATACAATCCGAATTTCATCATTAGTGAGGGCGGACACAATGACATTATGCATCTTCATGGAATGAAAATGAAAAAACTGAGAATTGGTTTGAAAAAGGTCAGGATATGTGCAATTGAGAGCATCAAAACCTTCTCTATGATCATTTTCAACGCCTTGCCCAGTATATGACCCCTCATCCTCCACATGGGCTGCCCACACAAAATTTTGAATACTCACACAAGGATGATGTGACAGAGGTTCACCTTGCGAAAAATTTCGAGAAAAACGTCTATTTTGATTCACACTCGACTGATTTAATACAATCGACTATTTTGATCATTCACAGAGGTACTAAAGCGATTTTGATTCAAGCGATTCTGAAACATTTGCTGATTTTCTTGCTGTTTTGTTATACAATTAGCTATTCAATGTCCTAGCTTACCACAAAAAAGCAAGTAATATGAGCATCCCGAGAGGAACTTTGTGCAGGGCCCTGACTTCTGTTGTTAAAATTAGTCCAACTGGGATACTGCCCAGAATACTGCTTTCTACAGATGGTTGAGTCAATCGAAAAGAATTATTATAATTTTTTATTGCGGACGAACTTTTGCTACTGAGGTTTGGTGCACTAGGAGAAGTCATAGACGGAAATTGAGAAACAAGCAAATTTTCAGGTTTTAACATCATGGGGTTTGTAAAATTTTGCTGACTGCCGTAATTTTGAATAACTTCCTGCTTGTATGCCTCCGAAACGGCTTCTTCAAAAGTTTTTGGGGATGCATTTCTCACCCAGATTCGTAAATAGGGTAACAATTTTGAGATAAAATGGCTTTTTATGGAATCGTTTTCATCATTACCATTCAACCCCGGCTGGGCTCTTTTGGCCAACTTCCTAATCTCCGCTGCGTATTGCAAAACAGATTCATGGGGTAGGTACCTAGCAACTAATTGATCGCGTTTAACGTCTATATGTTGATTATCGGGGAACCTGAGTCTAAAATTTTGAGAATTTTTGTTCCAAGTTTGTAAAGCAGGGGTTTGCTTTTTGAGGTCATGAAAAAATATTAAAGCTGCTCCTTTAAGATAAGTAGATAAGAGAGCGATTTTTCTTTCAAAATTTGTAGCTACACCTAAAATTGCAAGGTTGTTGAATTGCCTTTCCCACTTGGTCCAGTTTTGCTCCCCATCTCTGCAGAAAACTTGAAGTGTGGGTGATGTTACAAAAGAGACTGGACGTCGTTCATAGAGATCTTGCATTTGAGTGACAGTATTTTGTAACAGAGCAACAACTTGATCTTACATTTTAAAAATATTTTTGATTTTTATTTTGGCAAGATTTGCGATAATTTTTTCTTATTTAATTTGGGATCTAAATTTTTCGAACCTTCCGTATGAGTAAAACGTTGCTCTTGGGAAAAACGCCAAATGGATTCGCACTTTTGATTTGGGTTGATGATGAAATAGGGTAATCTAAGAGGTGTGGTAATGACAGTTTTATATCTAATCTTAAACGCTTTGCATATATTTTTCTTTTAAAAGCTTTGATTTATTGTATAAGCATTAATTTGCTGCATAACTTGGATACATTCACAGTTTTGACACCAAGCTGATAATTTAAATAATTTACTTCAATGAATGATGCGTACAACAGCGCTGTACATGCCAGAGACGCGATGTTAAAAATTAAGTTGATCCTTAATTGTAATTGGTGCTCTTTTAGAGAAAGAGAGAAAAAATACAACAATGCTGTACATGTCAAACACATTGTTTATTACTGCTTACAATACGTGGCACCATAATTCCGATTTATGAACAATTTGTTAGGTTTCTGGATTAGCAAAGCAATCGCCACCATCATCGGAATTGCTAATAGGTGGAAAACGCGCATATTGATTATATGTTGCAAGCTTCGACCAATTGATACAATTGATACAATCCGAATTTCATCATTAGTGAGGGCGGACACAATGACATTATGCATCTTCATGGAATGAAAATGAAAAAACTGAGAATTGGTTTGAAAAAGGTCAGGATATGTGCAATTGAGAGCATCAAAACCTTCTCTATGATCATTTTCAACGCCTTGCCCAGTATATGACCCCTCATCCTCCACATGGGCTGCCCACACAAAATTTTGAATACTCACACAAGGATGATGTGACAGAGGTTCACCTTGCGAAAAATTTCGAGAAAAACGTCTATTTTGATTCACACTCGACTGATTTAAGTACAATCGACTATTTTGATCATTCACAGAGGTACTAAAGCGATTTTGATTCAAGCGATTCTGAAACATTTGCTGATTTTCTTGCTGTTTTGTTATACAATTAGCTATTCAATGTCCTAGCTTACCACAAAAAAGCAAGTAATATGAGCATCCCGAGAGGAACTTTGTGCAGGGCCCTGACTTCTGTTGTTAAAATTAGTCCAACTGGGATACTGCCCAGAATACTGCTTTCTACAGATGGTTGAGTCAATCGAAAAGAATTATTATAATTTTTTATTGCGGACGAACTTTTGCTACTGAGGTTTGGTGCACTAGGAGAAGTCATAGACGGAAATTGAGAAACAAGCAAATTTTCAGGTTTTAACATCATGGGGTTTGTAAAATTTTGCTGACTGCCGTAATTTTGAATAACTTCCTGCTTGTATGCCTCCAAAACGGCTTCTTCAAAAGTTTTTGGGGATGCATTTCTCACCCAGATTCGTAAATAGGGTAACAATTTTGAGATAAAATGGCTTTTTATGGAATCGTTTTCATCATTACCATTCAACCCCGGCTGGGCTCTTTTGGCCAACTTCCTAATCTCCGCTGCGTATTGCAAAACAGATTCATGGGGTAGGTACCTAGCAACTAATTGATCGCGTTTAACGTCTATATGTTGATTATCGGGGAGCCTGAGTCTAAAATTTTGAGAATTTTTGTTCCAAGTTTGTAAAGCAGGGGTTTGCTTTTTGAGGTCATGAAAAAATATTAAAGCTGCTCCTTTAAGATAAGTAGATAAGAGAGCGATTTTTCTTTCAAAATTTGTAGCTACACCTAAAATTGCAAGGTTGTTGAATTGCCTTTCCCACTTGGTCCAGTTTTGCTCCCCATCTCTGCAGAAAACTTGAAGTGTGGGTGATGTTACAAAAGAGACTGGACGTCGTTCATAGAGATCTTGCATTTGAGTGACAGTATTTTGTAACAGAGCAACAACTTGATCTTACATTTTAAAAATATTTTTGATTTTTATTTTGGCAAGATTTGCGATAATTTTTTCTTATTTAATTTGGGATCTAAATTTTTCGAACCTTCCGTATGAGTAAAACGTTGCTCTTGGGAAAAACGCCAAATGGATTCGCACTTTTGATTTGGGTTGATGATGAAATAGGGTAATCTAAGAGGTGTGGTAATGACAGTTTTATATCTAATCTTAAACGCTTTGCATATATTTTTCTTTTAAAAGCTTTGATTTATTGTATAAGCATTAATTTGCTGCATAACTTGGATACATTCACAGTTTTGACACCAAGCTGATAATTTAAATAATTTACTTCAATGAATGATGCGTACAACAGCGCTGTACATGCCAGAGACGCGATGTTAAAAATTAAGTTGATCCTTAATTGTAATTGGTGCTCTTTTAGAGAAAGAGAGAAAAAATACAACAACGCTGTACATGTCAAACACATTGTTTATTACTGCTTACAATACGTGGCACCATAATTCCGATTTATGAACAATTTGTTAGGTTTCTGGATTAGCAAAGCAATCGCCACCATCATCGGAATTGCTAATAGGTGGAAAACGCGCATATTGATTATATGTTGCAAGCTTCGACCAATTGATACAATTGATACAATCCGAATTTCATCATTAGTGAGGGCGGACACAATGACATTATGCATCTTCATGGAATGAAAATGAAAAAACTGAGAATTGGTTTGAAAAAGGTCAGGATATGTGCAATTGAGAGCATCAAAACCTTCTCTATGATCATTTTCAACGCCTTGCCCAGTATATGACCCCTCATCCTCCACATGGGCTGCCCACACAAAATTTTGAATACTCACACAAGGATGATGTGACAGAGGTTCACCTTGCGAAAAATTTCGAGAAAAACGTCTATTTTGATTCACACTCGACTGATTTGAGTACAATCGACTATTTTGATCATTCACAGAGGTACTAAAGCGATTTTGATTCAAGCGATTCTGAAACATTTGCTGATTTTCTTGCTGTTTTGTTATACAATTAGCTATTCAATGTCCTAGCTTACCACAAAAAAGCAAGTAATATGAGCATCCCGAGAGGAACTTTGTGCAGGGCCCTGACTTCTGTTGTTAAAATTAGTCCAACTGGGATACTGCCCAGAATACTGCTTTCTACAGATGGTTGAGTCAATCGAAAAGAATTATTATAATTTTTTATTGCGGACGAACTTTGGCTACTGAGGTTTGGTGCACTAGGAGAAGTCATAGACGGAAATTGAGAAACAAGCAAATTTTCAGGTTTTAACATCATGGGGTTTGTAAAATTTTGCTGACTGCCGTAATTTTGAATAACTTCCTGCTTGTATGCCTCCAAAACGGCTTCTTCAAAAGTTTTTGGGGATGCATTTCTCACCCAGATTCGTAAATAGGGTAACAATTTTGAGATAAAATGGCTTTTTATGGAATCGTTTTCATCATTACCATTCAACCCCGGCTGGGCTCTTTTGGCCAACTTCCTAATCTCCGCTGCGTATTGCAAAACAGATTCATGGGGTAGGTACCTAGCAACTAATTGATCGCGTTTAACGTCTATATGTTGATTATCGGGGAACCTGAGTCTAAAATTTTGAGAATTTTTGTTCCAAGTTTGTAAAGCAGGGGTTTGCTTTTTGAGGTCATGAAAAAATATTAAAGCTGCTCCTTTAAGATAAGTAGATAAGAGAGCGATTTTTCTTTCAAAATTTGTAGCTACACCTAAAATTGCAAGGTTGTTGAATTGCCTTTCCCACTTGGTCCAGTTTTGCTCCCCATCTCTGCAGAAAACTTGAAGTGTGGGTGATGTTACAAAAGAGACTGGACGTCGTTCATAGAGATCTTGCATTTGAGTGACAGTATTTTGTAACAGAGCAACAACTTGATCTTACATTTTAAAAATATTTTTGATTTTTATTTTGGCAAGATTTGCGATAATTTTTTCTTATTTAATTTGGGATCTAAATTTTTCGAACCTTCCGTATGAGTAAAACGTTGCTCTTGGGAAAAACGCCAAATGGATTCGCACTTTTGATTTGGGTTGATGATGAAATAGGGTAATCTAAGAGGTGTGGTAATGACAGTTTTATATCTAATCTTAAACGCTTTGCATATATTTTTCTTTTAAAAGCTTTGATTTATTGTATAAGCATTAATTTGCTGCATAACTTGGATACATTCACAGTTTTGACACCAAGCTGATAATTTAAATAATTTACTTCAATGAATGATGCGTACAACAGCGCTGTACATGCCAGAGACGCGATGTTAAAAATTAAGTTGATCCTTAATTGTAATTGGTGCTCTTTTAGAGAAAGAGAGAAAAAATACAACAATGCTGTACATGTCAAACACATTGTTTATTACTGCTTACAATACGTGGCACCATAATTCCGATTTATGAACAATTTGTTAGGTTTCTGGATTAGCAAAGCAATCGCCACCATCATCGGAATTGCTAATAGGTGGAAAACGCGCATATTGATTATATGTTGCAAGCTTCGACCAATTGATACAATTGATACAATCCGAATTTCATCATTAGTGAGGGCGGACACAATGACATTATGCATCTTCATGGAATGAAAATGAAAAAACTGAGAATTGGTTTGAAAAAGGTCAGGATATGTGCAATTGAGAGCATCAAAACCTTCTCTATGATCATTTTCAACGCCTTGCCCAGTATATGACCCCTCATCCTCCACATGGGCTGCCCACACAAAATTTTGAATACTCACACAAGGATGATGTGACAGAGGTTCACCTTGCGAAAAATTTCGAGAAAAACGTCTATTTTGATTCACACTCGACTGATTTGAGTACAATCGACTATTTTGATCATTCACAGAGGTACTAAAGCGATTTTGATTCAAGCGATTCTGAAACATTTGCTGATTTTCTTGCTGTTTTGTTATACAATTAGCTATTCAATGTCCTAGCTTACCACAAAAAAGCAAGTAATATGAGCATCCCGAGAGGAACTTTGTGCAGGGCCCTGACTTCTGTTGTTAAAATTAGTCCAACTGGGATACTGCCCAGAATACTGCTTTCTACAGATGGTTGAGTCAATCGAAAAGAATTATTATAATTTTTTATTGCGGACGAACTTTGGCTACTGAGGTTTGGTGCACTAGGAGAAGTCATAGACGGAAATTGAGAAACAAGCAAATTTTCAGGTTTTAACATCATGGGGTTTGTAAAATTTTGCTGACTGCCGTAATTTTGAATAACTTCCTGCTTGTATGCCTCCGAAACGGCTTCTTCAAAAGTTTTTGGGGATGCATTTCTCACCCAGATTCGTAAATAGGGTAACAATTTTGAGATAAAATGGCTTTTTATGGAATCGTTTTCATCATTACCATTCAACCCCGGCTGGGCTCTTTTGGCCAACTTCCTAATCTCCGCTGCGTATTGCAAAACAGATTCATGGGGTAGGTACCTAGCAACTAATTGATCGCGTTTAACGTCTATATGTTGATTATCGGGGAGCCTGAGTCTAAAATTTTGAGAATTTTTGTTCCAAGTTTGTAAAGCAGGGGTTTGCTTTTTGAGGTCATGAAAAAATATTAAAGCTGCTCCTTTAAGATAAGTAGATAAGAGAGCGATTTTTCTTTCAAAATTTGTAGCTACACCTAAAATTGCAAGGTTGTTGAATTGCCTTTCCCACTTGGTCCAGTTTTGCTCCCCATCTCTGCAGAAAACTTGAAGTGTGGGTGATGTTACAAAAGAGACTGGACGTCGTTCATAGAGATCTTGCATTTGAGTGACAGTATTTTGTAACAGAGCAACAACTTGATCTTACATTTTAAAAATATTTTTGATTTTTATTTTGGCAAGATTTGCGATAATTTTTTCTTATTTAATTTGGGATCTAAATTTTTCGAACCTTCCGTATGAGTAAAACGTTGCTCTTGGGAAAAACGCCAAATGGATTCGCACTTTTGATTTGGGTTGATGATGAAATAGGGTAATCTAAGAGGTGTGGTAATGACAGTTTTATATCTAATCTTAAACGCTTTGCATATATTTTTCTTTTAAAAGCTTTGATTTATTGTATAAGCATTAATTTGCTGCATAACTTGGATACATTCACAGTTTTGACACCAAGCTGATAATTTAAATAATTTACTTCAATGAATGATGCGTACAACAGCGCTGTACATGCCAGAGACGCGATGTTAAAAATTAAGTTGATCCTTAATTGTAATTGGTGCTCTTTTAGAGAAAGAGAGAAAAAATACAACAACGCTGTACATGTCAAACACATTGTTTATTACTGCTTACAATACGTGGCACCATAATTCCGATTTATGAACAATTTGTTAGGTTTCTGGATTAGCAAAGCAATCGCCACCATCATCGGAATTGCTAATAGGTGGAAAACGCGCATATTGATTATATGTTGCAAGCTTCGACCAATTGATACAATTGATACAATCCGAATTTCATCATTAGTGAGGGCGGACACAATGACATTATGCATCTTCATGGAATGAAAATGAAAAAACTGAGAATTGGTTTGAAAAAGGTCAGGATATGTGCAATTGAGAGCATCAAAACCTTCTCTATGATCATTTTCAACGCCTTGCCCAGTATATGACCCCTCATCCTCCACATGGGCTGCCCACACAAAATTTTGAATATTCACACAAGGATGATGTGACAGAGGTTCACCTTGCGAAAAATTTTGAGAAAAACGTCTATTTTGATTCACACTCGACTGATTTGAGTACAATCGACTATTTTGATCATTCACAGAGGTACTAAAGCGATTTTGATTCAAGCGATTCTGAAACATTTGCTGATCTTCTTGCTATTTTTGTTATACAATTAGCTATTCAATGTCCTAGCTTACCACAAAAAAGCAAGTAATATGAGCATCCGAGAGGAACTTTGTGCAGGGCCCTGACTTCTGTTGTTAAAATTAGTCCAACTGGGATACTGCCCAGAATACTGCTTTCTACAGATAGTTGAGTCAATCGAAAAGAATTATTATAATTTTTTATTGCGGACGAACTTTGGCTACTGAGGTTTGGTGCACTAGGAGAAGTCATAGACGGAAATTGAGAAACAAGCAAATTTTCAGGTTTTAACATCATGGGGTTTGTAAAATTTTGCTGACTGCCGTAATTTTGAATAACTTCCTGCTTGTATGCCTCCGAAACGGCTTCTTCAAAAGTTTTTGGGGATGCATTTCTCACCCAGATTCGTAAATAGGGTAACAATTTTGAGATAAAATGGCTTTTTATGGAATCGTTTTCATCATTACCATTCAACCCCGGCTGGGCTCTTTTGGCCAACTTCCTAATCTCCGCTGCGTATTGCAAAACAGATTCATGGGGTAGGTACCTAGCAACTAATTGATCGCGTTTAACGTCTATATGTTGATTATCGGGGAGCCTGAGTCTAAAATTTTGAGAATTTTTGTTCCAAGTTTGTAAAGCAGGGGTTTGCTTTTTGAGGTCATGAAAAAATATTAAAGCTGCTCCTTTAAGATAAGTAGATAAGAGAGCGATTTTTCTTTCAAAATTTGTAGCTACACCTAAAATTGCAAGGTTGTTGAATTGCCTTTCCCACTTGGTCCAGTTTTGCTCCCCATCTCTGCAGAAAACTTGAAGTGTGGGTGATGTTACAAAAGAGACTGGACGTCGTTCATAGAGATCTTGCATTTGAGTGACAGTATTTTGTAACAGAGCAACAACTTGATCTTCCATTTTAAAAATATTTTTGATTTTTATTTTGGCAAGATTTGCGATAATTTTTTCTTATTTAATTTGGGATCTAAATTTTTCGAACCTTCCGTATGAGTAAAACGTTACTCTTGGGAAAAACGCCAAATGGATTCGCACTTTTGATTTGGGTTGATGATGAAATAGGGTAATCTAAGAGGTGTGGTAATGACAGTTTTATATCTAATCTTAAACGCTTTGCATATATTTTTCTTTTAAAAGCTTTGATTTATTGTATAAGCATTAATTTGCTGCATAACTTGGATACATTCACAGTTTTGACACCAAGCTGATAATTTAAATAATTTACTTCAATGAATGATGCGTACAACAGCGCTGTACATGCCAGAGACACGATGTTAAAAATTAAGTTGATCCTTAATTGTAATTGGTGCTCTTTTAGAGAAAGAGAGAAAAAATACAACAACGCTGTACATGTCAAACACATTGTTTATTACTGCTTACAATACGTGGCACCATAATTCCGATTTATGAACAATTTGTTAGGTTTCTGGATTAGCAAAGCAATCGCCACCATCATCGGAATTGCTAATAGGTGGAAAACGCGCATATTGATTATATGTTGCAAGCTTCGACCAATTGATACAATTGATACAATCCGAATTTCATCATTATTGAGGGCGGACACAATGACATTATGCATCTTCATGAATATGAAAATGAAAAAACTGAGAATTGGTTTGAAAAAGGTCAGGATATGTGCAATTGAGAGCATCAAAACCTTCTCTATGATCATTTTCAACGCCTTGCCCAGTATATGACCCCTCATCCTCCACATGGGCTGCCCACACAAAATTTTGAATATTCACACAAGGATGATGTGACAGAGGTTCACCTTGCGAAAAATTTTGAGAAAAACGTCTATTTTGATTCACACTCGACTGATTTGAGTACAATCGACTATTTTGATCATTCACAGAGGTACTAAAGCGATTTTGATTCAAGCGATTCTGAAACATTTGCTGATCTTCTTGCTATTTTTGTTATACAATTAGCTATTCAATGTCCTAGCTTACCACAAAAAAGCAAGTAATATGAGCATCCGAGAGGAACTTTGTGCAGGGCCCTGACTTCTGTTGTTAAAATTAGTCCAACTGGGATACTGCCCAGAATACTGCTTTCTACAGATAGTTGAGTCAATCGAAAAGAATTATTATAATTTTTATTGCGGACGAACTTTGGCCACTGAGGTTTGGTGCACTAGGAGAAGTCATAGACGGAAATTGAGAAACAAGCAAATTTTCAGGTTTTAACATCATGGGGTTTGTAAAATTTTGCTGACTGCCGTAATTTTGAATAACTTCCTGCTTGTATGCCTCCAAAACGGCTTCTTCAAAAGTTTTTGGGGATGCATTTCTCACCCAGATTCGTAAATAGGGTAACAATTTTGAGATAAAATGGCTTTTTATGGAATTGTTTTCATCATTACCATTCAACCCCGGCTGGGCTCTTTTGGCCAACTTCCTAATCTCTGCTGCGTATTGCAAAACAGATTCATGGGGTAGGTACCTAACAACTAATTGATCGCGTTTAACCTTTATATGTTGATTATCGGGGAACCTGAGTCTAAAATTTTGAGAATTTTCGTTCCAAGTTTGTAAAGCAGGGGTTTGCTTTTTGAGGTCATGAAAACATATTAAAGCTGCTCCTTTAAGATAAGTAGATAAGAGAGCGATTTTTCTTTCAAAATTTGTAGCTACACCTAAAATTGCAAGGCTGTTGAATTGCCTTTCCCACTTGGTCCAGTTTTGCTCCCCATCTCTGCAGAAAACTTGAAGTGTGGGTGATGTTACAAAAGAGACTGGACGTCGTTCATAGAGATCTTGCATTTGAGTGACAGTATTTTGTAACAGAGCAACAACTTGATCTTCCATTTTAAAAATAATTTTGATTTTTATTTTGGCAAGATTTGCGATAATTTTTTCTTATTTAATTTGGGATCTAAATTTTTCGAACCTTCCGTACACACCTGGGCGTGGGGGGGTTTGGGGGGGGGTATGCAACCCCCCGAAACACAAATACCCCCCAGAAATCAAAATACCCCCCCAGAATTCAATTTTTGAAAATTTTTTTCGTTTTTTTCGCAATTTTTTGATGCCAATGGATAGTGCTTGATGAGAAACGTCGAAAAATGGTGTTTTTATCGCCATACCACCATTTTTAAGGCCATTTTTCGACCTTCAAAAAAATCTTGCACCCCCCCAGAATTTTCTTGCTGCCCACGTATGCTTCCGTATGAGTAAAACGTTACTCTTGGGAAAAACGCCAAATGGATTCGCACTTTTGATTTGGGTTGATGATGAAATAGGGTAATCTAAGAGGTGTGGTAATGACAGTTTTATATCTAATCTTAAACGCTTTGCATATATTTCTCTTTTAAAAGCTTTGATTTATTGTATAAGCATTAATTTGCTGCATAACTTGGATACATTCACAGTTTTGACACCAAGCTGATAATTTAAATAATTTACTTCAATGAATGATGCGTACAACAGCGCTGTACATGCCAGAGACGCGATGTTAAAAACTAAGTTGATCCTTAATTGTAATTGGTGCTCTTTTAGAGAAAGAGAGAAAAAATACAACAACGCTGTACATGTCAAACACATTGTTTATTACTGCTTACAATACGTGGCACCATAATTCCGATTTATGAACAATTTGTTAGGTTTCTGGATTAGCAAAGCAATCGCCACCATCATCAGAATTGCTAATAGGTGGTAAACGCGCATATTGAATATATGTTGCAAGCTTCGACCAATTGGTACAATCAATGGTGGTCGCTTCAGCTTCTTCAAGTGCAGATATGGGCAAAAACGGAGCTTTGGCTCACTTTCAATTTCTTCCACCTGATCATTGTTTTTGTCCAAATCTCAATTACCGATTTACAGTCATTGTCATTGTGGAAATCTTTGGTGCCGTGACCTTCATCATTGGCTATTTTGTTGTCGGAATTGGAATCTTCCACCATATGTTCTTTGATATATGCTTGATTGATCTCGTAGAGGAGTGCGGTGGTATCAAATCCGCTCCAAGCGGCTTGGGCCTGGAGTGAAATTTGGCCAAACAGGCCAATGGTAGCCATAAGGGGGGCTGAATACCATCATTGATTAAATTGTGCCAGATGTATGCATGCAGGTAGGTGATAGGCTCCTCGTTGTGAAGAAAGGCGTAGTCAAAGATCTTGCTTTTGATTTTGTTGTTGAGGAAATGCTCAAATGGACGAATGATGAATTCACGGAATCTGTCATCTTGGAAAGTTGGTTGGGTGGCCCAAAGCAACGTAATGCTGGCGGAGGGCCAGGATGTACGTGCCTAATTGATCAATGGCGATTTGACACTGATTTGGATTCATAATACATATAATAGTGGTACCTAAGGAGGCCAATAGTAAGACAAAGGAGAAATGTTGCAGAAAAACAAGTGGACTTGAAACGAGTGACTGAAAACAGAGTTAGCTTATGAGTGATAATAACAAGATGCAAGATAAACGAGTGGCATTGCCGTAATGCTTACAATAGGTTAGCATGTGGTTAGCTGGGTTGGTCAGGTTACTGTAATGTCACTGGACGACATTAACTCAACATTGAGCCTTTTATCCTCGCCAATATTCCGGTCAGGCGACCCGACCATAAACATATTATAAATGTAATATGTGTTGCGGCTGTTCCAGCTTACACATTTTGCAGCTACAAAAGAGTAATATTAATAATATGCATACATTCTATTTGCACTCTTCTTTACCACACTTTTACTTAACCTATAGAGTACATACATGTATATTTGCACTACTCAAAGAAGCGACTTTTTTCGATGGCGGGCCAGTTTGTCATCATTTTGCTCGAGCACTAGACGTAAATAAGTCTCCATACTATCTGGCCGGGCAGTATTAAGCTCATTCTAATGAGTCATAGTGCAAATTAGGGCTCCAATCAAGCTGCAAGCTTATTTCCTGTGGGTCAGCAAAGATAATATTGTTTTGGGGCTGCCAGGACGTTATCAAATTTCTCATTAGCAGTCTTTTCAATCCAGAATTGCACTGCCACAAACAAGAAGCTGACAAACATCAAATACAGTACCACAATATGTCCTCCATGTACGACTTTAGCAATTATTTTAGCAGCTGCGGAAACTAATCCCGGAAAGCTGAAACCAAGACAGATACTCATCAATAAAATCAGCAGACAGACCACTAAAAGTGGTAAACAACATAAACAGCAGCAAAATTTTGTGCACATTGCACACATTGGCTGAAAAAGCTGGAACAACTCTCAGCTTCCAGACCAACAGTCCAAAGTCTAACATCTGCTATCAGGGGCCAGCTACATAATAAAAAATGTAGCTTCAAAATTCTTGTCTCAAAATAAAAATAGAACAACTTTTGGGGCTCGCAGGGTCAGCCAATAAAGTACAGTATACTGCAAGAGCGGTTCTTTCCAGACTGTTGCACCCCATTTTGTAAGTACCGTAAGATGGAGACCAAGCATTTTAATAGAGAGAAGTTTGCATATATAGGTTAGCTGGTAGGTGTGTTTATCCAAATTCGTATACGTTACATAAAGGGCGGAGTACTTAAACTACATACCTAACACTAAATGAAAGTTTACTATTGTAAATACAGGGCCGCTCTGTGTCCACTGAATCAACACAGATACGGACACGGACTGTATTTGCCTTTGGGACTTACCTAGGTACCTAAACTGCTCTTAGTGCTCGTTGAGCAAATCTAAACCCTTTAGCCCTTGATGACTTACGGCCTTAACTCCCTCGGTCCTAATATTGCTGACCGCTCCTTGTTGGGAGTCTTGGCAGCTATGCCCTAAATCCTAACACTGGTACCTACCTATTCCCGGAATACTCGCAAGGTCAGTTGACCCATCTCAACCCAGCTCAAATTGATTATTCAACTTATTTTCAGTGGTTAAGGTTGTTTCGAAATGTTTTTGGTTTTCTAAATTTGTGTAGCACTCTAAAAATTCGAATTCAACAACAGCAAGCTCTTAGCTGGACAGTCATCATACAGATTAAATTTGATTTTTAGTTATTTTTAGGTTGAGAGAGAGATAAGAGACTTTTCGAAGATAAAGTGAAAATAAGACATACATTATTTACCTTTCCGATTTGGTCAAGATAAAATATAAAATAATTTGTCGTGGCCTACACGACCTACCCTTGATGTACGTTATCTCTGGGTGGCTAATTTTCCACTATTTACTAATGCAAATCACAAAAGCTCGGCTACAAGCCAGTGTCGCGTCATTAAGTGTCCAGGCGGTAAAGTGTCCGACCGGACACTTTAAGATGCGGCAAAGGTGCGGCGGACACATTACAATGAGCAGTAAAGTGTCGGCCTTGCCGTAAAGTGTCCGGGTCATGTTGTTCTTATTTTTCGTAACAGTAGCGAAGTTGCATATGCATGGTTGTACTTATTCAACAATAAACTGACTGTTGTTTACGCACAATGCAATGCTGTGACCTTTGACCGCTTGTTATGGTCAAAAATTGTTTGGAGGCTCTGATCCGGTATGACAACAGATGGAGTTTGGGGAACCAATCTGGAAATTAGTGTCATGGCCTACCTATTGAACACTATTATTTGGTGTTACGGGCAGCAAGGAAACGGGAATGCTTGGACGAAGTTTGCACCAGAAAAAATAAGTATGAAGAAGCCATTTTTCTGGTTAATTTATGTAATCACTTCGAACCATTGTACAAGTGAAAGACGGCAGACCTAATTCTGGGGGGGTCCGATCGGCGAAATCGCCAAAAATATCACCAGAGCAAAAAGTTTAAAAAATTGAATTCCAGGAATATTGTTGGGTATTTCCATCATTGTGGTAGGGATTTCGCCTTCCGGGGTTAAATACCTCCGACCGAACCCCCACAGCCATGGTGGTGGTAAGTTCAACAGACCCATATTCAGGAAGGAAGGGTAGCCCTAAAATGAATTAGTCTATATCCTGGAAAAGTCGTGAGGACTTCACAAAAACCATATTTTTGGGGTTTTCGATAAGCTCCATTCACTAAGACAAGTAATAAAAATTTGAATTTTTAAAATTTTGCAATCAAAAAGTGTCAGTTTTTAATCGCACTAGAGCCAGAATTATAGGAAATACTCCACCTATTCAGCAAAGCGCCGAATTTTTAAGGATTTCACGTCAGACATGCAATTTTCCAATTTTTTGCACATTGTCTTCACTTTCCAATAATTTTTTGGCACGAGGGGCTGGGCTGGGCGCCACCGCCCCTGAAAATATGGCCCGGTGTCTATATATATCAGCATTTTTACGTGACATCTTATTTTGTTTCACTTAGTTACTTTGTCAATTCGCTGTAAATAAAAATTTGTCTTGGTACCTAATTTTGCATCATTCCAAAAATCATGCAGTGCAGCAATAAATCGTCTGTGCTTAATTGTTTCATTATCTTAACCAGCAAGAGCATTCCTAAATGACATTACGCTATGCAAACATAGGCCGGACACTTTAAGACGGACCCGGACACTTTACGGCATCTTAAAGTGTCCGGCCGGACACGATTACGATGCCGGACACTTTACCGCCTGACACCGGCACAAAACAAATAAAGAAAAAAACGCGCTCCACGAGTACCAACGCGACTTGACCCAGATGCCAACTAATTCTACCTCCCAGGATAGCTACAGTAAAGCGATGTCTAGTCAACATCAAAAAGAAATTAACCAATGAGAAGATTACTTTTTACAAAGTCATAAGATCAAGATAATTACAGCGGTAATTCAAACAATTAATTAACTGGTGTTAACATATACGTAACTCTGCTTTACCGGACAAGTACCTGATAGGATTTTGGATTGAAAAATGGGGATTAAATGAGAACTGAAGGCATAACCTCGAGCTAAAACATCGCTAGGGTGTCTACTTGAATAGTTATGATAATCCACTATGGTCAAATGCTATAAACAAATGGCTCTGGCGATATAAATAATATAAAATGTTCACATATCGTTCATACTGTGTAACTGTCATATTTACACTGTATCACACGACCTCACAATGTTATATCATCATCCCTATTCCTACAGTATCATTCTTTTCAGGCTTTGATTATCAAAGAAGGGGTTTCAGACTTTGAAGGCTTTGATTATCCACAGAAATGTCTGCTAAGAGCACTCTACTCCACCAATGGTGGAAGCGTACTAATATAAGAAAAATTGATTGTCAAGTATATTATATTTAAGGTAGTGCTATCGTGCTACCTATGATGTACACAAATGCTAGCTACATATGATTAATCATTCATCACAATTTTAAAAAATACACTGCTTTTAATTTTTAAATGCTTTACTTTACACTGAACTCGTTGGTGGAGGATTTATATACAGATTGTGAATTTTACCTCTTTCCTTTTGTCAATCGAAAGGTTTAAAAACCTTTTTGAGCTTCTTCCGCAAGTTTTGGTCCTCACTTAAGAGCAACTGCTGTTAAGATTTGCATGGTTTGAAGACGGCTGGTCCCAATGACCTATCCCAAAAACAAATTAAAATTTAGCCCAACACCAGGCCTTGGTATCAGATAAAAATCGGTAAAGTAAAATTTTACAAAAAATGCTCCTGGGCTTTTATAGCAAGCATAAAAGTTCCGGGTTTTGAATTTCTGCGAAAAATGTCTGTTTCTGAATATTCTTAATAACTCCATCAATACTTGCTCGTTTTGAATGAAATTTCAATTACTTCATAGAAAAATGGACATTTGACTTACTGATGGAAGTTATTTTGTAGTAGTCTCCCTTTCAACACATGATATTGAAGATTATTTTAAAAATTTTTTTGTCTAACTCCAGTCGCATTTCTAGACCTGTAAACAGGTTGTTACAACAACGAAAATGGATTTTTTAAATAGAGAAAATCTTACTGATTTTGAAACATGTTTTAAATTTTATGCCCAGTTCACGGTTATTTTTTAATGCTAATTTTTTTCAAAGTGTCATGGAATAAAGGCTTGGTACCTGCGTACACGTATGTGCAGACCGAGTAATGAATTGCATAATGATTTTATTCAGTGTGGCAACTTAGTGTATTTTAGTTTAAGCTGGAAGCAAAATTTGGGGAAACCAACTTTAAAAATTTGCTGTGCCAATTTCTTAATCGATACCAAAAATTGGCTAGGATTTGGATGGACCTAGTTTTAGTAAAACAGGACTAAGAAATGC
Organism: Mermis nigrescens; assembly: GCA_036768485.1. Taxonomy (NCBI): domain Eukaryota; kingdom Metazoa; phylum Nematoda; class Enoplea; order Mermithida; family Mermithidae; genus Mermis; species Mermis nigrescens. Next base: position 4,108,140 of record JAVLUZ010000273.1, on the reverse strand, counting down.
TACACATATATGTAAATAGTATTGATTGGAAATTAGTTTTCACGAATTATTATCGTGTACGAATATTTAGCAAGATCCTGAGCGTGGAAATCTATTTTCAGCACTTAATTGAGCAGCCACAAAAAGTTGTTCTGGTCAGCCTACAGTAATAAGGTTTTGCGTAATAAAACTTCACATGCATAATAATCAATTGTTATGCATGTTTTGTGATTGTTGCTTTAACTCAAACCGCCTCTGTAATTGAATGAAAAAAATGGTAGCTACCATAGGTGGGCAGCACCGAAATTCTGGGGAGGGTGCAAAATTTTTTAAAGATCAGAAATATGGTCTTAAAAATGCTGGTATGGCGATAAAAATACCATTTTTCAACATTTATCATCGTGCGTACTATCCATTGGCATCAAAAATTGCGAAAAAAGCGAGATATTCATGTTGCTGGGGGTATTCGAACTTCTGGGGGTATATACCCCATCACCTCCCTCCGCACCCCTATATTTGTATTTATGCACAAGGCTTTGTAAAAAGAAAAGCATTTTTTAGACTCTTTCATTTTTCGCTGCGATCCTTAGAAGTGATGAAAAAAGCCAGTGACGCATACCTACATATGTACATATACCTACCATAATAAATATCGTCAAAATAGACAAAAAATTAAATAGTATAAGTATGAACTGTATGTCATTGAAGGGGGGGTTTAAGGAAATCTTCTACCCAAAGTTGGCTGTCCCTTCCATCCCCCAAAAGACCAGAAAATTTTTGCCCCTTTTCCGGATTTTGGGGAAAAAATCGAATTCTTTGGCCGTTTTTAGCTGTTTTTTGGCCAAAAATCGCAGGTCAGCTTCCCCCTTAAACAATGGCCGGGAACCCCTATCGTAAATTTTGGGCCATTATCAGGTACGTAGCTGGCCGTCCTATTTTGGAGGGACCAACACCAAGTTAGGGTGTCCGGGGTCGAAAAAGGTCAAAATAGCACAAAAATAGAGTTTTTAAACGTTATTTTGTGCTATTTGTGGCCTTTTTCTTGACACGATTTCCTATAGAAGTCGACCTCCGTGTACACAAGACATGATAAGTTTAAAAAAAAAGTTTCCCTGAAAATTTGGTATATGGATCATTTTTTTTGAGCTTAGAATCATGGCGACATTCATTTTTCATAAAAACGAATATTAATCGAGCTACAGTGATCCAAAGTTTGAAATCCTGGTTATTTTCACTAAATTTTTGTACTTTTGTATAAACTCAGTTTTCCACCGTTACACTCATGACAGAGCAGTAAAATTTGTTGTGACTATAGGGCCATATGTGCTTAATGAGAAAAATTTAAAATTAGAATTTTTTCGCATTTTATGCGCTTCCACACAAAAGTGTAAAGTCAAATTTTTCGGCTATTTTTTAACATTTTGTTTTACATTAATCGTGCCCAGTCAGTCAATCTTTGAGAAGCACTAAAAATATTTTATGTGCATACGTGCGCACATGTCCTCAACATATGAGTAAAGTTTAATGAAAATTGCGATACCCTTTCTATACAAAGTTTGAACATCAAGTGAACAGTTTTTCCCAATAGTTCCGAAAAATTCATTTTATTGTTAAGTTTCTTGTGTATTATTGGATACCGAGCAGCAATTTTTCATGCAAATATAGAGTCATATATGATCTTTCATAAATTCATAGAATTATAGTTTTTACGCGCTTGTTGCACTTTACACAAATGTGTAAAATCAGATTTTTGGTTAATTTTAAAATTTTTGTTTCATAAATTCAGCCCATACAGTCAATTTTTAAGAGGTACTAAAAATATTTATAGCGATTACATCAACACATGCCCCTAACCTACGTGTAAAAGTTTAATAAAAATTGCAACACCCTTTCTGTGAAAAGTTGAACATCAACTACACAGTTTTACGCAATCTATCTCAAAAAACTCATTTTGCTGTCAATTTGTTTGCCCAACATTTGAAACTGAGCAGCAATTTTTGGTGCAAATATAGAGTCATAAACAATCTGTCAGAAATTCATTGAATTTATATTTTTTTACATTTGTTGCGCTTTACACAAATAAGCAAAGTCAAATTTTTAGTGAATTTTTTAGTTTTTTATGACATTAATCCTGCCCATGCAGTTTGATGTTCAAATATTTTTGCTCGTTCATTATAAAATACAATGGAAGATATAGAATCAAGAATTTTATGCATTAGTTGCACTTTACCAAAGTGTAAAGAAAAACATCATCCCAGCCTTACATTCGATTCAAAGAGCAATACCGCTTTTTGTATGAAAAGTGAATTATTTTCAAGCATCCTCTACAGCTTTACCTAACGTTAAGAGAGTGTATAAGCTATTCAAATTTCGATGATATCTCGATTCACTGCCAACTTGTGTAAATGAAAAAATATAAATTTTGAACAGGCTATGGACTAATTAACGTAAATTTAATTTCAAAAAACCGACTTAAAATGTCATAGCTCAAAGAGCATATCACAATTTTTTAAACTTTGCTTATAGTTATATGCATTTTTTATGCAAAGTTTAATAAAAAATATTTATTGGGTAGTGTATATAAAATATTTATAGTTGCACTAAATATTTTTGGTACAAAGGGCTGAATTAATGTCAAAAAACTTCGAAAAATTCACTAAAAATTTGACTTTGCACATTAGTGTAGAGTGCAACAAATGTAAAAAGATTCAATGAATTTCTGACAGATTGTTTACGACTCTATATTCGCACCAAATATTGCTGCTCAGTCTCAAATGTTAGGCAAACAAATTGACAACAAAATGAGTTTTTTTAGAATGATTGTGTAACTGCGAGAGTTATACGTATAGGCGAACTTGCCTTAGCAGTTCGCGTTAGCCATAACATAGCCAATACTAGTAGCTATCTACGATAGTGCACTGTGGGCTATGCCTTCGGTCTTCCCATTATTTCCCCAAATTTTCAATAATAAAAAACATTTAGATACTTGTCCGGTAGCATAGAGTTAAGTGTATGATAATAGTAATTGTTTCATGCATACCGCTTGTGTAATCGATAACATTTGATCTGAGATAAAAGCTTATCAATATTACGTTAATTTGATCTTTGTTTATTTTACTGTAATGGTCCTTGAGGCCAGTGTACTTAACGTTGTAGTTTAGTCTGGCTGTTGGTTTTTTGTTGGCCGGTTGTTCGACTGTATAATCTGTACATTTTCGTTTTTCTTTTGCATATTTTTGTTGTCCGGCTATAGGCCGTGAATTCTGCGTCGAATTAAAATATAGAAAACCTACTTAGTGGTTTTTGGCTATAACGAGGGTTAGGTCGGCCACATCACCCACGTTGAGGACTTCCACCCATCTAGTGGACTGATAGGTAAATTTTGTATGATAGTTGATTTTATTCGGAAATCATAATTTATTTCTCAAGCCAAAAATTGATCAAAAATATTATTTAATCTTTAAGGATGATTGATCAGCGTAGAGCTTGTTGTTGTTATTTTCATAGTTCAGCGTGCTACACATATTAGGAACCAAAAACATTTTGGATCAGGCACTGATTGAAAATAAGTTAAATAAACAACTTGAGCTTGAGATAGGTCAACTGACCTCCGCAGCAAATTCCGAGACTAGGTAGGTAGCCTTAGGTCTTAGGGCGTAGCTGCTGAGATCACCCGACAAGAAGCAGCCAGCAATATTAGGGCTGAGGGGATCAAAGCCGTAAGGTCTGTAAGGGTCCAAAGATCGAAAGCCATTCAGAGCCGCGCGATCGGGGCCAGCACTAAGCGTAGACTTAAGTACCTACGTACCTAGGTAAATCTCGAAGGTAATGTACCAGTCCCTACGTCGAATTCATAGACGTTAGGGGCACCTACATTTACATTGGACGTTCCCTCCTTTAGGCTGCTAGCTACAGCCGAGCTGATCAATCATCGTAAAATTATTTTTCGATCCAAAAATTATCATTTTGGCCATCTAAGAATGTGTAACATTTCGTTCACCTTTGTTATTGTATCGACCGTGATCGTGGCAGTGCACAATTTAAGTAAGCGTCCGTGGTAAAGATTTTGTGTATCGTGGTAAAGTCATTGTTATTTTTCTATTTCCGTCAAACCTCCATTGACAAAGGCAGCTCTCACGCTCGCATTTTTCTATAAACGTCGACCCACAGGCGACGATTCATCATTTTCTTTCTTGACAACGAAATTCCGTCATTTGAGTTTTTACCTATATACCTGTTTTTCTAACCACATATACGTTCTTGCGCTTTAGGCTTAGTCCTACCTGTTTTTGATCTTTTCACGTCAGGTATATCTTACTTCACGTAAGGAAGTACCATTTACGTGGAAAAACCTGTTTTTCGGATCGACAAAGGCCAAATTCGAAACATTTATTTTGGGCTAAATTTCGACGTACTGAAATTTATTTTACCCAAGGTGACATTTTTCGACATTTTTGATACCTAAAAATGGCAGGAAAAAAGGTTCTGTGGACACCGCCCGCTAAATTGAAAAAACCTTCTACGCCACCTACTTCAGCTCGCCAATTACCTACCGCGCCTGTTGACTCTAATAGCGCGAGTAATTCTGCGAGTAATGACACAATTACGAGAGACGTAACTACTAAGGCGAATAATGATAAATTACCCGCGTCACTAAATGCCGCGAAGTAATACACAGTCTGAAGATGAACTATCATTGAGTACCATGTGATCTCGCATTAATCAATCTTTGCTAACAATATCGGACCCTAATATTGACAATTCATCAAATCATACAATGATTGATAATACAACTACCATTAATATGGCAAATAATCCCAAAACCAGTTCGGAGCGCGAAAATCCCAATTCTGACGTAGAAAGTAATCATAGTCACAGCATAAATGCCAACAGAGAGCGTGCTAATGCTAATGTGACTAATGATCTTATTTTGAAAGCACTACAAGCTATTCATTTGCAATTTTCGGACCTTTCTACGCGCGTTGCTCAAGATAAAAAGGAAAATGCGGATGAAATGCGTAAACTGCGTCTGAAGCTAAGCACTATGCTTAAACCCCAACCAGTGTTGAATCGCATAGAGAATAATTCGTCTAAGCGCGTTAACCACTCAATTGATAGCGCAAATTTTTCTGAATTTAATGCGCAAAGTGCAAATCGTGCGCAAAGTACGCATAGGGCATCTTCACTGTTGTCTACTGGCAACAGCGCATCAAATTCATGCTCACCTTCGGAAACTGTTCCCAAAAATATCACTCACACTTGTAGTAATCGCGCGCCTGAGATATCTAATTTGTCACAGAATCCTGTAAACACGGGTTTGCAACCAGTGCAAAACTCGGGTTTTTCGGAGAATATACCTACAATTTTGCAGCCGTCGGTATTGATTTCGCAGACGTCGCAATCTCGGCCGTTGCTGCCCTTAAATCGTAATGCGCCTTCTTTTGTACCTAATTCTTCTACTACAAACTCACAGCAGCAATTGAATCCACCACCGCTGCAGTATTTTCCACCTCAAGGCGAAATCTTACCAAATAATTATGTACCTAATCCTATAAATATGGAAATCCCACCTAATAATTCTATTTTGCATTCTTCTAATATCGAAATGCAACCTGTCGAGATAAACTTATCTGGCATTAACAACGAATCTGCACATTTGCAAAACGAATCTGCTCCCCTATCTGAATCATCTAGTAGGAGAAAACATGTCAAATTCTCTGACAACAGCTCATCTAACAGCTATGATCGCCTGCGCAGTCGTTGCTTGCGTTGCAAAAGTCGATCGCGTAGACGACATCATCGTTAAAGTTCAGGTTCTTCATCTGAAAGCTCGTGTGGTGACTCACGTCTCGCTGATTCCTTGAATCGCGGACCATTTTTGCAGCAGATGCAATTTGCAATCGCAAATAAAAAATTTTTTGATGGCGAAAAAACGGACATAAAAGCATATTTTGCGGAATTTGAATCACTTGTCAATATCTATGATATTGACAAAGCTGATCGTCTAAAATTCGCAACTGGATTCCTTGACCCTTATGTTTTGCGTTTATACCATTTGTTACTTGCTGATATACAACAATCTTATTCGAAAATGAAACAAGCGCTAATAACCGAATTTTGTCCAATGGACACCGGTGCGCTCTTTAATCGTTTTTTGTCGCACAAACAGCAGCCTAACAAATCGGTTAAAGCTTATTATCTCTCGCTTCGCGAAGAGTTAATTAAATCTGATCCATATCTTGAAGTTGACTCGCCACATTTTAATAATTTAATGCGACATCAACTAAAACAAGGTTTAATACCACACATTTCGAAAGAGGCATATCGCAAAAAACCTAGAGCATCATTAGCTGAATTTTTGGACAATGCGCTTAGCGCTGAATTTGCTAATAAAAAATTTGAGGATAAAAAGGCAGTAACGCCCTATGTATGGGTAACAGCTGCTCCTGTAGGCAGCACAGTACCTAAAGATACTCCTCGTGCATCTAACCAAAATGATTCAAATTGTTCACGTCATAGAACGTTTCATCGCTCATTGCGTGCTGAGAAACCAGAAAGTTCTTCTCGTAAATATTGTACCTTTTGCAAGCGCATAGGTCACATTTATGAGGAATGTTTCACGCGTCAAAGGCAAGAAACGTCTAATAATGCTAATTATAATAACCAAGCTGATCGAAATACTAATTCAATGGCTTGCAATCGCAGCCAATTGCGTTCTTTTTGCATCAAAATCGTTCGCCATTGCGTCCGAATTTGCAAAATAGACATCGATCTCAATCACGATATCATAACTCTAGTCAACATCGTTCATCTAACTATGCGAATAATGATAATTGCTTTGAATCAAAGCAATCACAATCGAATTTTTGGCAAAATCGTAATGATTATTACCAAAATTCGCGTGCTAATTATCAAAATTCGCGTTATGATAATCGTTATAATAATCAACCGCACCAAAATACACCTTTTGTGCAATTCCCAAATGAACAGCGTGGGACATACTGTAACTCGAACTATCGCAACGACAATAATTTTAATCGCCCATATGTCACATATACTGCTGATAACCAACCCGCCATGAATGTGCCCCCACCGCAGCCAACCCTTACATCTCCTCATGATGTAAACACGGTTACTGCGAAAGGGCCAGAATCTAGCGCGCGTCCTAATTTATTCGCGTCGCAAGAATTTCTTGAAGAGTACAAACGAACGTCTACAACGTCGTCTTGCAACTTATGAAAAAATCAATCTACCTCCGTCTAAGACTTTAGATCCTAATATTCCTATTGTAAGCCATGCTGGGACAAATTTACCCACCATTCTTGTTAAAGTTCATGGCGTTGACATACCTGCTCTCATAGATACGGGTTCACAGGTCACCATGATGACCACATCTGCATTCTTACGTCTTGGTTTTAATTTACCACCTAAACAGGCCTCACAAGTTGTACATGGTGTAGGCGAAATCACTGCAGTCGTTCGTTATAAAGTAAATATGACTTTAACAATCGCGGAACAATCTATTTCTACCTCAGTAGCTATAATTGATCATTTGCCGGAAGACATGCTCTTAGGATATGACTTTTGCAAATCCGCACTCATGTGGGTTAATCCTATTGAGCGTTGTGCTTTTATAAACGGCATAAAGGTTAATTTACTTTCATCTCACGAAAAATTGCAATTTCGTGCAAAACCCAATGCAACCACCTCTGGTGTTGTGTGTGTGTGCATGTTTCGTTACCTGAGCCTGTTATTATACAACCTAGGCATGAATTAATTACACTTGGCTATATCAGTCACAGTTCTTGCAATTTTGACTTCGCATTATTCGAACCAAATCCCGATTTTATGGAAAAAACTTCACTTTTTGTTGCTCCGTCAATAGTCGATGCTTCACAACCTTTAATACCTGTTCGCGTTTGTAACATCTCTAAAGCGCCAATTCGCATTGACTCTGGTGAAATAATAGGTTCTTTAACCACTGATGCCAAAGTTGTGTCACACGTTTCATCCTTTGATGACAGGACACCAGAACTTTTTGCATCAATAAATAAAGCTTTAAACAGCTCCGCCGTTGATTCTAGACAACAGCAACAAATTTGTGAACTTTGCTTAAAATACGACTCAATCTTTGCATTAAAAAATGAACCTCTCGGACGTACCCCCTTGATGAAACATCATATTGACACAGGGGATAATCCACCCGTTGTTGGAAAAACTTATCGTGTTGAACATTCTAGAAGAGAATCTATGCAGAAAATTATAAATGAAATGCTTGCGGATAAAATTATTCGACCTACAACTAGCCCATGGGCAAGTCCATTATTTCTCATTGGAAAAAAGGACGGTTCCCTTAGGCCAGTTGTCGATTATCAACGGTTAAATGACGTTACTAAAACGCAAGTTTATCCTCTTCCACAATTAGACTATTATTTTGATACTTTAGGCAATGCCGCATATTTTAGTACGCTTGAATTTAAAATCTGGATACTGGCAAATTCCACCCGATAATAAATCTCACGAAAAAACTGCATTTATATGTCCTGTTGGTCATTATGAGTTTGAAGTTTTACCTTTTGGCTTAAAAAATGCGCCTGCAGATTTCCAAAGGCTAATGGAGCTCGTGCTCGCAGGTCTAAATTGGAAATCTTGTCTTGTTTACATCAATGACATAATCATTTTTTCACGTACTTTCGAAGAACATTTAAAAGATCTGAAATGTCTTTATTGCTCTTAAAAAGGCAAACTTATGTGTAAAGCCTGATAAATGCCATCTTGCTCATGCAGAGGTAAAATTTCTTGGCCACAGCATAAGTGCAATGGGCATTGCTCCTGATATGTCCAAAGTAGCAGATTTAATCTCGTTTCCCGTGCCAAAAACCGTTAAATCCTTGCAGAAATTCCTTGGCTTAGTCCAATGGTTTAAGAAATTTGTTAAAGATCTTGCTAAAATCGCTAAACCGTTATTCCATCTTCTTCGTAAAGATGTCGAATTTTGCTGGAAGGCTGAACACCAAACCGCCTTTGAGCTTCTGAAGAAAGCATTTACGTCCCCACCTATTTTGCAATTACCGGAATTCGACAATGAGCACCAATTTATCTTAACAACTGACGCAAGCAATTATGCGTTAGGTGCTATTTTGACTCAAAAACACCTACCATCTAAAAATCGTTTTATTCTTAGCTACGCTAGTCGCGTGCTAAATTCTGCTGAATGTAACTATGCTACTTCGGAAAAAGAAGCGTTAGCGGTAGTGTGGGCCATCAAGCATTATTGACATTATCTTTACGGTAAAAAATTTATTGTCGAAACTGATCATCAAGCATTAACCTGGTTAGTAAACGTGAAAGACCCATTGAGTCGTTTACGCCATTGGGGTCTCAAATTACAGGAATACGAATGTGATATCGTCTATGTTCCTGGTGCATATAACTGCGCAGCTGATCTTCTTTCACGACATCCTAAATATGATCATGCAGAACGCAAATATAAATTAGAGCGCAAAAATGTTGTTAATATCGCAAATTTAGAATCGGAAGATTCTGAGTCAGATGATGAATTGGTCCCACCTGACCGATCACACGATAATGCGCCTACTGCACCAATTAATCATCCAAATGCGCAAAATAATAATTCTACTGCGCAAACCGACCCTAACAATTCATAAACCACCTACATTTTGCGAACGCTTGTTACTTACCGATGCCGAAAAAGCTGAAATGCTAACACCTGCGCGTTTACTCGCTGAGCAACGTGCAGATGACGAATTGCATAAAATTCGCATTGCATTGAATGACTTAACAACGAAAAAATATAGTGACAAATTTTTTTCTCATAAACGATGTACTTTTTCGTTGTTTCCAACCTAAGCGTTCACCAACTGTCGTTCATCAAATAGTCATACCCAAATCTTTGCGTCGTTTTATATTGACAGAATTTCATGACTCTATTTTCGGAGCTCATTTTTCATTGCGCAAAATCTTGCCCGCCATACAAATGCGTTATTGGTGGCCGCGCATGGAAAATGATGTGATCGCGTGGTGTCGGAATTGTGATGTGTGCTTACAATGTAAGGTCGCATTAAATTCCACATCCGTTCCGTTGCAACCAATCAAAGTATCCGCGCCCTTTGAACTCATTGCGTGTGATTGCTTGCATATGCCGCGATCCCCCTCCGCGAAATGACCAAATTGTAGTTTTTATGGATTATTTTACAAAATACGTGGAAGCTTTTGCTGTTTCTGACATAAAAGCAACAACAATTGCAAATTTATTATTAAGAGAAATTATACCACGTTATGGAGTTCCCAAGAAATTTTTGACAGATCAGGGGTCAAATTTTACATCTACCCTTATTTCAGAAGTTTGCAAACTATTAAACGTTCAAAAATTATTTACAACCCCATATCACCCCCAGTGTGATGGGTTGGTGGAACGTTATAATCGCACCTTGATTGATTGTTTGTCTAAGCTGAGTGCGCGATCCCAGTATGATTGGGAGCAATTTCTACCTTTCGCATTATTTGCATACCGCGCGACTCCGCAATCATCGACTAACATATCTCCTTTTGAAATGCTTTATGGTCGTGAACCAGCATTTCCGCTTGACACTTTACTCATAAATGACTTCGTAATAAATCCGAATTTACCATCTGTTGCGGAAAAATATGTCATTGATTTAAAGCTGACTCTGCAAGATCTGCATGAAATCGCGTCTCAAAATTTAACTCAAGCGCGTAAGCAGCAAAAATCGCAATATGACAAGGCCGTAACGCACACAAATTTTAATCTCTCGGATATAGTCTATCTTAATAATACCTCAGTCATTCAACCCGAAATCGGTAAACTATCACCCAAGCATGTTGGTCCATACCGAATTATTGACTTACCTACGCCTGAAACTGCGAAAATTGCATATGTCTATAATCCTCTAATCACTCATCTCGTCCACAGGAATAGACTTCTGCCTGAACCTAAACTACCTTATTCTGACTTAATTGTGGAAAAACACGCGTATGTCCCTGGCGATTTTGTGTTGGTAAAATTACCACATCGCCCTCTTGCCCCGGCAGTTGTCATAAGTTTTGAGGATTTACCGGGCAGGGAACAAAAGCTAAGGACTGCGCGCCTGTACGTTTATTAAATGGCTCTAAAACAGCACATGCCGTACCATTATCTAATGTTTTTCCTTTTGCAGACCCATGGCTGCACAAGGTACCCCAAGCAAGGAGGCATTGCTGGAGGCAGCTGGTCGCCAATGCAAATTTGAGGGGCGTGATCCCGCATCCCTAGATGAGTTTTGTTCGGCTTTGACCAATATGGCTTTGGAGCGGGGCTTGGTTGTACCAGACCCGCTGCCGCAAAATGACAATAGTTGTGTTGGCGGTTTAGAGTCACTTACCGCAAAATGGATAAAGCATAAAGCAACACATAAAATCACAAATCACAAAAAGCGTATTAACGATCAACAACTCTGGTGGGAGAACAGGCTTGGTAGATTTCCTTTGGTAACCCCTCGTGTACCAAAGAACAGACTTCTACCCACTGTCATAATCTCCAATGACCAGAAGTTGTTTGGCGCCATTTTGGCGTTAATTCAGCCATCGAATATGACAAATGGCACTTTATTCTTAGGCTACGACTCTGAATTTGTTAATGACAGAAAAGGCAGGCATTATAAGACCTGGGACTTGCGTTTTCAGCAACTATGTCCCACTTACCAGGACCTCCATGGCCCATTCGTACGCTACGTCCAAGTTGCGAGCGCGAACGGCCATGTGTTCTGTTGGGACCTGGCAAAGTTCCCGCAACCTCCGTTTGGGCTTCACCAGTTGCTCGAAACGCGTTTACCTAACGTGTATATGGTTTGTTATGACCCGACGCAAGATCGACTTGCGTATTTCCATGTTTACGGGCCAACTTTTGAGGAAATTTTGGCAATTCCGGATGCAGAGATTCGTAATAAACTGCACTGGAAAGATCCGTTCATTGCAAATTTTATCGATATTCAGCCATTGGCGAGAGAGTTTACTCGTCGTTTACACATTAAAGCGCAGTCGTACTCGTTAAAGCGCTTGGCTGAATTCTTTTTTGACATGTATATTGATCCGAACGCGCCTGATAATTTTGGGCAGGCGTGGAGCTTACCCTTAACTCGGGACATGCAGCATTATTTAGCGATGGACGCCCTCATAACTATCGATGTTTTTATACTGATAGAAGGGTGCATGCAAAATAATCGCATTACTGACGATAGAAAACCTATGTCGGTTTCGTTTACAGGCGATGAACTGTACATTAAGGCTAGTGGCCCAAAAGCCAGAGTGCGTATACCGTTGTCGACTAGTAAGCCACCACAAGGACAGTCGACCAGCACAGCTACCGACGCTGAAGTTGATTCAAATGGCGAAGAGTTAATCAGAGTTGAGGACTTTTATGGCCCAGCTCCGCAACCGCCAGCGGCCATAGCCGCAGCCACTACCGTTGCCTCTGTAACGGATGCATTGGCTCACGTTAACGTTTTTGAAAATCCATTGTTCTATGCTCAGGAATCGCAGACCGTTGCCGACCCAGTTTTGGGCCCGGTCCATGCGCCTGACACGGAACCTCCTACGATTTGCCTATGGTTGATGTAGAACCATTGATCTCCACTGAGGATGACAATTCATCTCCCAAACGTTTAGTGATGGCGTTATCTGACGCCGAGGCGGAAAGACAAGCTAACTTGTTGCCACCGTGTGTAACACGCGCGGCAATGGCTCAAAAAGGGGCTGTTACCGTTTTGCAATTAATTGTCCCACAATCGCTTGCGGCGGACCAACAAGCACCCTTGGGCATCAGTTCGCTTGCACCTTTATCAACTTTGCAGCCGCATTGGGTAGAGCGTGAAGCTGACCCTGATGTCATCATGACTGAGATTATTGGTTTTCTGCCACAACCACAACGCACACTAGCTGCACACAAAGTACCACAAGTAGCGTTATACACGCAAGTTGCGTCTCAGTCCGTGCCACAAGGTACGTCGGCACCTGATACTCGTTTTACGGCTTCTATGGCCATGACGGGTGTGTCTAGTACCGTGGCAAATATTCAACCACAGGTTACTCAAAGCCAATCATCAAATATGGAAGTCTCAATACCTGCACACATTCAAGCCATTCGAGAACGTATTTCCGCGAACGAAAGCGCTAGAGTGCAAAATCGCTCACGCTACATACAGCATTTTTTCACCATGATGGAAAATATGACACGCAAACCACCATGCATTATCGCTCCAGCCGTATTGCAGGAGTTACGTTCTTATTTGGGTGAGGTTGCAGGATCGCGTTTGCACGATCAGTTGGTCGAAACTGCTCAAGTGTACTTCGACCAAGTGTACGCAGTACATCTGCAGTACGCGGCTACAACCGACTCGCCCTCGCGTCCTTTAGTGTGGTCTACAATTGCACAGCCTTTGGCTGATGTCGATTGTGAGCCCGCACCTCGGTTTATTAGCAAAATGAGCATCTTTAACCAATTATTTTATCCAGACCAATACTTTGTGCGCATATGGTTCTTTATCACAACCGGAATGATGTTGTACGAGGTTCCGCTCAAGTGTTTGGTCGTACACCCGCACCTTGACGCACCGAGCGAGGTGATCAATGGCGTTACACATCAGGTTTGTCCGGAATTCTATCCGCACAGAATGTCTCCAGCGCCAGATCACCTAGCGCCGATCTTAATATCGACGCGTCAAATGGTCGATATTTTCGATACTTTCCGTGAATTTCAATCATTATATGATTCGGAGTATCGACACATGACAATCTTCTCCACAATTGACGTCATGCGCGCTACGGCGTTATTGGAATTTTTAGATAGAAAATTCCACTTCTTTGCGTACGCCTACGGCAATGCCGCAATAGGTTGGCGCATGGTGGAGCAGCTGCGTCGCATGTTGCGCGTAGCTTTCCTTGGTGAATCTTATACACCTTCGCCAAGTGAGGCTTTCCCGGAATTCCCAGAGTTGACGAAGCGAATCAAAAGTCCACATGTTTTACATAACATGATTCGCCAAATTCGGTTAGCAACCGACCCGCCGCTCGAAGTTCCGGTTCAATTCAATCGTTTCAGAGGTCAGCAAAAATCTGTATTTTACCTCAAACATCGAATTCAAGGCGAATTAGAAAAAATTCGAAGAGAAAGGCGGCAGGCATCCTCGCAGGACCCGAGCGGATCCGCAGCAAGCCTTGATATGCCAGAAGTCGATCTTTCTTTGGAGGCACAAATTGACATGCGTAGAACACGCATGACGATTGAGCAACGCGATCGTGAAAATTTGGCAACGGAAATGCCAAGGCGTGCAACGAAGTTACGCGCCACCGGTTCTCTTGCTGAGTCTTCAGAAGTTTGTCATATGTCAGAAGACGAGCATAAGGCTAAATTGAATCGTTTTTACGATACTAAATCCGAGCACACTTTGCGTCGGTTAAAGAATCTGGAAAAACAACGAGTCAGAAGACTCGTTCAAGCTGAAGTTGCAGCTAAATTAAAAGCACGTTTAGGCCAAAAAGGATCAAGGCGGCAAGAACCGCAGTCATCCCGGCAACGCTATGCGCAAACGCATCACCGTTCACAATCACAAGCACAACAGCAGACACAAGTAAAACCACATGTACAGCAATACACACGACCGCAGACCCAACCGCGGCAACAGCAGCAATTCACGGAATTGCGTGAGCGTTCCGAGGCGTATTCTCAGGCCGATGCTGGTCATCTGTCGCGCTCGCAACAGCAGCAGCCTTATGAATACCGCCGTCCGCCACAGTCAAACCGCGGAACTCATCGGGGCCGGTCACAATCCCGTCAACGTCAACAATGGGACCAGTTGTATCGCTCACCGTTGGAACAAAGTCAACCAGCCACCGGGGGCTATCAGCCACAACCTTGACCCGGTCCACTTTTGCCAAAACCGTGGCCTGTTACGCAACAACAACAGCGTCCACGCAAACCTTCACGTGAACAAACTTACGGTTTTACGCCGGAGCAATTATTTACTCCGACGCCACCTATACCGCGTCGTTACGCGGACGACTACGAGGACGACGACAATTTTGAGGACGATGATCGACCAGTCGATCCACATTGGCGCTTACGCCAACATATGTACGGGCGTAGGCAATCGCCATACCAGTATCGCGAGCGTTCGAATACGCGTCACGAACCTGAATCGGACCAAGAATATTTTCAATGTCAACGACGTCGCGGAAAACCGCATGGCTCGAAGGCCAATTATCAGGATCGCTATTAATTCTCAAGTTCGACGTACAGAACTTTTTGGAACTCTGCGTTTGGCATCAAATTCGACCAGCAGCTTTTCGTCAAATTTTTTCGTTTTTCGTCCTGATGTGGATTCCAGGACTTCATGTATTGTTTATTTCCTGTGTATTTTTTCTCTTGTCATTTTTTCTTGCTGTAAAAATTTTTCTTTGACGGTGCTCGTATTTTTCCTCGTTATCTCGCATAATTTGCCATTTTTCTTGTGTTTATCGTTACCTCGTGTTTTAACTCGTCAGTGACTTTAATTTTGCTCAGCATAATCTTGCCTTATCATTCCGTATTTTAATTTGTCTTTTGCTCAATTAGCGGTGTTACTATTATGGTACCTTAACTCTTTAACGGACAAGGGGTTAATTTACACCCAATCTACAAATTTTTTCAATTCAAGATTTTTCTCATTACCCGGGGACTGAAGGAGGCTACTTGGGCAGCGAGATCAAATATTATGCAATGCTGTCCAAGACCGGAGTTCATCATTACTCGGGCAACAATATAGTTATCCCTAGCGCCATTGAGAGTGTTGCTCGAGAGTTTCCTGAGTGCGAACGAGGTCATGCGTTGACCGTTACCGGTTATCGATATTTGTTATTTTTTCGTTCTTTTTCATTTTCGTTTTTCACATTCGCTCAGGATGAGGCGTTGCGGACGCCAGAGTTGTGGCGTTGCGAACGCCAGAGAGTCGAGTTGTAGAGCGTCGCCAACGCTAGTGTTGATGGTGTACCCCCAAAAAATTCTCCACTACGTTTCAAATTTTTTTTTCTATACGTGGGGGAGTGTAACTGCGAGAGTTACACGTATAGGCGAACTTGCCTTAGCAGTTCGCGTTAGCCATAACATAGCCAATACTAGTAGCTATCTACGATAGTGCACTGTGGGCTATGCCTTCGGTCTTCCCATTATTTCCCCAATTTTTCAATAATAAAAAACATTTAGATACTTGTCCGGTAGCATAGAGTTAAGTGTATGATAATAGTAATTGTTTCTTGCATACCGCTTGTGTAATCGATAACATTTGATCTGAGATAAAAGCTTATCAGTATTACGTTAATTTGATCTTTGTTTATTTTACTGTAATGGTCCTTGAGGCCAGTGTACTTAACGTTGTAGTTTAGTCTGGCTGTTGGTTTTTTCGTTGGCCGGTTGTTCGACTGTATAATCTGTACATTTTCGTTTTTCTTTTGCATATTTTTGTTGTCCGGCTATAGGCCATGAATTCTGCGTCGAATTAAAATATAGAAAACCTACCCAGTGGTTTTTGGTTATACTGAGGGTTAGGTCGGCCACATCACCCACGTCAAGGACTTCCACCCATCTTAGTGGACTGATAGGTAAATTTCGTATGATAGTTGATTTTATTCGGAAATCATAATTTATTTCTCAAGCCAAAAATTGATCAAAAATATTATTTAATCTTTAAGGATGATTGATCAGCGTAGAGCTCGTTGTTGTTGTTTTCATTGTTCAGCGTGCTACACATATTAGGAACCAAAAACATTTCGGATCAGGCACTGATTGAAAATAAGTTAATTAAACAACTTGAGCTTGAGATAGGTCAACTGACCTCCGCGGCAAATACCGAGACTAGGTAGGTAGCCTTAGGTCTTAGGGCGTAGCTGCTGAGATCACCCGACAAGAAGCAGCCAGCAATATTAGGGCTGAGGGGATCAAAGCCGTAAGGTCTGTAAGGGTCCAAAGACCGAAAGCCATTCAGAGCCGCGCGATCGGGGCCAGCACTAAGCGTAGACTTAAGTACCTACGTACCTAGGTAAATCTCGAAGGTAATGTACCAGTCCCTACGTCGAATTCGTAGACGTTAGGGGCACCTACATTTACAATTGCGTAAAACTGTTTAGTTTATGTTCCACTTTTCACAGAATTTGTATTGCAATTTTTATAAAACTTTACACGTAGGTTAGGGGCATGTGTAGATGTAATCGCTATAAATATTTTTAGTGCCTCTCGAAAATTGAGGCATGGGCTGAATTTATGTTACAAAAAAATTTAAAAATTAACCAAAAATCTGATTTTACACATTTGTTTAAAGTGCAACAAGCGGGCAAAAATTTTAATTCTACGAATTTATGAAAGACCATGTATGACTCTAAATTGGCACCAAAAATTGCCGCTTGGTATCAAATGATGCACAAACAAAATTAACAATAAAATGAATTTTTCGAAAATATGGGTAAAAACTGTTCACTTGATGTTCAACATCGTATAGAAAGTTATCACAATTTTTATTAAACTTTACATATATGTTAGGAACATGTGCGCACGTATGCACAGCATATATTTTTAGTGCTTCTCAAAGATTGACTGACTAGGCACGATTGATGTAAATGTTTAAAAAGCCTAAAATTTTGACTTTACAGTTTTGTGTAAAGCGCATAAAATGCGAAAGAATTCTAATTTTAAATTTTTCTTCTCAATCACATATGGCCCTATGATCACACCAAATTTTACTGCTCTGTCAGTGTAACGGTAGAAAAATGAGTTTATACAAAAGTACAAAAATTTCGTAAAAATAACCAAATTTTTAAACTCTGGATAACTAGCTCGATAAATATTCGTTTTTTATGAAAAATGAATGTCGCCATGATTCTAAGCTTGAAAAACTGACCCATATATCAAATTTTTAGGGAAACTTTTTCAACTTATCATGACTTTGGTCGACCGTCTCGGAAATCGTGTCTTACAAAGTCCTATTTTTCCGGCTTATTCTGGATTTTGGAGGGTCCGGACCCCCGGATTCCCCCAGAGCTACGTGCCTGGCCGTTACATGTCTGTCTATAAGAATAAAACATGGGCAGCCACATTCTAGAGAAATCTGAGAGGTTAAAAATTTCTTCCCTTGATTATCTAAATATAGGCTTCCCAGACGATTTAAAATATCCTAAACGATACGATGCGAGGTTGGGTATTTAGAAAAAATTTCTGATTCATTTTTTCAGCATCACACATCTTTTGTCAGTTGAAGAGTTGATGCCTTCCAGAAGAATATAGTTGTATGATATCCGGACTCCCAAATTGATAGTTCATGGGAGACTTCATCAGAATTGAATCTTAGGTACCTTTCTTATATACTTAGTTCCCCCAGGCCGGACCCCCAGAATGTTTTTAGCTGCCTATAATTGCTTCCATACTTTTTTTATAAATAGCATTAGTAAAAAAATTAAAATAAAACGAGCGGGTTTTTTATGTTATCCACAAGTTCTGATAAGATTTTGGTCGAAACGCCGAATTTTACTAAAGGTAAACTACTCTGGGGTCTGTCAACTTTATTATGTGTATGCGGATTGCCAGAGCATCTGCCTGATTCCCAGAACCCCTTTCATCTACTATATATTTTTGAAAGTTTGTTTGTTTGTATGAATGTTCGTATGTTTGTGCCGGGTTGGCTCCGGCATAATGAAATTTGGTGGGCTGATATTTTGGGCCGAGGTCGGTCCAATGGGGGAAGGAGCCGTAGCGATCTTGAAATTTCGACAAACGCACCCATTGGCCCTGGGCAGGAGTGGGAGCAGGGTTTGGCCCCTGTGCTATAAGCCTCCACGATTTCAGGAGATGGCCGATTTTTTGCTATTTTTTTCAAAAATTAGTTTATACTGTTTGTATAGGGATACCCCGGCCAAGAGGAGCATGCCTGGCGACACTATGTACATTCTTATATGTTATAGCATTGGTCGGCACTGTGAAACATCAAAATACGGGTTTAACCAAATGATGCTATAACATAGGCAATTTTATAAGATAGGCATGGTATGAGATACTATGTGCAACAAGATAAGCAATGCTATAAGATAGGACGTGATATAAGATACTCTGTGCTACAGGATAGGCAATACTATAAGATAGGACGTGATATAAGACACCCCGTGCTACAAGATAGGCAATGCTATAAGATAGAACGTTATAAAAGATACCCCGTGCTACAAGATAGGCAATGCTATAAGATAGGAAGTGATATAAGATACCCCGAGCTGCAAGATAGGCAATGTTATAAGATAGTATGGGATATAAGATACCCTGTGCTACGAGATAGGCAATGCTATAAGATAGGTTTGGTATAGATACCCTGTCTGTGCCATAACATGCAGTGATATAAGATAGGAGATACCATCAGCTATAACATATCACGTGATATATGACACCCTTTGACTACAACAAACAAAAAAATTTGTAAAACATCAAAAATATGGTTTGACGAAAAAAATTTTCCAAAACATCAAAAATATGGGTTTGATTAAAAAATTTTCCAAAACATCCTAAAACATCAAAAATATGGTTTGACGAAAAAAAATTTTCCAAAACATCCCAAAACATCAACAATATGGGTTTTATTAAAAAATTTCCAGAACACCCCAGAACATCAAAAATATGATTATGGCTAAACAATTTTCAAAACCATTCTGTAACGTCAAAAATATGGATTTGATCAAAAAAAATGGTTGACAAAAGACATTTTAAAAAAATCCAAAAAATAAAATATGGTTTAGTACCAACATATTTTTTCTAGAAATATCACTCAAAAACGATCAAAAGTCTTGAAAAATGAAAAAAATACAAGAGACATATTCAATTCCATATAGCGTAGGGCCTAATTTTTTTAAAAATGTTTTCCCTAATTAGTAGGTTACGAATCTGGTCTTAAAATTTCTTTACACTCATTGGTTGTTGCACAGGAGTGTAAACTAGACGGTTTTTTACAGTTTTCGTGTGCAAGAGCATATCTAACTCAGTTTTACATTCTATGCAGTCTGATTGGTTTCAAAAGGTAGACGGTTAAAAAATCTAGGTGAGACTTTTTTTAATTTTTCTTAAAAAGTAAAATTTCCGAATTTAGAGGCGGTTTATTGTAAAGAGGCTGAGACAAAAAAATATTTTTTCCCTGCCATATTCTCCACTCAGTAGACAGAACGTGGTAAGTACCTTTAAAATGTGCCTCGTCTTAAGCGCTACACGTCAAAATTTATTTTGTTTCTTTACAATCGATATTGCGTTATTAGTGCAAGTGTAAACTTTACACTGAAAATATTTTTTCCGCCCGTAGCGTCGTGGATGATGAATTTTTTTTAAAATGTTTTCCCTAATTAGTAGGTTACGAATCTGGTCGTAAAAGTTCTTTACACTCATTGGTTGTTGCACAGGAGTGTAAACTAGACGGTTTTTTACAGTTTTCGTGTGGCCGTGCATATCTAACTCAGTTTTACATTCTATGCAGTCTGATTGGTTTCAAAAGGTACACGGTTAAAAAATCTAGGGGAAACTTTTTTTATTTTTTCTTAAAAAATAATATTTTCGAATTTAGAGGCGGTTTATTGTAAAGAGTCTAAGACAAAAAATATTTTTTCCCTGCCATATTCTCCACTTAGTAGAAAGAACGTCGTAACTACCTTTCAAATCTGCCTCGTCTTAAGCGCTACAAGTCAAAATTTATTTTGTTTCTTTACAATCAATATTGCGTTATTAGTGCAGGTGTAAACTTTACACTGAAAAAATTTTTTCCACCCAGAGCGTCGCGGATGATGAATTTTTTTTAAAATGTTCTCTGTAAGGTTAGAATAATGAATCTGACCTTCAAACATTTCTACAATCAATACACAGTAGCAGGGGTTTAAACTTTACACTCTAGTGAATGAGTAAAAAAACAGATTCTGTCAAAGATTTCTAAGCCAACTTTTTCGGTTAAGAGTTAAGATAATTTAAATGGACAAAAATAAAGTAACTTTTAAGGGCTACACGTCAAAGCAAACCGCGTTCAAAAACACGTAATATTGAGTTGTTTATGGGGGTGTAAAGTTCGAAATCTGAGGTGTAAAATGGGCGAAAAAAACGGGTTTTTCGTATTTAATTGGTAAATCATATCAAATATTTTGCGGAACATAAGTTTTGCACATACAAACGTACTACAATCAAAGGGCTACAAACTGGCCTAAACCGAATTTATTTACACTCAATGGGGCGTTCGGTTCAGATTTTTAAAGTTTACAATGTGGTGGACAGTGAAAAATACGTGTTTGTCCATATTTTTGTTCGCCACCCCTTAAAAAGTACTTTATTTTTATCCTATTCGACCTCTCCCGACTTCTTCACTTCATATTTTTGTTCGCCACCCCTTAGAAAGTACTTTATTTTTACCCTATTCGACCTCTCCCGACTTCTGCACAGAGAAAGTGGCGAACAAAAATATGCACAAACACGTATTTTTCACTGTCCACCACATTGTAAACTTTAAAAATCTGATCCCCATTGAGTGTAAATAAATTCGGTTTGGGCCAGTTTGTAGCCCTTTGATTGTAGCTCGTTTGTATGTGCCATACTTATGTTTGTAAACTTTACACTGAAAAAATTTTTTGGGAAAAAAATCAGTTTGGGTTTTTTTGAAACAGATGAAAAAAACCGATTGATTGCCCCAGATGTACATTCTTGTGCTCAATTTCCATACGCACGTACACGACCGTTAAGCGCAACGCTTAAGTGAGTCGCCCGGGACCACCTTCCCCTAAAAAATATCATATCTTTCATTCCATTCCCACACATATTTTCAATCAAAATCCGGGATAGGAAAATGGGCACTCGGGCTTAATGCGACTTGAGTACGAATTGGTATGTGTGTTATCATATCTTACGTGTGTTAAAAGATCATATGTGTGTGTCTCATATTTGTGCCTGTCTCGTTTGTACATTCCTTTACCGTAAGCTTTTGCCCATAGGCCTATTGTCGTATTCATAGATCCTTTTCATATCTCTTGGTTCGTGTTGTTACGCCTCTTTTTTCCGCGTCAGTTAAAACTGCGTGCAAGCGCAGTTTTGACGGCACTTTAAGATTTTACATTTTACAATTTGTTTTTGAGCCTGAGAGCCTCTCCGCCAGCTTCCGCGCTGAGCGTATCTTTTTTTCTTTTCGTTGCCGTACGTGAGCAGACTCCGTACGTGCCTTTTTATCTGCTTGGCTGCAGAACTCGTCTGTTAGTTTTCCTGCGTAGTGTGCACGCTTCTTTTCGCCGTACGCTTTGTTTTTAATCATTCGTGTTTGTTCCAATTGGCATCAGTTGTATGCCTTTGGTAGGGCTTTGTGCCCTTGTTTAATTACATTGTTTGATTTTACCCGATTATCATAACACGACGGTCGGCAGCATGTATCCTCCATGCTGTCGCTGTTTAATTGCTTCATAATTTTTCTGTCCAAAAAATATTGTAAAAATTAATTATTTAATTAACGATGCTGGGCTCGGTTGAATTTCCGTGCTGTTGAATTCTGTCCTTGTGCTACACTATATTTAGGAACCCTTAATATTTTCAAGCACCGGAATTCGGTCCAAAACAAGTTAAATAATAATCTTTTTGAGCCCTCAATCAGGTTTCCGGGGAACTTACTTTAATTAGGTACTTAATCTCAAAGGGGTTAAATAAGTAAGTTTCACTAGGTGCGTGCGTAGAGGGCCGGGCTACCTTGAATAGGCCGGGCCGCTTACCCCCGAATCGCCGGCTGGTGATCGACCTCCTAAAAGGGCGAGAACCCCCGTGTGAGTGCATAAGCTTGAGATTCGGGTTAAGTAAGCGAAGTGAACGTAGCTTGAGTCTACGTATACACATCTGATATTTATTTGTCCTTGGGCCATTGTGGAGACTTAATTTTTCCATAAATGTTGATCGTAATATCAATATTACGAATCCGACTGAAATTTTCTTTAAACTCTGTGGTTGTGTAAAGTTTACACTGCATATTAACTCTTGTTCTAGAGCTTTGCGGGAGCTTAATTTTTTCAAAATGTTCTACGTAAAATCAGAATTGAGAATCTGGCTGTTAGTTTTCTCTACACATAGTAGTTGTGTGAAGTTTGCACTAATCATTTGTTGTTAAAATGTAGTTTATACTACAAATTTATTTTACTTCCAAATCTGAGCGTTAGTGTTCCTTACAATTGATATTTGCGTAAAGTTAATGCTGAAAAACTTTGATCTGTTAAAATAATGTAAGGTTGTCTTGTTTGAAAAGGATAATGCTGATGTTAAGAACAGTATTGTTTTCCGTGTTCTTGGACTGCTGTCATTATTGTGGCATGTTACTGTATGTGTGTACTGACTGATGTACTCAAATAATACTAATTTAAAGTGGGGTACTAGCAAAGAAAAATGCTCTGATGGAACAAAAAAGATGAATATACTTGGAATTGTGGATTATTAAGGATGTAAAAGGAGGGGACTTGGAAAAATCTGCCTAAAGTCGCAAAATCTGCTAAAAATCAGACTTTCTCCAAGCAACGCTAAAAATCGATGTATATTCTGCGGCCAACAGATTAAAATAAATATTTAACCATAAAAATGATTGAAAAAGCAGCACGTTAGCTATGCAGTAGCTATGGGAAATGATATTGAGTAAACTAACAGTCTTTTAAGCCAATTGAATGAAATAGCAAACATCGAAGACAATTGGAGACATGGTTGGTTTAAAACAGTAGGAAACGCGTATGTTGACTTGAGACAGACTAAATCTAGATACACTAGCATGCCCGAAATGATTGTGTGCACTAATCCATCGGCCCCTGCTTTGCTTGCTATAATGCTCATAACAAAATAAAACAACTTTGAATACAATACCTCTTAGTTTTCTATCAATCAGGTGCCAGCAATTTAAAAAAGTAACCTTGATAGATTTCGTACACTCTTATCTGAAACTTCGAACATTATTAAAAAAAGACACTTTTTTAGAGGCCGCAGAATATACTTAGATTTTTAGCGTTGCTTAGAGAAAGTCTGATTTTTAGCAGATTTTGCGACTTTAGGTAGATTTTTCCTAGTATAATACATACACAATGCAAGTATAAATTGCTAAGTACCTAATGACATTCGCTACAACACTGACAAAGATAGGAATAACTACTATTTTTTGTTAACAAAAAGTTGGGTACTAGCAAGAAAAAATGCTCCGATGGAACAAAAAAGGTAGAATATACTTGGAACAAAGAATTATCAAGGACGTAAAAGGAGGGGACTAGAAAAAGCTCCTATCTACAAATGTCACAAAATTTGCTAAAACTCAGAAATTTCCTAAACAAAAAAAATGAAAGTAAGGAAATCAAAGAAAAAACCTACCTGTGCCTAAAACTGCAAGATCTGCTAAAAATCAGACTTTTTCTAAGCAACGCAAAAATCGAAGTATATTCTGCGGCCTCTGAAAAAAATAGGTGAACCTTCTCATATTGTCCACCATACAGTGGGCGGTTCCAAAATTCTGAGGGGGTTTTCAAATTGGAATATTGGCCTTAAAAATAGTGCTATGGCGAAGAAAACACCATTTTTGAACGTTTTTTGTCGAGCTCTATCTATCGGTACCTACCAAAAAAACCCAAAAAGAGCAGAAAGATTTAAAAAATTGAATTTTGGAGGTATTGTTAAATATTTGCGTTTTCTTGTTGGGTATTTTGCCTTGGGGTGCATACTCCCCAAACCCCCTACGTCTAGGTATGGTGTCCAATGCTTAATATAAAGCTTATAAAATAAATCTCAAATCTGCGTTTTTGCTAATCACTTGCAACGTTAATTTATTCGATATTGTGGCTAGATAAATATTACAAAAAGTTATATCCTATGATTATTTGCGATACCGCAACGAAAGACTGTGATTTCTATATAATGCATGCGTCCATTCAGTACTCTTCTGGCGTTTAATCCCACCAGACCACCCGGATTTTATTCCTGCCCATGTAAACTGATGACCATTAGGCATGGGAGGTTAGGGGTATGCACCAGTGTTCAATCAGAATGTCGAAAATTGCCGTTTTTCCAACATACCATAATTACTATTTTTTGACCCAGAAAAATATTGCAACATGGCGCTGCTCAGCTATGGCGATATCTGCTTTTGCAGAGTGAGTGGTTCAGTTATCCAGCCCAATGTTTTATCTTTGTTCGACAGGATGCTGCTTTCTTCTGCAGGCCGCAGAATATACTTCGATTTTTGCGTTGCTTAGAAAAAGTCTGATTTTTAGCAGATCTTGCAGTTTTAGGCACAGGTAGGTTTTTTCTTTGATTTCCTTACTTTCATTTTTTTTTGTTTAGGAAATTTCTGAGTTTTAGCAAATTTTGTGACGAATTTATTTACACTCAATGGGGCAGGGCGTTAGGTTCAGATTTTCTAAGTTTACAATTTGGTGGACAGTGAAAAATACGTGTTTGTGCATATTTTTGTTCGCCACTTTCTCTGTTTAGAAGTTCGGGAGAGGTCGAAAAGGGTAAAAATAAAGTACTTTCTAAGGGGTGGCGAACAAAAATATGGACAAACACGTATTTTTCACTGTCCATCACATTGTAAACTTTAAAAATCTAAATCGAACGCCCCATTGAGTGTAAATAAATTCGGTTTGGGCCAGTTTGTAGCCCTTTGATTGTAGTACGTTTGTATGTGCAATACTTATGTTCCGCAAAATATTTGATATGATTTACCAATTAAATACGAAAAAACCTGTTTTTTTGCCCATTTTACACCTCAGATTTCGGACTTTACACCCCCATAAACAACTCAATATTACGTTTTTTCGAACGCGGTTTGCTTTGACGTGTAGCCCTTAAAAATTACTTTATTTTTATCTATTTAAATTATTTTTATCTATTTAAATTATCTTAATTCATAACCGAAAAAGTTGACTTATAAATCTTTGACAGAATCTGTTTTTTTACTCATCCACTTGAGTGTAAAGTTTAAACCCCTGGTACTGTGTATTGATTGTAGAAAAATTTGAAGGTCAGATTCGTTATTCTGACCTCACATAGAACATTTTTAAAAAAACTTTTTTATCATCCACGACGCTCTGGGCGGAAAAATTTTTTCAGTGTTAAGTTTACACCTGCACTAATAACGCAATATTGATTGTAAAGAAACAAAATAAATTTTGACGTGTAGCGCTTAAGACGAGGCAGATTTTAAAGGTAGTTACCACGTTCTTTCTACTAAGTGGAGAATATGGCAGAGAAAAAATATTTTTTTTGTCTCAGACTCTTTACAATAAACCGCCTCTAAATTCGAAAATATTACTTTTTAAGAAAAAAAAGTTTCCCTTAGATTTTATAACCGTCTACCTTTTGAAACCAATCAGACTGCATAGAATGTAAAACTGAGTTAGATATGCTCGGCCACACGAAAACTGTAAAAAACTGTCTAGTTTACACTCCTGTGCAACAACCAATGAGTGTAAAGAAATTTTAAGACCAGATTCGTAACCTACTAATTAGAGAAAACATTTTTTAAAAAAAATTCATCATCCACGACGCTATGGGCGGAAAAAATTTTTTCAGTGTAAAGTTAACACTTGCACTAATAACGCAATATTGATTGTAAAGAAACAAATAGAATTTTGACGTGTAGCGCTTAAGACGAGGCACATTTTAAAGGTAGTTACCACATTCTGTCTACGAAGTGGAGAATATGGCAGGGAAAAAATATTTTTTTGTCCCAGCCTATTTACAATAAACCGCCTCTAAATTCGAAAATATTACTTTTTAAGAAAAATTAAAAAAAAGTCTGTCCTAGATTTTTTGACCGTCTACCTTTTGAAACCAATCAGACTGCATAGAATGTAAAACTGAGTTAGATATGCTCTTGCACACGAAAACTGTAAAAAACCGTCTTGTTTACACTCCTGTGCAACAACCAATGAGTGTAAAGAAATTTTAAGACCAGATTCGTAACCTACTAATTAGGGAAAACATTTTTAAAAAAATTGGCCCTCCGCAAATTATTGGAATTTTTGGTGTAAACTTTACATACTCACGACGCGCTGGGTATTGAGTGTAAACAAGAAAAAAAATGGGGGCATCAAGTTTTTTCATTATCTACCTTTTAAAAAAAACCGCACCTCTTAGATGTGTGCCGTTATAGCTGTGAGGGGGGGGGACATATGTTGGGGGTACCCAAGTATGTTATAGGTGCACGCTGACGCGCTACCTATGATATATATATACAGGGTGGCCCAAAAAGGCTACATTCCGATTCAACAGGGCATAACTTCGGCTGATGTAAACATGAGACGTTAGAACTGTCAACATTAGATAGATAAAACTGTCTTCTTTCGAATCATGTAATAAATTTTGGCCAGCTGCCAGCGTTTTCGTAGCACAACGGCTATTTGTTTACACCTCACTTTGATATTGTTCTAACCTCAGAGTTTCCGCATTGTATCACATTACTGCGTATGTAGGAATCCTTTTTTGACCTGTTTGACAATAAATACCTTCACAAAAATTAGGTAGCACATTTTCTAAACCCCCAGAGTAGATACGCTTCCTACTGAGTGCAAAAATCCCAAGATATCGTGAAAATAGGATGCAAATTGATGGCAGGACCGATGACGCTATTGGCCTTAAAACAATATTAAAGTAGGGTGTAAACTAATTGCTGTAGCGCTCGTAGAATTAATATCTGGCCAAAAGTTTTAGCACTATGCGAAAGAAGACACTTTTGTCTATCTAATGTTGCCAGTTTTAACGTCTCATATTCACATCAGCTGAAGTTATGACCTGTTGAATTGGAATGTAGACTTTTTTGGCCCACCCTGTATATATATATATATATATATATATATATATATATATATATATATATATATATATATATATATATATATATATATATATATATATATATATATATATATATATATATATATATATATATATATATATATATATATATATATATATATATATATATATATATATATATATATATATATATATATATATATATATATATATATATATATAGGTACGTACTTATGCATCGTTTGTATTTAATTATAGTCAGTTCCATTCCAAAGGGCCTATTTATACTTCAGGGCTTATAACTGTAGCGGAATATTTATTGTGCTATGGTCTGTTTAATTTAACATTGCGATTTTCTTTTAAATTTTTCCGCAAGAATCAGACTACAAAAGCGTTTTTAAATTTTGCTTCATTAATGCGACTTACGTCTCGTGTGACTCGATATACTGTAGAATATCATATTTATTGTATAAGTTTGAAACACTTTTGTGGGCACTTTAAATTTTTTCAGAAACCTCAAAGCTAAATGAAACGGACTATAGGTTGTTGCGTCATTTTATTATATGTGCCTCATTTTAAGCAAATTACATTAAACATCAAGACGAAGAGTTAAAAGCAAGCAGCTGCTATGAAGGCGTAGTTGAAGAAGCCGCCTGTGCGCTGAAAAACTAATACAGTGATGAGACTTAAGATAAAATAGGCTGTTTGGAGTGGAAGAGATTACACGTACCTATGTATATGTTGTCCGTTTCATTTATTCGTGAGCTTTTTCAGTAAATGTTTTCGGAGGCTAAAGTAACCCTTTTTTTACTGTAGGTAGCTAGATCTCACTGTATGTGCATATTAGCAATGTAAAAGTTAGTAAATTACAATAGAGTACGGTTAGGGTTCATCCCATTTCAAAAAAGTTAATGGGGTTAGAGTTAACGCTAACCCTATTTCTAAAAAAAGAGCTAACCTATTTAAAGAAATATTTATATGATCAACAAAAGCATGCTTTTTGGCACTCAAAAAACTGTCTCAAAATATACTATGATTTTAAATTGTGCATTTTTATTGAAGTTGATTTGCTTCAATGAAAAATTCCCATTTGAAGTCAGCGAACCCCAACTTACATTGCAACCATATCAGAATCCGCCAGCCGCCTGACCCCATCCCAGAGATTGATTTTTCTGAATTGTTCCGTTTTTCCTGCAATTTTTCGATGCCGATGCATGAAGCTTATTGTGAAACGCCGAAAAACAGTGTGTTTGGTCTACCTAACGATTGCCCCTGTAACTATGACAGTTACACAGTACGAACGCTATTTAAATATTTCATTATTAACATCGCGTAAGCCAGTTGATTACAGCATTTTACCGTATTGGATTTTCATAACTACATATTTGAGTAGTCATCCTAGTGATCCACTAGCTCGAGGTTATGCCTTCAGTTCTCATTTAATCCCCATCTTCCAATTCAATATCCTATTAGGTACTTGTCATGGTAAAGCAGAGTTATGTATATGTGAATATCAGTTATTTACTTGTTTGAATCACCGCTGTAAATATCTTGTCTTATGACTTGGTAAAAGGTAATTCAGTCTGTTCATTTTGTGTAGGATGATGAGTAGACATCATCTACTGTAACTATTCATGTAGACAGTAGTCAGTCGGGTTTTGTTGGTGGTTGTGTGCTTTGCCGAGTTGGAGCGCCTTTTCTTTTATTTGCTTTGAGCCGGCTCGTAGCCATGCCGTTGTGTTATTTGCGTTATTAAAATTGCAGAAAATTACCTCCCGGTGATAACATATATTGAGGGAAGGTCGGGCCCGCCACGATGATTATTTTATTATTTTATATCAACTGGGTTAGAAAGGTAAACAATGTTTTGTCTTATCTCCTATTTATTTTTGGAAATTCTCTCATCTTGTCCTCAACCCAAAAATTAGCTAAAAACTTATTTAATCTATTGATGACTGCCCAGTTAACAG
Organism: Mermis nigrescens; assembly: GCA_036768485.1. Taxonomy (NCBI): domain Eukaryota; kingdom Metazoa; phylum Nematoda; class Enoplea; order Mermithida; family Mermithidae; genus Mermis; species Mermis nigrescens. The sequence continues at coordinate 4,078,329 of JAVLUZ010000273.1, read as the reverse complement.
CTCGCTGTTGTTGTATTCAAAATTTGGATGTGCTACACAATTTAGGAACCAAAACCTTTCGAATCAGCCTAATCTTCGGAAACAAGTTAATTAATCAACTTGAGTTGTGTGTTGAGATAGGCCAACTGGCTTTGCGAGCATTCCGGGATTAGGTAGGTACTTACACCTAGGAAGTAGGGCATAGCTGCTGAGACTCCCAACGGAAAGCGGTCAGCACAATAGGACTGAGGGAGTGGAAGCTGTATGTCACTAAGGGCTGTTGGGTTTAGAGTTGCAATACGCACTTAAGGAACCTGACCAGCGCTGAGAGCAGATTAGCTACCTAAGTAAATCCCGAAGGCAAATACAAGGTCGTGTCCGTATTGCTTTAGTAAAGATGGACCGGCCAAGCATTTACACCACACCAGGGCGTGGGGGTTGGGGGTATGCACCCCCAGAAACCAAAATACCCCCCCCCCAGAAATCAAACACCCCCCCCCCAGAATTCAATTTTTGAAAATTTTTTCTGTTTTTTTCGCAATTTTTTGATGCCAATGGATAGTGCTTGATGAGAAACGTCGAAAAATGGTGTTTTTATCGCCATACCACCATTTTTAAGGCTATTTTTTGACCTTCAAAAAATCTTGCACCCCCCCTCGCAGAATTTTCTGGCTGCCCACGTATGATTTACACCCATTTCTGCAAGAAACATAAAATACGAGAAATCTATCCATCTGTAGTCTGTTTCGTTTTACCCGAGAGCTTTTTAGTCAATTTTTTAAGGGCTACAGTAAGCAAAATAAGACGAATTACTGTAATTCATCAGATCAGCTCAATGAGGGCGAGTGGGTAGAATTCATCCATTTTCAATTCACAACCCATATGAATTTAATTTAGGCATTTAATCATTGCTGGGACATACTACAGTAAGTGCGCTAAACAAGAAGCTACTGGCTGGAATTGAACCCGGTTTGGTTCGACTACAAGCAGAGGTTTTACCAATGAGCTATGCAAGAAATCACGACGTTTCCTAACGTTTTAGTCTATTGTGTTTAAAATGTCAACTTAGGATAATTCGAATGCGCGATTTTTATCTGTAATTCAATTGATCTGTTAGAAGACGAAAATAAATTATGCCGCAAGAACGTTATCAGAAAACCCTTCTTTACTACATCGCTATAGTGGGATCTAGCGACCAACAGTAAATAAGAAGGAATGGGTTACTGTAATTTAAGAAAACATTTACTGAAAAAGCTCTCGGATAAATTAAACAGACTATAGCAGCAGGCGAGTGGGGTTTGGTCATTCTGAATTTTGCATAACAAAGTCAAAAGCAGGAAAGCCCTTCCTAAAATCTTCTAAAACTCAATTTAATCTTTTTTCACATGATATCTTTATTATTGTCCCGCGAAAGATTATTATTGCTTAATGCAGATTTGTTTCAAATTTTCAATGCTTAAAGGCATGCAACCTAAGGGGTATATCACCACAATGGTGGGAATCTATTGGCAGAAGCTATTCAAATTGAACAAAATCTAGCTCAGATGGCTAAACGATTGATTAAATAAAAATAAATAGCATCTTGCGAGAAGAGGTGCAAAGCATACACACAGCGCATCGGCTCGATTGACCACCGATGGAATGACAGGAAATTAATTTAAGTTGCTCTGCTTGAAGACTAAAATACAATACTAAAAAAATTATAACTTATAACCGCACGTATAAATAAGTTACTCACCCTTTTTGAAGCCATTCTCAATTGGAAATTCAAAGAGTTAGGGTTAACCCTGATGGTCACTAACTCAAGTCAGGGATTAACCCTGTTTTGGGTTGAATTAGAGTTGACTCTGACAACACTAGTACTAGCTATACGTAGCAAAGAAGGAGTTTTTCAATAACATTTTTTGCGCGATATTTTATTTCGTTTTTAAGCAGATCAATCAACTCACAGATAAAAACTCGTGCATTCAGCTTATCCTGATTTGACAATTTAAACAATAGACTAAGATCCTGAGGAGCTCCGCATGAGTAGCTCAGTAGTAAAACGTCCGCTTTTCGTCGAAGCAACATTAGTTCGATTCCTTCTGATAGCTTTTTTTAGGGCACTTACTGTAGTATGTCCCAGCACATGCCTGAATTAAACGTTTTATTACTTCCTCTGGGGACCGTAGATAGTGTATCTACATGGGTCGTTTACACCAACGACCAAAACGCACATTAGTATGTTTACTGTGACCATCCGGTCTTTGAGAGCCAGTTTGGCGATCCAGCCATTTTTATCAACTACTTCTACAGTCAGATAGATTCCGACAGTTGGACGTGCGGAGGCGACCCAGTCATGCAGCATCTTTTAGTTGGAACTACTTCACTATGTGCTGTGAGGGACACACTAATGCGTTTATTTTGTGGAGCCCAAATAAGTCCCTTATTATTTATTTACATTCAAAACATAGGCGACATGACCGCTATTCACGTTAAGCCTGAGCAGAGAACGGAAAAATCTATGTGCAGTAGCACCCATTTCTGTTATAAAAACATTACTTTCTCTTTTTTCTCTTCTTTTACTGTAAGCAACCCTCCAGCCATAATTGATTTGGCGTGCCAGTGCGTTTTTCTTTCCCTGGCGTGACTTCTCGGTCTTTGTGAGCGCCAAAGTTTATTTGATTTGATTTGATTCATATAGATAGGTAGAAAAATAACTACCTAGAGTTGCAATATAACACAGGTAGTCTGGGAATTAGTTAGGCCGGTTTCGATATTTGCTATCGCCGGATATAGATAGGGTAAAACCTTTTCGTTATATATTTTCATCAAAATTCTTCAATTCCCTTTCGAACCAAAAACTATAAAAATTATTACATAATTTTTATAGAAGATGACAGCCTGGAGTAGAGCTCTTTGTTGTTGTATTTATTGTTCAAAGTGCTTGTAAAATCAAAATTCGTAATTTGTTTTGCCTCAAGTATCCTAGAGCGAAACTTTTTGTTCCCCTATCGCGAAAAATATTCTTTCAGTCCCAAAAAGGTCTGAGGACCTCGGGTGAATTCCAGTGTTATCTAATTTCTCCTGTGTTAGGTGCTTGCGGTCGGATTTCCCTTCCACATTCTCCATAGGTACCAGACCTGCTAACTCCGTGGAGACTTTAGGTACTAGGTATTTAGGGTAGGAGGTACCGGACCTGCTACCTCTGTGGAGACTTTAGGTACTAGGTATTTAGGGTAGGAGGTAGAGTAAAGGCAAATTGCCGTAGCATCCCAGACCAGCGCTAGGTGTAGCAAGGTACTTAGTTAAACCCTGAAGGTACTAAGAGTATGTTGTTGCTTTCGTTGTTGTGGTGTGTTGGGTATCTTCCCTGGCGGCGTGCCGCTGGTTTGGATATCCGTACATACTGCAAGTACTTAATCAGCAAGTCCCTAGCGGCGCAGCTTAGGTTATTGAGTGAAGCATGACAGCCCTCTCTAAGTTACATTGGAGCATCCCACCCCTAAGGTTGCTCACAACAACCAATCTGGTGCTGTCATCATTTAAATTAATTATAAATATTTTTCATACCCAAAAATATTTATTTTGGCATTCTAAATATGTGTATTTATTCGCCAGTATTTTTTATCATATCATCCGCGTCACTGACAAGCTAAATAAGTTGAGCATCCGTGGCAAAGACTTTGTGTACTAGTGGTAGAGTCGCTGGTATTTTTCTCTATACCTAACCGACTAAATAATATATTTTTCGCCACGCACATAAATCTTCGTCCGCCTCTCTCGTACTTGTTGCTATCTTGGCATACTGAGGTACATTTTCAAAAACCCATATTTAGAGGGGTTACATTTGAAAAATTTGTTTGAATTTAAAGATGACCGATTTTAGGTGAAAAAGTTTTCTTTTACCTAACATTTGTATTCTAAACGTTCCATTTTTAAATGGGTGGTAAGAAAATTCTTTGCACTCCCCTGATCAAAAAGGTGTTGCCACAATCCCTTTCTACGCGTCAACCACAAAGCAATCGAACTAGTTCTATGGCGAACGATAATAATACTTTACTCCCTTCGGCGTATAACACCACTGTTATTCCTTCGATAATGAATCGACTACTGGCAGTGTTCATTCAGGAACAGGTAATTCTGCACATACTCAAGGTGAAACAAATTCTGATGCAACAATTGTTAATAACGATCAGAACTTGCTGCGCGCATAGTGACAATAATCAAATGGAAAACAAAGCCGTTTTACCCGTTCAAACTATTGACATGGAAAGTAATACTTCTGAAAGGCAAAATGAGAACAAAAATCGCCCTAATTCGACAAATTCTGATTGAATACTTTTGGTTATTCTCGAACATTTTCAGAAAATGAATTCTCAAATGCACAAAATGCATGATGAAATTAATAGTCTAAAAGCGTACAGCTTTGCTTTCTGGTCGCCCTGAAACTAACCAGTTTTTGCGATCACATAATGACAAAAATGTGAATAATCACATCCCTATCAAGTTACCGATACAGAACATCAAACAACCGGTAAATAATGAAACCGAGTTCGATAATCCATCACCCGTCATTCAGCCTCCAATTCATAATCCTAAGCCTAAGGTTACACTCGCGCTCTGAGAGGACATTCGTGCCTATTATACCCATGACTGAGCGCACAGCTGTTGATTTTAGGTCTTCGCATAGTTCCTGAGCAGCATGCGCAAAACCCTATTTTTGTGGATAATTTACCTAACTCTGCGCATCCTTTGCAGCAAGTGTTAAATCAGCAAAGTGTTGAAAACGCGCCTAATCTTTCTCAATTTCTGCATCGCCCCTGAAATCAGATAGCACCTGAATTTGTGCCTAGCGCTGTAAATAATTTGCAGCAACCTTCTGTACATCCGCCGCCCTTTGCATTATTTTCCTCCTAATGCTGAAAGCGCGCCCCTGCAGCACGCATTGCATCAAAGGAGCAATAATTTCTCTGTGCAAGGTAATTTAGCTCATCTTAATGATGAGTCCATCCCTATACGAGATAATGTAATCGCCGCCAGTACCGAATCAGCGTTGCATCACATTTTCAGATGAGGACACAAGCATGGTGCAGCCTGAATATTTGCGTCACTCGCGTCGTAATCATAGTTTGAGTTGCTCGCGTCATGACTTGGATTCATCATCATCATCCTCTCATGATAAATTGTCTGTCGCTGAGGCTATCAACCGTGCTCTGTTTATACAACAAATGCACATAGCAGTAGCGGCTAGGAAATCTTTCCAAGGGGAAAAAACCGATATTCGAAAATTTTCCAATGAATTTGAAAGACTGGCAAAAATGTACAAAATTTAAAAAAAGAGAGAGCTGAATTTCTTTCATCATTTTTTGATGACTATGCTTCAAATTTGTATGAAGCGTTACCAGAGGAAGTGCATAAATCATATACTAAGACTAAATATGCCATGATTGCTGAATTTCGACCACTCAATCACGATACTTTATATGATCACTTCCTTGACCATAAGCAACAGCCTAATGAGTCTGTCCAAGCTTATTATCTTTTGCTTCACAGAGAATTAAGGTGCGCCAGACCTCGCATTGAAGTTGACTCAGAGAAATTTAACGAAATGCTTAGACATCAGCTAAAACGTGGCATGTTAGCCGAACTTTCAATGGCAGCATATCAGCGTGTGCCCAAAGCGCTTCTGCATGAGTTTTTGCATAATGCTAAATGTGCAGAGTATGCTAACCAACTACTCGCAGCAAAAACTGCCAACACCGTGACGTTACGACTATTGCTACCCCTTCTGGAGGCGCATTTCCTAAAGAATCTGCTCGCCCTTTGAATCATGCTGAGTCGGATCGCTCACGCAATAAAACGTTTCATTGCTTAAAATGCCCGGAAAACGAGGAATCATCGCGAAAATATTGCACGTTTTGTAAGCATAGCAGTCATGTTCAAGAAGAGTGTTTTAAAAGGCCAAGGCAGTGCAAAGTAGATGAAAATCACCAACAACCGAGAAACAATCCCGTTGCACGTCATCACAGTCAGTTGCATTCTTGGAATAATCATAATCGCTCTTTGTTGCGCTCAAATTATAATAATAGCCAATCTTCTAAGCCTAGATACCATGACCAAAGCCAAAATCGCTAATCTACGTAACATAATTCTGACGCACGTTGTAATCGAGACGTTTGCGCCCAAGTTTTAGGCAAAACTATAACAACTATATGCCAAACTATCATCAAAATTATCAAAATCAACCTTACGATAATCATGCTCAATCTTATGACCATCTTCAGCATAATCCTTACGTGACATATCCGCCAGAACAATGTAACACCCACTATAATTCAAATTATCGTTCTGCACCGCAAAATTATCCCCCTAACGTCCCACACATAGCGGATTACCAACCCGCCGGAGCTTTACTCACTCCGCATCCGCCCTTTTCGCCCAAAAAAGATGTAGATACGGTTAGCTCTAAATCAACTGAGGCAAATAAGCGTGATGAAAATTTTTCATCTCAAGCATTTTTGGAAGAATATGATAGATTGCAGCAAAGATTAGCACTTTATGAAAAAATGGCATCATCCCCCTCCCTAAATCAGGACTCTGAAACTCCAATTGTCAGTCATGCAGGTACTAATTTACCCACCATTTTGGCTGAAATTCATTGTGTAAAAATCCCGGCACTAATTGATACAGGTTCGCAAGTCACAATGATGACTACTGCAGCATTTTTAAGACTAGGTTTCAAATTAGCTCCAAAACAAATGTCTAATGTAGTGCACGGTGTAGGTGACATGACAGCAATTGTTCGTTTTGAATTTAATATGGCTATAACTATTGCCGACCATACTACCCCTGCGTTAGTTTCTATCATGGATAAATTGCCAGAATACTTGCTTCTTGGTTTTGATTTTTGCCGTTCCGCATTGCTCTGGGTAAATCCCATTGAAGATTGTGCGTTCATAAACAGTATAAAATTAGATCTTTTATCGCATAATGAGAAATTGCATTTTCGAACCAATCCTAATGCAAAAATAGCATGTCCTATCCGCGTGCATGTTTCGATTCCGGAACCAATCACCATCCTGCCGCGCCATGAGCTTATAACACCAGCCTATATTAGTCATGGTTCTTACAATGCCAACGTTTTGCCATTTTTTAGCCTGATCCCAATTTTATGCACAAAAGTTCACTTTTTGTTGCCCCTGCTATCAGTTTTTCCTTTGCAATTATGCAACATCTCAAAATTGCCTGTTCAGGTCAACACAGGAGCATTGATTGGCTCGCTAACGCCTGACATTGATGTAGTATCTCATATTGCTGTTTCAGACAATCACTCACCTGAACTTTTTTCTTCAATAAATAAGGCTCTGCAAGGTTGCATCGTTAATTCTAAAGAACAGCAGCAAATTCGCCATTTGTGTCAAAAATATAATTCGACATTCGCACTAAAAGGCAATAAACTTGGTCGTACTCTGCTTGTTAAGCACCTTATTGACACAGGGGATAATCCCCCTGTTGTAGGCAAAACGCATCGTATCAAACACGCGCACAGACAAGCTATGCAAAGAGTGATCAATGATATGCTCACAGAAAAAGTCATAAGACCAACAACCAGTCCCTGGGCCAGTCCTTTGTTTCTAATTGGGAAAAAAGATGGTTCTCTTTCCGCCCAATTGTGGATTATTGACGACTAAATGATATGACAAAAATTCAAATTTATCCCTTACCTCAAATTGATGATTATTTTGCCCTTGGGTCTGCAGCTTACTTCGATTTTAGCATATAGTAGACATTTTTTGAATTTTCCGAGAAAAGCAAAAATTTAGTGTCAGGAATGCTTTTGAAAAGGTACCGTTCTGTGGTTCCTGGTAAGGACATTGCTTCTCTAAAAATATCAATTTTAAATCTGTCCCAATACAGCTGTGACATGTTGCTACAGGCTTCTAAGAATGGTACAACATCCCTCATATTATAGAAAGTTAGATAGTCCTTCAATGTCGTCATATTATATTGTTGCCAGTACTGCTGGCATTGTGCATAATCGGCTGTGCTGATGCATTCATCTTTAAGTGAGCTGTAGAATGCTTCAGGAGGCGGTAATTGTGTCTCAGACAATTTTTCAAATGAATCTAAATATTCATAAGGGAATTTGGCTTTTACTAATGTCGCCTTGTATGCTCTCATGAACACGTCTAAACTAAAACCAGGTGCAACATAAGTACTAACATCGAGAAACTTAAAAATGCTAGTGGATAAGCAAAGTGTTGATCCGTTTTGTAAAATTGCTTTTGGCCATGTACAAAGCATGAGGCGGCGCAATTTTAAGATGAGGCATCAATGGCTATATCTGTGTCTGGGGAAGGTTTAGGCAAGCGTCAAAAGTCTATAAATAGGAATAATGATGATGCATTTACTAAACTAATTCGAAAAAATGGCTCTAATCGACATAAAATCTATTCCAAGTACGAAATCTGAACTGGATCTTTTCACAGTTCCTCCTACACAGGTTGTCGTCAAAAGAGGATTTTGGGATGAAGTGCAGCCTATGCACCCTATAACAAATGAAGGACCATATGAATTTAGGATTCCACCCGATCCTCACTATATGCAAATGAACAGGAGTTATATATACATGGCACTAAGAATTAAAAAGCCAACGCTCACAGCTGGAGCTGCAGTACCAAATTATGCGTCAATCAATCTTATAGGCAAAACATTCTTTAAGCAACTTAAGTGCTTTTTAGGCGGCCGATTAGTGTCTGACAGCTCCAATTTATATGCTTACAGATCATACTTTGAAACAGAATTAAATTATGGTTCTGATGCAAAAGTGTCTCATCTTCAGTCTGCACTATATTTTCATAAAGGTGGGACTAATGTGGACACTGCTGATAATAAAGGGTTCATAGAACGTGCGGTGTTGTTCAAAGATTCAAATATTGTGGAAGTATCTGCGCCTTTACATATAGACATGTTCTCACAAGACAGATATTTGCTGAATTTCACAGATTTTCACCTAGAATTACACAGAAACAACAATATTTTTGTCCTACAGTGCTGTGAAGATATTCCCCTTGAACTTAATGTTTTAGTAATGAAATTGTTTGTGCGGAAAATAGAAGTTTTGGAAAGCGTAAGTTTAGCTCTGGAGCAAACAATGTTAGCATATACTGCAAAATATCCTATAAGACAGGTTGTCATGACAAACATGCACATGTCCAACCCTTCAAGAGAAACGCCCAATTTCACATTGTTTACCGGTCAGCTGCCAAGACGGCTGGTTTTTGCTTGTGTTGAAGGAAGTGCATTTTAGAGGCAGTTTATCAAAATCGCCATTTAATTTCAGCCCATTTAGTGTTTATGATGTAAGAGTAAGATGCGGAGGGCAAACTCATTCACTAAATGTGTCATTCAAGCATAATAAGTTTATTCAGGGATTCAATCAGATGTACGATGCACTTGATATTGGTCATGATAATAAAGGCAATTTCATTAGCCGCAATGAGTTTAAGACGAGTCATTGCTTCTTTGTGTTTGACCTGACGCCCGATGCAGATGATAGTGGGCATTGGGATCTAGTGCGTGAAGGTACAACAAGTATAAATGTCAAGTTTGCAGATGATTTACCAGACTCTGGAGTAGAAATTATTATATATGCCGAATTCGATAATCTGATTATGATTGATAAAAATCGCAATACATTTCACGATTATAACGCTTGGAAATGAACACTCTTGAAATACTGAACATTCTAGGTGCTGATCCTGGTGTAAACAGAATTTTACTGGGCGTCTTCCCTATTGATCGCCTTCCACCTATACCCCACTACCCTGCTGCACTAATAGTCAATTTGGATTTTAGTAATGAGCCGGGGTCACACTGGGTCGCCATGTTTTTCAGTCATAAGGCGCACTGTGATTACTTTGATAGCTATGGCCAGAAACCTTTTGAGCTCAGAGAATATATTGAGAAAAATGCTTCATCATACACATATAATAATATGAGGGTTCAGGGACTTTTCTCTACATCATGTGGTCATATGTGTATCTACTTTCTACATTTTCGTGCAAAAGGCGTTTCATTCAAAAGAATTGTAAAATCAATGCACACGCCTGAAATCTATAAATACTTCGAGAAAATGTAAAGGACACAAACATGGATCCTAAACAGTTTTACATGACGCTTCCGAGCAATTCTCAAGAATCAAATACCGCATCTACCTTTATTACAAAGCTGCCCAGACATATTGTGCTCAATGGCGAGTGGGAAGTAGGGCTGGCCAAAATAATCTATGCAAACACGTGGCATAATATTGCCGAAGATCAGAACATGATACAGTTTTATGATTTGAAAAATAATATACGAATAAAAATGCTGATTCCTCGAGCCAGGTACTTGACTATACACGATCTTGTGAAAACCATAAAAAGTGGTTTAAAAACAGTCAGTCTGAAAGAAAAACTCAAGTATACAGAATATCTTGGCTTAAAGTATGATGAAAACAAGAAGTTTTGTCATTTGATTATCAATACTGAATATATTCGAAGTGTAAAGTTGACCAAACATTTAATGTATATGCTGGGGTTTCTAGAAAGTCAACTTGATAACATCAATTACACTATTGCGCAAGAATTAAGTATAACTGCCCATCATTCTCCTGATATGCTAGGTGGAATGCATAATTTTTACGTATATTGCGATATAGTTGAGCCTCAAATTGTTGGAAACGTTTTTGCACCCCTCTTGCAAGTCGTAAATATTGAAGGAAAGTACATGGACATTGTGAATCATTCATATATTACCCCGCATTATATACCTGTGCTGAAAAAATCATTCAATACTATTGAAATTAATGTTAAAACGGATCAAAGTCAGCCAGTTCCTTTTGAATTTGGCAAAACCATTGTAAAATTGCATTTTAAAGTAACAAATTAATAGATTTTCACACTGTGTACAGGGGATAACAACGAGCGGACCCTGCTCGTTGACTGTGTTGGAAGAGCGGACCCCTGCCTCAGAATTATCACTCAAGTGTGTACAGGGGTAGGAAGAGCGGACCCCTGTTTCAGATTTGTTAATTTTTTATCACCAAAACATGTGATGTTTGCCACAGAAATATTCTTATCACTGCAGATAACACGTCAAGCGTGTTGCGTCTTTCAGTGGCGGCGGTGGCTTCCATAACACATCAAGTGTGTTTAAGCTTGTTTTTATTCATTTTGTTAACACATCACAATGTGCTTTAGAACACAACACACGTGTTTTTCCATTTTGCCTATCTCATAACACAGGATATGTTATAGCATGGGGGATGCCGGCTCCTCCCCCAAGGCCCCTTCACCAAGACTGCCTTCCTTATAGCACACCTCCATCACTCAGTCACAATGCGTTTTGAACATGTCACAATGCGTTTTGAACATGTCACAATGCGTTTTCCTGTTTTGCTATCTTATAACGCAGGCTATCTTATAACGTTGCCCCCAGGCTTATAGGCCTAACTACTCTTTTTAATCCTATTGTGAAAAAATTGCTTCGCTAGTCAACAAAATGCGCCGATCATAAAAAATTCTTCGCAAGTGCGCTTATTATAAATTCCAAACAGGCTGCGCGGACATAAAAGAGAGCCGCCAGTAGCAAAAATGCTTCATCAATGCGCTTATTATTAGCCAATGCGCGATATTACCAGCTGCAAAAATTGCGTCGCCAATGCTGCGTCACTTAGCCAATGCGCGATATAACAATTGCTTCACTCAGCGACCTAATTGAGTCTGCTTTATTATAGTGTTTCAGGGCCCAACAAGCTGGTTAAAAAGTGGTACCCCCGTGTACAAAAGATAGGCGGCCTGTCCCCACGTTATAACATAGCGGTACCCCCAAAATGCGCGTCGCGATCCCCTCCATACTACTAATGATCATGTAAGATTGAATCCAGAAGTCAAAATTTGAGCAAGCTTCTCATCTAGTTTCAAAATTTTCCTCTCTTTTAGGGGTCTTTAATTGCTATCATTTGATGCAGCTCCTTAATAAATATTGTCCAATGAAGTTCCCACCATGACTATTTTAAGTTCATTCAATTTGTATGAATTTAATGAATTATGGGAGAGCCTTATAAGCCGGTGGAGTATAAGTATGCATGCAGAACCCAGAAATATCCGAAATCACTATTTTGCATTGACACAATCATTTTTTCCATCAAATGATGCAAATAGGTACAATTTCTGAATACTGAATTTATAGAGTGAGTGCTTTTGATGTGGGATGACAAAGGAGTAACAAAACATTTGAAAGACTACCACCTAAACTTTAATATTTAACAAAATTATAGTGCGACGGGTCATTTGGAATGAGAGACTTCTTTGAAATTAGAATGCTTTTGCAGTCACAAACACACATAGACAAGGATGTGCACTGTAAAAAATATTGTCAAAAGTACACAAAAAATTGTGCGTAGATATCTGCAGAACTTCTAAGTATCACAATTACAAAAAAATATTGTTTAGGTCCTACAGAGAACAGCAGTGATACGAATTCAATAAAAGTCAATTACTTTATTAGCCCAACACAACTTTTTTGTGTTGGATCACTTTTTAGTGTAGTTCCAACATAACTTTTTAGCCCATAGATTATTTCTTCTTGTGCTCCATCCTTTCAGCTTTAAACTTCTTACATAAGAGACATCAATTAAATGTGCAAAACGATGAACGAAAAAATGCAACAGTCAGTTCTCAGAACCAAATCCGGTTTCACAGTGGTCAATTATATAGAATAACCGATCTTTTATGGATATATCTTGGCTAAATGAAGTGACAGAGCAATTTTAACAAAGACATGTGAGTTGAAACATCACTCAACAATACATTAATATTAAGCAAATTTCACAGAATGTAAAATACTAGCTCAAAAATCACAGGACAGCAAAGATCAAGAGACAATGCCCAAAATATTACAACATGACATTAAAATAGTGTACAATTACAATGAAAAGATTTATTTTAGGTAAAGAGGAAACAGAGCATAAATTGGAATATACACTGATATTTTTATGCGAAAAATCCTCCCAATTACCTATAGCCTGTTTCACATAAGTTTGGGCATAAATTTTATGTATTTTCAATGACAGTAAGCCGATAATGATAATTATATATCAGATTAATGCTATAATCGCAATCTGTTGGCTTATTGTCAAGGATGATTTTTACAACTTATGCCCAAACTTCCATGAAATATCCGACTATATATTATTATAACATTTCTGTTCTACTTAATTAGTCCATGATATAACAACACATGAACGATTACCCTAAGCATCACCTGGCGACCAAAAGTTTAACATGGAAGAGCATTTGAGCAGGGTTACATTTGTAACAGAGGAGCTATACTCTATTTATCTACATCATTAATTCTCATGCATTATAAACATTTGTCACCAGTCAATAGTGCTTTTTTCGGCAAACGCCAATCATGTGTTTCATTGTTGAAAGTGTCTATGGGACAGTCATGTAACAGCCATATTTCCCAGAATCAATTTCCTCTCTATTAGCAAAATTCTTAAACATTTTCGAACTATAAATTGAGAAAAACAGATTGGTAACTTTTAGAATAAGATTTGATACCAGATTGATCGCTGTGCTATTTCATAGTTACTGAACTTATACTGAGTGACATTATAGCTTGTCTTTTTCATTTCAATGCCTCTGTACATATGTCTATTTATTTTGCCCGTAATTTTAGCGTCACTTTTTTGTCTATGTACTTATGCAAGTTTTTTGTCGCGTTTTCTGCCATAATATTGCAATTCTTTTCAATGTTAATTAATCGAGTAGTAACTTAATTTACTGTAGTCAGTAGAAAACTCGACCAGGCAGGCGCCATTACTTAGTGTTTTAGGTTTTAAACACAGCTCATAATTGCTTTTGATTCTCCATCCACTAGTGGATTGGCTTATGATCAATAGCATTAAAAAATTGATAACATTGAAGGTGAATTAACCTTTGTTATCATTATTTTGAAAAATATTAAATTCTTTACTTCCTAAAATTTCCACAAAATTTAATGATTATTCAATGATGCCTTGTTTGTCCAAAGCTCTGTGTTGTGGGACTTAAAATCAAAGAGTGTCGATCATATCATCTGGTAACCATGTAGATAAATCGAAAACAAGATAAATTATCAACTTGAGATTTTCCGGAGTGAGCTCGGAGATCAACTGATCTCTAGTACATTTGCGTTTGAGTAAGTAATCAGCTCAAGATTCTAGGGCAGAGCTGCTTAGGTCTCCGGCCAGATAAGTCAGCAATTATGACAGAGGACATCAAAGCTGGAAGTTTCCTAATGTTCATTTGGTTGGTTTGTGGCCTAGAGTCATCAACAAGCAGACCAGCGCAGAGCTTAGCTTAGGTATTTAAGTAAGCTTTGTAGGTACGCTTAGTTGGTCTGCATTTAGTGTATGCATGTAGGTAGATGAGGCCAAATTACACATTCCTATCTTTTATGATTTATGTTATACCAGAAGGGAACGTTATTTAAGCAGCGAAAAATTATAATGCTTTGCTTTTCAAATTATCATTATCTTGATGTAGCAATTGTGTCCCTCCTAGTCGACCAAGGCGTCATATGTATGTGCAGGCATTTGGCGTGAAAGCTTGAATTAGCTGATAGCAGTTTTGGCATCATTTTAGCCGGCTGCAAACCGAGCTCGTTTTTTGAACTTTGACGTTTTTCCTTGTTGCAGAGCTGCCCATTGTATGGTTTACGAAGCAAGACTGAATCAGCAAATTTCCGAGAATTTACAATAATATTAAGACAAATATAATAAAAAAACCAAATCATTTATTGATCTAATATCAAATGAATTATATAAAAATATTTAGGCAGAATATATCATTTATTTCCCAATCTACTTCTTATTATTTATTTATTTAGCCGTTTGTATATTTATTCATAAAATAATTTATTTAATATTTTTTAACTTCTGTATCTATTTATTTATTTATTTACATAACTTATATATTTTTTTATTCATTTATCTATTTAAGCAATGATTACATATTTAATTATTCATTTATTTATTTATCTATTTTAATTAATTATTACATCTTTATGTATGTATGTATTTATTTATTTATTTATTTATTTTTTTATTTATGATTTATTAATTAATTTATTTATATCCATTATATTTTGTTTATTTATTGTTTTACTCCATTAAATACCAAAACATGAATTTACTTCTATTTATTTATCCATTATTTATCTACCCTTTGCATTACTCATTTGTTTATATGTTTCCTTTTATATTTATTCAATATATAATCATTACTTAACTACCTCTAATATTTTTATTTATTTATTTATCATTTGTTTATCTGCATATTATCTTGTTTAAATATTTATTATTTCCTCTACAAAATGCTAGAATCATGAATTTCCTTCTAATTATTTTCATACGCATATTTGAAAATTTATATCTTATCGTAAATTTTATTTTCATGGGTGTAGGTGATTGACATTAAATTCACACAACAGCTATATCCCATTCATTTTGGAAGCTTAGGGGTTTTAATAAATTAAAAACGTACTTGCCATCATATCTAGCGATGTTAGGGTCTGTCAATTCAAAATAAAAGTAAAAATCGTCCGGTCCTGCTGAAAAATCATCCTTGTTTTTTCAAATATATGATTGACATATAAATATTTATAGCTTTATCATATCTGGGACTTAGAATCAAGCTTCGCACTAAATAATAAGTTTTATTGAATTTATTATTCGTTTTTCTAATTTTTTTAATTACGTTGAAATCGCCAATTCTTGTTTCAATTTTCTGCAGTCCAGGCTCATAAACATACCCTCGACCTTCTCATTCATTTAGTCTTCTAGAACGTAAATGGGTGGTTTGTGAGCACATCTTTCTTAAATAATGAAAAGCATCTCTGTCCAGTTGGGCCAAAATCTGTTTTCAAAAGCGCGTTCAACTTTACTCAGGCGGACTTAATTGCCAATATTAATTATTTTTTTTGTCAAGTTGGGGAATTCATCAACAAATTTATAGGAATTACTCCTGGTGAAGTACCGCCATATACATTCCTTAAGCATGTAATTAAAACGTTCAAGTATACTAGCTTTTGTTTCGCTTCTGGTCGTGAAAAATTGATACGTTTGGATGTTTAAAATTTCAGAAATTCTTTGTTTGTTAATTTGGTCCCTACGTCTGTTTGCAGCTTGTTCGGTTTTTACTTAGATGAATTCAAAACGCTATAAAAAGCAGTCAGAACTTCCAATTAAACTTTTGGATTTTAAAGGAACGGACCATGCATATTTTAAAAATATGTCTATGCTATTTAAGAGATACTCAAAATTATCGTTTAACTTGCTTAAGGACTGCAGATCTACAATATCAGCTTGCAATTGCTCATCAATGCTACTCAACTAACACTTTATTTCGAGAATATTACTTGAGGGCGGGTTAGTGTAATGTGTAGATGGGCTCCTTTTCCAAGCAGTCATCAACATGGGACCGGTCTATTTTTGACTTTACTTTGTTTAGCCCTCTCACTTAGCTTTCCACGCTACTATATCCCATTTTAGGGTTGTAATAGATTTGCTTTAACACTTTTCCCTTTTTTTATCTCATTTTAATAGATATAACAGATATTTATACTAAGCAAGAGCAAACATACTGCAAAATACAATTAGCATTTAAATGATCAAACATATCCTTTAAATTAGCATAGAATCCTTACCAGAGACGGTACATTTCCTCAAGATTTTTTTGTAGGATGCAACGTTATAAATCTTGAGCCAAATTTAAAAACGCGTCCTTTTTCATTGCTTCCTTTTGTTCTGCCATGAACTCAGGACTCATTAGCGACTAAAAAATGCGCCTATTCTTTGTGTATCCCTAACATGAATGAATCGCACATTGATTATTTTGAATAGATTTAGAACAAAGTGATGATTTGAGAGTTTGCCTGGAGACGCCACCGTTCCTGACTAAATTTGCGAATGGCTTAAAATAAAACCCGGTCATATTTATAGACTTTCAGTATCCTCAACCAGCTGCTCAGAGTAGCTCATTGTCCTCAACCAGCTGCTCAAAGTAGCGCCTTAGTATTCACTGCCCGCTTCTTGCATTGCCCTGTTGAAATCGCATGATCTGGGGTATAAGTATATGTTATTGTACCGATGGCTACCATTGATTTCAAAACTTCCCGCTCTGAAGAGGCCTTCTGACAAAAATAACATAAATGAAGCATAAGAGCGTACAAATCTTTACCAACATATGGCTTTTTTTCCATATCGGTGAAAAGACGTGTTTGCGATTCTTTTACATTGATTACAGGACGTGTTGGCTGCTCATTAATTTCCAGAATAGGTCGTTCTGACTGTTCCTTGATTTTACCCATTTTTTTGATTTAAGAAAAACATAAGTTTAATCAACCTGACATTACTAGTATTTATAGATTTGTTATAAATATCAGTGAGTGTTGTATTTAAATTCTACATTATGAAAAATGGCATTCAGAGAAGAAAGTATTTACAAACATATTTCCTTACATTTTGTTAAGTTTGGTAGAGTAGACAAAGAAAATCAAGGGAAGTATTTCGGCCATGCTTAAAAGAGGTATTCGTATATAAACTGAAAAGATGCATAGACTCTGAAGATTTGGAAGCACTCTGCAAGCTATGGCATGAGTTTAGTAATGAAACAGAGGAGTATTACAAAAATTTCTTTGAAAAACGTGTCGACGTCATATTATTTATGATATACTGTTGGCGTGAAGGAGGTCCTATTTTTAAAAAAGCATATAAAGGGAAAATAGAAAAAGATGTCATTGCTTATTACTTATCTACACTGTGCAGTTGGTTATTTAAAAATGGAGTCCATTATCGTTTTTTGTACCTAATTGGATCCATTCACACTAAAGAAAACAAAGACTTGGTATGCATAGCCACATATTTTTGGAACTGATTTACCGATCATCACAAAGGTCAATGGGAAATATACACAGAATTGTACCGTCAAGCCAGAAATTTGACTGGAAAAAGAAAAATTCGTGGATTTTGGCACTCTGCGATTTTGCTAGAGAGAGCCTGGACAAATTACAAAAGAGGGACTGTTATACTTTATTTGGGGAGGAATGAAGCCAGAATACCAGACAAGATGGACAGAAAGCGATGCTCAAATTGCTGATTATGAAATTAATTCTATTTTAAATTTGTATGCAAGTTTAACGTTGAAATAAAGAAAAGAGTGGAGAAAATGGTCGGCTCTTAGTTCCAAAAGCCTATCACCTTTCTTTATCTCGCTCTTCTTACTATAAAAACAAAGTTAATTATATACACTTCACACTGGTCCCCCTTCCTTTGGAAATGTCTGGGCCAGGGGCTAGGCTGGTTTTCCATGCTTTACACTGTCCCCAGGACTGGGCAACTTATATTACTTTTGTTTCGGAACAAGTTGTATCAAAACCAGTGGTCACTGTACTACCCTTTTCAGGACTTCTTCTTTCAGCTAAGCTCACTGATGGACAGGTTAGGGCACGTCCAAGCAGACCTTTCCCTGCCATTTGCACCCTGGCGCAACCTCAATCCATCTTGTCAAGGCGACCGACCTTCGTATAGGTACTCACCTTTCTTCATCCCGCTTTACTCCCTAAAAACAAAGTGATTTATATACACTTGATGCTGGTCCTCATTTTTGTGGAACCCCTTCCCAGGTTCTGGCTTAGGTCTATGAGCAGAATTCCTTTCCAGTCGCCTAAGTCGGGGTAAGCAAAGGCATGTTTGAGCCAACAGTTGCTGGGGTAGGCTGTTCCTCTACATTTTATACTTAACACTTGTTTCCCCTAGAATACAACAATACTCATTTACCCTACGCCCCTGGGACTGGGCAACTTATATTGCCTTTTTTTGAATAAGTTGTACCAAAACCCGCTTTAACTGTAAAACCCTTTTTCAGGACCCCCTTTCCTTGGGCTCATTGATGGGACTGGACAGGTCTGGGCAGGTTTTTGCAGGTCTTCCCACCAGCCCAATCCTAAGCATGTCCAAGCCAGCCAGACCCCTATCTTATAACACTACAACGCTATAAGATAAGGTTCTAGGGTGGCACAGTATACTAATCACAACCAATCAATAATTTATATCCTCTTGAAGTAAATTTAAAGGGCAAAAAATAGATAATTTAGAGAGTGAAGGCCTATTCATACTTTGTCCGTGCCACACACCGCCGGACTCTTGCCGGACAAAGTCACAGTCTGGTGGGATGCAGCATGCAGCACCGCGTTCAGCCACACTGTTCAGCCAATCCAAGTTTCATTTGTACTTCATCTGGCTTCTTACGGCTAAAAATCAATGTTTGCACTGCAATAAATATTAATGTTTTTATATTGTCTCTCTGTCCAACAGCATTTCTACCATACCTGGGCGTGGGGAGGTTTTGGGGTATGCACCCCAGAAACCAGAATACTCCACCAGAAACCAAAATACATCCCCCCGAATAAGGAACGTCAAAAAATGGTGTTTTTCTGGCATAACACGATTTTTAGGCTATCTTTTGCACTTTTTTCCGACTCTCAATGCGTTTTTATAACAACAAGTACAGAGCAGCAAATAAATCAAAAATTTGAAGCCAGAAGAATGAAATAGTACTAAATAAACAAGGCGTGCAATGCACTATATGTCATGCCAATCTTCTTAGCCTCAATGCACTTATGACAAGAACAGCGCAGTCTTCTAAAAGTATTGATTTTTTACACAAACCTACACATTTCATGTGTGCTAGACGGACGAAAGTTGAAAGCAGCTTGCCGCAAAAAACCAGCATTGCAGCACAGATTATGACGTCATGCGCATGGGAAAGTCAGATGCGTGCCACATGATGCCGGATAATGCCAGGCTCGGGCCGCGGCTTGCTGCAGCGGTTTCGTCAATTTTTGCATTCCGACCCTCCAATATTGGACGGAACCGGATGAACTATGAATGAACCTTAACGTAACAAAGGAAGAATTTATTTAAACAGATTATAAACTGGAAAATACAAGAAATTTAAATATGAAATTTCGAAAATTTCTAAACTACAATTTTGTTGCTTTCTTATTCATATTACAAATTTTTTATATCGATAGTAAGATTTAGATTGGTGCTAAATACTCAATACCACAAAACCTCCCATTTGAACACCCTCAGACGTGCATTAATCACGTATCGCTTCCAAAAAACACAGAAAAATACATTTTGTTATTCTAGAGATTCTTGTCCATTTGGAAATATTGAATGAGTTGAAAAATGTGGTCCAAATGTGATTGTTCCAGATATGTGCGGAAAAATGTACCTATGTAATTTATAACGAACATTTGCACACATAAAATTTTACTTATATTTTAATTACTTCAAAACCGAACATTTATTCTTTTGAATTAAATCCTAATTGTCATTCTGAGCCTAGACATGCCCATATACTGCATACGCTCATCAGATGACACACTTCAATCAGTTAAAAACATCCAACTAGTTTGAAAATCTTTCAAAAAGAAGACCTAATTTGTTCAGGGAAGGTCCTGAATTTGGAACCCCGGAATTGTGTGAAAATAACGATCGTAAAAAATGCATCACTCGATTTCGCTACTATAATCAGAATGTTCAAATTAATTTTATAAATTTAGAGGAACTGTGATATATGTAATTTCAGATGTGTTACAAGAGAACTTGAACTTCAAATTCACTAAAACAAAATCAGTGTCATTGAGATGTATTCTGCACCTTATTGCTCTAATATCACGAATCCTAATTCTTTAAAGAAAATTCAATTTCCAAAAGGAGTAAATAATAAAAAAACATACCTTTTTTATAAAATTTTTGTATTACGGAAATTTTTTAGAGGAGCACCCCTATACCTGCTACCTTTCTGCTTACTGAGATGTTCGACTGATATTTTTGTTCTGATGCTTTTTAGAATTCACAGCGCGTACTAACTTTCTATTACACTTATTTGTTCCCCTCTCAGACCCATAGAATTATCTTGCTGCCCATGTGTGGTGGATAATGGATAGTGGTATGGTAGTGATAGTGCACAGTATCACAAGTTTACAGTAATTCGTTCGAGATTTGTAAATTCTCAGATTACTTAGACTAATGTTTTATCAATACAAATTTATCAAATATTGGCATTGGTCACAAAAATATCAGAACGGTCTAATACAAACATTAGCATCAATTATAGTTTGTTATTCAATTAGTGACAGGAGGGTTAGCAGGTCGGGGCGTCAAAGATTTGTGCTTTTTTGGATCAAAAGATCTTAAAAACTGGTATAAGCGCTAAAATAGCGTCAAAGCTAAGCTATTTAACAGTTTCTAATCACTTTGAAACACTTTTGAGACAAATTTTCAATTCTCATCCATTTTTCGCCTTCATTCTGCCCTATTTACTTTATGATTTTTCCATTTTCCCATCTTTGTGGGATTTAGACCGACTTACTCCCAAGTGCATGTCTGGTCAGGACTCACTAGAATCCATCCGGCCGCCTGAAGCGATAGATCGCCTGGATCGAATTTTCGGTGCTGCTTTTAACAATTCCCACCTCCCCCCGTCGGACCTCTACAATTAGGTTGCTGCATGTATCATGGATACTGGATTGTTGTATCGTGCAAAGTTTGTAACAAAACAAAGTATAGATTCATAGAGCAAGTTAATACCAAGTAGATTTCTACTTTAAATACCAAGTTAGATCAAAAAGTTAGAAAATTACACTGAAAATGAAACCTGTTTCAAATCGAGGAAGTCAATTTTTCTTTCTTATTCCGTTATTATGAATATAGCTTCATGGTTCCTTCAATCACAGCCAGTACGGTTTTCTCAAAAGATAGATAATAAAAACTTCGCTCTACATGTTTCTGATTCTTCCTTACACTAAATGCCCAGCTTATAGTGAGCGTATATAGTTTACATCAAATGTTCAAATCTCTACCCATTGCTTAAGCTTCCATTACCGTGTACTATGCCGGACACATAATGAATCACTTTCGTGGCTTTTTTCTGTTTTACCTTATCCATGTGTCCAAAACTTTGTCTAGCCTCGTTTTGGCTTTAGTTACATCGTTTTTAATGGTTTAGCTCTAAGAGGAGTCATAGAGTAGTAAGAAACAGGCATTTTTTGGCCTGATATACAGTGATATCACAAAAATCAAGATAGGAAAATAAAGCTAAGATAAGAAAATTTAGTGGTTTATTCCCTTCCAGCTCTTTAAATGCATCCCCTGGATGTATTTAACACAAGAGAAATCTACTTTTTCTGGTTTTTGCATATTGTCCGACAGGTGCCTATTCTCATGCATTGTAATTGTGTTTTAATTATACCTCTCCCAAAAATTATTTTCACAGAAAGTAACATACATATTCAGAAAGAGCATAAAAAATTGTACTAAATGAAAGTAATAGCTGTCAGAGAATGTTAAGAAATCACAGCTTAATATGCACTATGAGATTATGCCATGATGGTGCAGACTGCAAAAACATGATGGTAAACGGAAGATTAAGGGCGACCAATTTTTTAAAATGTTGCTTATAGACTGTAGATCACGAAAACTTACCTAAAATTTTTTTCACTCACTGGGTCTAGCCCTACAGTAAGACAAATGTAGAATTTAAAATTTTTTGTAAAACTGCATCCTGTAAATAACTCATTTCAGACTATTGATGGAATCTTACGCATTCATTATGTTGAGCATAAATTCATCTGAATTCGTTTACTCCGTTATTTGAAATGGCGCTGGTTCTTCAGCTATAGTATGCTAAGTGTAATAAACTGGGGTGGAATAAAGCTTGTTTTTCCCGGTTACCGCCTTCATATAAGATGAATACAGAGTTACTTATAGGGGTTTAGGGTTAACACTTTGAGGTAGAGAAAAATGTGTTATTTCTTTACTTTACTCGCTCCTCTTATTATTTATCAGGACGTGCAAGGTATTAAAATAAAGCACTTATAGGGATATACTTGACTATTCTTGTCCGATAGCTTCTTGAGTGATGGTCAATGGACAAAATCCTGAAACAGAAACGGAACGGAAGATGGATACTATTTGGAAATGAAAACGGAAACTACGGGTCAAATCCGGAAACGGAAATGGAAACTGAAATAGATAGGGAAATAATGCGTAAAATGCGGAGACGGAAACGTAAATGATTAAGCATTCTGGTTCCGTCCAAGGTTTTCACAACCAAAAGGGTTATCTGAAGTGGCCGAACCGAGATTCCCCGGGTAAGGCTTATCAGGATGAGCGCCCCAACCCCATTTCAGACAAAACTTTACCCACTCTGTGGTGGTTTTGGGGCTTGGAAACAGCATACCATGTTATTTGTGTGTAATGCTGACCCCGGCTCCGTCGGTGGTTGCTCTGCCCCGAAGATAGTTCAAATTGTTGGAACAAGGGCTCCTCAGGTAGGGCCCATCAGGATGAACAACCCAACCCTGTTTCCATTCGAATTTCTCCTACTAATGGGTTACATTCCTTGGAAAGGAGTGCTCTATCTACCTGGCTGTACCCCTCTTCAGTCTCTTTGGTCACCTCTGAGGTCGGAGAAACCCTCAACGTATCTGGGTCAGCTTCAGATGTATGAATAAGGTAACCTGTTCCGAGCCCTAAAACGCTCTTCAGTAGTTAGCCGGGCGTCCCTGGGACAGTGTGTTATAACATAGCCTGTGCTTAAGCATAGGCGGGCGGGCCCAAACGTGCACCCTGGGGTGGGATCAGGGTGCAATGATGTAGCATAGGCAATGATGAAGGATAGGAAGGGGAGGGGGCCTGGAGCGTGCCTGGACCTGCCTATGGAGTTTCCCGGGAAACTCGAAAATTATTGATTTTTCAGGGCAAAGGTAGCCTAGGGGATGGTGCCCCCAAGCCTGGGGATGGTAGCCTAAGCGATTCTGTGGAGGTGGTCTAAAGGTGCGCCTAGGCCTACTAGTAGGAGGGGAGGTGGCACAAGAAGAGCAGTCCTACAGGGGTTTCCCGGGAAACTCAAAAATTATTGATTTTATCGATTTTTTAGTAAGTCAAGAACCAGCAGTCGGATCGGGCTCAAATTTGCAGAGTATGTTAGGTATCCTATGTACAAACTTTTAGCGCGCGGCCCGCAGTATACCAATTTACTTTACACTTGGCAATATTTAGTTTTTAAGCACAATGTAGCAGAGTATGTGCTCATCAATTGATCGTTCGTGAAAGTATGCAAAATATTGCTTTGCTCGGCTTACTGCAGCTTGGGCATTTTTGTAATTAAATCAAAGTGATCATAAGCAGCGTGTAAATTAATAACCTTATCAGCTTTAGGTCCTTCGAAAAATATAACATTGCCTGAGTATACTATGATTTGGTAGTCAGGCGCTAGTACCTTTTGAATTTTTTCTACAGCATCTATACCATATATTTCTTCTTTGGTGCTGAGGTTAGCCTTACGCATTAAGTCTAAAGCTAGCTGCTTTTGCAAAGTATAACGGTTCTTGTCTCCTTTCCTAATAGCCTCCCATTTTTGGCTGTTGTCCAGCTTTGCTATTCCTGTTACAACAGCTCGGGGTAGTGATAAATTATCATTTGATGCAATTTTAATGTATGCTCCTCCATTTTTGCAAAATGTCCTAACATCTGAAGGAAATGTACTCAAACCTGAACCCCACTGGGGCTTCTTGTCAACAACAACTACCCGGAATGTCATACATTCATCAAAGCAAAACTCCTTTTTAGATTGCGCAACATTTTCCATAATACTCAAAACCTTGTCAGCATTCAAATATTGACGCTGAGTGAATGGGACTATTACACGCTCATATAAACTTGGGTGCCTAATTTCAATGCCTACCATACAGTCTGCAGGGTAGTCACGTAACATTTTTTTGATAACATCTTCAAAAATTGGCTCAAAGACCTCAATTATATTAGGGCACTCATAAATGTTTCGAAACTTCAACAGAAACGTTTTTGCAGTAGAGTTAAACCTGCGAACAGAAATGGGTGGAAGTTCACCTACTTCATAATATCGATTTAAATCCATGATTAAATAGAACTTTACCTAAGTCAAAATGTATTCTTATTTATAGACAAAACCTATAAATACTAGCAGTGTTTTACTGCTTTAACTTGGGATTTTCTGGTACTTTAAAAAAAATGGAAGAATTAAGAGAAATCAAAAAATTGCCATTCACCGAAGGCGAAAATAAGCCCTATGGGAGGTCGATTAGACCGCCTATAGAGCTATGTGGTAGAAATCTGGAGCGCCCCATGTTCCCCCTGATGATTCACCTCTGCTACTTTTGTCAGAAAAATAGTTCTGAAAGGGATTTTTCGAAACAAATGCAGGCAGGTGGTACTTCAATATACAAATGTGCCCCAGGTGCTGCGAATTCAATAGGGCCATGCAAGAAGCAGGGCAACGAGTGCTGAAGCGCTACACCGAGCAGCAGGCCG
The DNA here is from genome assembly GCA_036768485.1 of Mermis nigrescens. Taxonomy (NCBI): domain Eukaryota; kingdom Metazoa; phylum Nematoda; class Enoplea; order Mermithida; family Mermithidae; genus Mermis; species Mermis nigrescens. Next base: position 4,052,915 of record JAVLUZ010000273.1, on the reverse strand, counting down.
AGGCGGAAAAGGCCAAGGCTGCTTACTAAAAGTCTATAAATAAGGGCGCGCGCCAGGTATATTTTATATGTTAAAGCAACTACCATGTCTTCTCCTGGCGAACTAGCGTATCATCATTTTGTTCAAAGGCTCGTTGAAAAAGCAAACAACCGCTACTTGAGCGTCAGAAATGTTCAAAACATAGGCTCGTGTTTCTGGGGATTCATGAGCGAAGAGTTTAAACGAGAGCAACGCGAAAGTGATAAACGCAACGCGTTCTGGGTCTTTGCGCAAAATATAAAGCAAACGATTCTGAATAAAGATATTGATGCTATATGTAGTCTATGGTCGTCGTTCGACATAAATGGAAAAAACATGTGGGAGAATTTGTACGAAAACTGTATCGATTATCATGTAAATCGTGTGTTGTAATGTTAATAAATAAATAAAAAAAGAAAAAAACGGAAATGGATAAAATACTGAAAAAACTGTACTACGACCCGCAAAGCGGGTTCACGGCGTCAACCAACTTTACACTCGAGTGAAAAAAATTCGCCCGACCGCCAAGTTGGAACAGGTAAAAGCATGGCTGGAAAAACAACCTACCTACACTTTACACAAACCCGCATTCAAGCGTTATTCTCGAAACAAAGTCCTAGTGAGCAGCATAGACGAGCAGTGGCAGGCTGATTTGGTCGATTTGCAATCCTAGCCGACCACAACGATAATTTTAAGTACCTACTCAACTGTATAGACATTTTCTCAAAGTACGCATGGTCCGTGCCCCTAAAAAGCAAAAATTCTAAAGACATTGTTGAGGCTTTTAAACACAATTTTCGCATCGTCTGGCCACAAGCCCTACAAGCTACAAACGGATGCGGGCAAAGAATTTGTAAACAACGAGTTTCAAAAATTTTTGAAATCAGAATCTGTCGATTTTTTCACCACTAAAAGCGAAATGAAAGCATCTGTAGTAGAGCGTTTCAATAGAACACTCAAAGAACGCATGTGGAGGTATTTTACTAAAAACAACACGTACAAGTATATTGACATTTTGCCAAAAATTATGAAAAATTACAACAATTCGTTTCATAGAACAATAGGTACGTGTCCGGCAAATGTGACGGCTAAGAACGAGCGTGAAATATTAAACAGAGCATTCCGCCTTACGGGCGATAATCAAACTGAATTCAAATTCGAAATTGGCGATAAAGTCAGAATAAGTAAAGTGAAGCGTACGTTCGAAAAAGGGTTCTGGCCCAATTGGACCGAGGAGTATTTTTTAATTAAGGAAAGATATGCTAGAACCCCGCCTGTCTATGTTTTAGAAGATCAAATGGGCGAAAAACTAGATGGTATTTTTTACGAGCCCGAACTGCAAAAGATTAACGTTTCCACTGACGATTTGTTCATTATTGATAAAATTATAAAAACGCGAAAAAGAGGCGCAAAAACTGATTATTTGGTACGCTGGAGGGGCTATCCGCCAAAATTTGATTCATGGGTCTCTAATGTGCTAAAAGTATAAATAACGATTTCGTCTATTGTAAATCTTTTAAAAAAATGGAGGTTGGACAGTGTTTTTTCAATCATGCGTTGCACCGTTTGTCTCAATACACGTACTTTTCTGACGCCGCACTTGGCGCGTATTTTTGGCCAAAAATGAGCAAACAATATAGGCGAACATTACTAGAAATTGATGAACACGCCATTTGGCGCTTTTCAAAGTATATAAGAAAATATTTACAAAGAGGCGAACTGAGCACGCTTTTCAAGTTATGGGAATTTTTAAGCCCAGAGGCCAAATTTTATTATGCAAATCTATACATAAAAATTATTGATGAGCATTTCACCTCATCCATGACAAACGTTCTAATCTAAAAAACGCAAATTTTTTGTAAAGTTTGGAATATTTTTTGTAAAGTTTGGAATATTTTTTGTAAAGTTTGGAATATTTTTTGTAAAGTTTGGAATATTTTTTGTAAAGTTTGGAATATTTTTTGTAAAGTTTGGAATATTTTTTGTAAAGTTTGGAATAAATTTTACATGCTTAAGCATAGTACTTTTGTAAAGTTTGGAATATTTTTTGTAAAGTTTGGAATATTTTTTGTAAAGTTTGGAAAATTTTTTGTAAAGTTTGGAATATTTTTTGTAAAGTTTGAAAAAGTTCTTGTAAACTTTAGAATATTATGTATCTAATCTGCATTTCTCAAGCATTGTTGAAACTATTTTATACGCTATATGCAACTCGTGCTTGTGTTTTGCACCTGTGAGAATCATTTTTCCGCTTGTAAAGAGTAAAAAAGTCACATTTCTATATTTGTATACTAGGCCGGGAAATAATTCTACTTCGTACATGCATTTTCTTTTCACCAGCTCATAAAACTTGCAAAGATCAATGCGAAATCCCAAGTTAGCCGAGCCAACAAACAGCACAGGCTTTATTTTCAACATTAAATTCTCCATTTTTAGTATATGGATGAATGCCTTTATCGTATTTTCTCCTTCTTGAACAGTTTTAGCTCCAACACATACAATTTTGCCCAACTTGAAAATCAGCAACGTAGCTGGGAGTAATCGAAATATGATGCCTGGAAATTTTAGGCGATTGTATTGCGTAGTATTTGGCAATTTAAGGTAGAAATCATCTAGATTTAGCGTGTTTGGTGGTCGCCTGTAGTTAGCACAATGTTCTGTATTGTAACCATTTTCTATAAATACCTATATATATAAATTGTTATTTATAAACAAAAATGATTTTCGAACACCCCTTTCCTGTCGTCTCTGGACCAACAAAGTCCGGTAAAACTACATTGTTGGGCAATTAATCGAAAATAGAGCACACTTGATTGATACCAAAATTAAAAAGATTTGTTGGTGCTTTGCAGAAAATCAACCACTTTACAGGAAAATTGAAAATGTTTCGTTTATAGAGGGGGCTTCCTGATTTCTCATACTTGAAACAGTTTAGTCCTGTGCCGCAACTTTTGATTCTCGACGATCTGATGCAAGAGCAAAGGTAATACTCAGATTGTACAGCTGTTTACTCGTAGTTGTCATCATTGGAACATTAACATTATTCACATTGTTCAAAACGTGTTCTTTGAGGGACTCAGAACACCATATAAACTCTGACTATATAGTTTTATTTAAAAATCCTGCCGATTACAGGCGCAAGGATTTTATCTCGTCAGCTTTATCCTGCCAATCGAAATATTTCATAGAAGCCTACTCTGATGCTACTGCTCGGCCGCATGGCTATCTGTTGATTGATAAAAACGAATATCTTCAGCAGTCATCCCAGCTGTTTATATGCAAAAATCTATAAATACTACAAAAAAAGGTGATGAAATCAAATAAAACAAAATGGGTAAAGAACGATTAAGACGCAATATTATTTGTTTACCTTCTAAGTCAAGCAAGGAAACCTCAAAGAGACGCTATTATAAATACTGCCAGTAAAGATCAGATTCTTTGTCTCTGTGACTGTGCAAACAACTTTCTTAGCGCGGGTTTTAAATTTATTTTTGACTGTTCTGGAAAAAGTTGGGGTACCGACCGCCTCCCTTCCCCTCACAAAAATCCTAGATCCGCGACTGACTGAATATTATGTAGTATATAAGTAGGTCAAAGTCATTATATCCGTTTCGATTGACAACCGGTGTAATCGATCGCAAGTACTATGGTCTGTTTCATTTAGCTTTGAACCCTGGTTTGTGCACTGGCCTTTGGAGAATCTACAAACAGGAGGAAAAAGAAGGTCAAACCATCTTTGTCCTGGGAGTGGATATCTCAGGTCCAGATTGCTTAAGCAGCTGGACTTCGAACTCTATTTCAAACTTGGGCATCACTTTGATGACACATACCAAGCGCGCAATTTTGAACATAGATTAGGATGGTTGGTACTAGTACTCTCCATCCCAATCAGTACTGGAATTATTCCAGATCAACTTGCAGCATAGCCAAGGTGCGACTGGTGTACTTGATCGCTGCCTAGCAAGAGCTACAGACAAAACTAGCGTTGATCCAGGAGCCTTGGATCTATAAGAACAAGGTAAATGTGGATTAAATGATAAACTATAAACTGTGTTAGTAGGGACTGTGGTACAGGACCAAGGGCTTGGTACTTGTCTCACGGAAACTTAACCCAGTGCTCCTCCAACAATTCAGCAACGTGACATGGTGTCTGTTGGGTTGCAAGTTATAAAAGTGCAGGGCACTGGCGTAACATTATTGTTACATCAGCATACCTGCCTTTTGACTCTCCTCATTTACCTCCAGGTAGAGCTTTTCTCTTCTGGTTGACTACTGCAGTAAAAAGCAGATACCACTAATTATTGGGTGTGACGCCAATGCTCACCACACCTTGTGGGGCAGCAGCGATACCAATAAACGTGGGACTGCACTTGCTGAATATTTAGCTGTGATTTAATTTTATTAAATAGGGAAACGAACCTACATTTGTTGTGGCAAAGAGACAGGAGGTTATTGATCTAACCTTATGTTCTCTCGACCTCACTAATGATATTAGAAACTGTCGTCTCACAAGAGGAGTCTCTATCTGACCACAGACAGATACGCTTCTCTTTACATGCTGATTCCTTTCTTCTGAGTTGTACAGGAATCCAAGGTCCACTAATTGGGCTCTTTTTAAGCAGCACCTTAGTAGTCGCTTGGGTTCTTGGGCTCTAGTTGCTCAACAAAAGAGGACGTAGAGGGTGCTGTTGACTTTGTACAGCAAGCACTTACATCCTCATATGAGAACTCCTGCACATTACAGAGGGAAAAGAGCAAACCTATTCCCTGGTGGAATAGGGAGCTCCCAAGACCTCCGTAAGAAAAGTAGGAGAGCTTGGAATCAAGCAAAATTATCTCAATCAATTTCCGGTGGGCTGATTACCGCAAGGTTCGACGGAGTATAAGCATCTTATACGCATTTAGAAAGCAATTGTGCTGGCAGGACTACTGCTCCAACATTGGAAAAATGTCGGATGCTGCTAGGCTTCGCCGCATTTTATGTAAACTACAAGTAGGTGAAGTTGGCTCATTAAATACCTTCGGGTCAAGTATACACTCAACCGAAGGAAACCCTGCTCACCTTCTTGACACTCACTTCCTGGCAGCTTTGCAGTTGGAAATGAGGCACATCGAACACATTGAGCCCAACCAGTTTTTCTGGCTTTGGTGACCAAGTTATGGCCTGCAGGGTGATAACACCTGATAAGGTTCGCTGGGCTGTAAAGTCCTTTGAACCCTGAACTCAGGGGTTGATGGCATTTTTCCAGCTCTTTTGCAGGAAGGACTGGACATGCTGGTGGGACCCTAGTGAATATTGCTCCCGAAGATGCCTAGCACTTGGCTATGTTCCAATAGCCTGGCGACAAGTAAAGGTCATCTTTATCCCTAAGCCAGGGCGTAGTTCCTATGACCTGGCAAATCCTTCCAGACCAATTAGTCTTTCCTCCTTCTTACTGAAGTGTATGGAAAGATTAATTGATCGCTTTATAAGAGATGGTCCTTGCTGGAACATCCTTTACATGTTACACAACATGCGTATCAGTGTGGAAAGTCTGTTGATACGGCCCTTCATGAACTAGTTTCTAGAATTGAACGGGCATTAGACAACAAACAATTCACACTGGGCGTTTTCTGAGACATTGAAGGGGCATTTGACAATACAACCTTCAATGCTATCTGCAAAGCAGCATCCAATCATGGCATACATCAGACCATTGTTAAATGGATTGATGCTATGCTAAGATTTCGCCATATCATGACTGACTCTTATGGAGACAGCATGATCTTTACTACAAAGGCTGTCCAAAAAGGAGTGTACTATCTCCTTTGCTGTGGTGCCTTGTGGTGGACGAACTTTTGCAGAAATTGCAAGGTCTGGCCTCTACAGTCAAGGATATGCTGATGATTTGGCAATCCTTGTTACTGGAAGGTTCATGACACCATTCCCTCACTTATGGAAAGTGGTTTAGCCAAGGTGGAACAGTGGTGTCACCATAATGGTCTATCTATGAACCCACAGAAAACCGAAATGGTGCTATTCACTCATAAACGGAAACTTGATGGTGCAAACCAGGTCAAATTTTTGGGACTTATTTCGGACCAAAAAATTAAACTGGCACAATCATGTAGAGGTAAATGTCAGAAGGCTGTTAATGCATTCTAGCAGTAATAAAATATAGAGCTATTAGGGAAATCCTGGGGTCTATCACCACAGGTCATGCGATGGCTTTTTGTGTCTGTGATTAGACCCATGATCACCTATGCTTCACTAATCTGGTGGCCTCGTGCACACTTGTCTACTGTGAAATGTCAGCTTAATCATTTACATAGAATGGCACCTCAGCATTTGTAGTGCCATGTGCACCACACCGACTGCAGCCATGGAAGTCTTGCTGGACCTGCCTCCCCTGCATATCTTTGTGGAGGGTTGTGCAAGGGCAGCGGCTTATCGACTAAACATGGCTGGCAGTTGGAATGCAAAGAGCAAAGGTTAGCAAGGTCTAATGCTGTTTGGGCTAAGGCCATTGGGCTAGTGCTCAAAATGCCAAGTGACTTTATTGTGCAAAATTGTGTTGTTGACTTCCTGGATCAGATGACCCATGGGTTGGCTGGGAGCAGTCAAGTGGTTTCATTCTCCAGCTCTGGGTGTCTTATACTGGTGGATCATGCATTTTGGGCTCCTCAGGCGCGGGCATCTATTTCCAGAACTTAAAACAGATGCAGTATCTTACCTTAGGCAGTATGTGTACTGTCTTTCAGGCAGAAATACTTGCTACTTTACAATGCTGCCGTAGCAGAGGAATTGATGGCCCTCAGAAATGAGAACATCTTTATTTGCTCTGACAGTCAATCTGCTCTGAAGTCACTTCTATCTCAAAGTGTCCTCAAAGTTAGTTCTCGAGTGTGTTCTTGCTTTGCAAGAACTCTCGCAGGATAACAATGTCAAATTATTATGGGTCCCAGGTCACTGCGGCATTGAGGGCAATGAATTTGCGGATCATGCTGCAAAAATGGGATCAGCACGTAAACATGTTGGCCCAGAACCGGTAGTTGCTGTCTCTCCAGAGCTGTTGCTAAGGCTGACATCAACAGCTGGGTCAGGGAACAACATGTTCAATATTAGATGAGCAAAAGACTTGTCGTCAGGCCAGGTCCTTTATGGAGAGGCCATGCAAAGAAAATAGCCGACTCCTTGATCAGCTTAGGTCGTAAGCTGCTTAAGACAGTAATTGGTCTCTTAACTGGACACTGTCCTCTCAACTTGAACACCTATGTACTATTGGGGTTTCTGACAACCCCAAATGCGCTAAATGTCTGCTCACAGAAGGGATTCTATCCACTTCCTTCAATGCTGCCCTGGGTTTGATAAGTTGAGAGCTAGGTTCTTCCATGCTCCACATATTGAACCCTCGGCAGTTTACAGGAGCCTGTTGCTCAACTTTTGGGGTTTATTAAAGCCTCAAAACGTTTGTGCATTAGCTCTCAAAATTTTCCGTGGGGTACACAATGAAGCTTCTTAGCCTGCGTGAAGGGCTTTCGCCCACCCCTTTATCACTATCACTACACTATCACAGACCCGGTCTTAGGCTTTTGGGGGCCTGTGCAAAGAAACAATTTGGAGGCACCTTGGTCTGGTGGCGGAAAACAATGAATACGAGCATGAGGCTAAACCACGGTTCATGACTTTTAAAAGTATCTGCTTTCATTGAAGAAGTTATTAATCTGTTTCTCCTAGATGGTGAATCCAGAATTTCCGTGGAGACACAACATCACAACTTTATCCTCAAAGAGTCAAAAATTGGTACAATTTCGGTATTTACGTACAAAATAGCGGTTTCGCCGTTTAAAATTTTTATTTGCTCAAAATTATTACTTGTGCAAGATTCAAAACTGCTAGAATTTTAAACAACTTTCGCGCATATTCCGAGTCTGGAAATTTTTGAGATTTCTATGTGTATGATGTGGAAGGATGTTTTCATTTCCCCTGTATTTGTGCACTGAGCAATATATACACTTCCACTGAAACATTTGACGCAAAGCACCAAAAATTTTCTAGAATTTATGCTGAAGAAGAGCCACATGGACCTTCTCGATTTAGGAAACGATAATTTTGAAGTCAAATAATTTTTTCAATTAAGTTAGGCCAAAATGTTGAATTTAGAGTTTCTTGAAAAGAAAAAATAAATATGTACTTTACTTTAATCGCAAAAAATATGTCGTTCAATCCTACGCTAGGCGCCATAAAGTTTTGCCATATTCACGATGCCTTGAATAACATTGGGCATTTAGAAGACAGAAATCATACAAAAACAATAAATCTGGCGAGAGCATCTGATGGAAACAGGATCAGCTTTTACATGCATAAATGAGGTATCTCGTTTCCGAGCACAAAGAAAGTCCTTCAGTTGGAGAAATTTTGGCGGAAACAGGATTGGGTGTATTTTCCTGATGGGCCCTACCTGAGAAACCTTGGTTCCGCCACTTTTGACCACCCTACAGGGTAAAGAATCCCCTTACCAAATCATGAGTCAGATTTATATGTGCATATCGAATATCCTGTTTGCGAGCTTAATAACCCCCGTCAGTTAGAGTAATTTTGGCGGAAAAGGCTTACGGATGTGCCCTTTGATGGTCTCTACTTGAGGAACCTCAGTTCCTCCAGTTTGGACTGGCCTTAGGGCGAGAAAACTACCGACGGAATCAGGGTCAGCTTCTTCCGAGCCCAGAACCCCCTTCACTTAAAGTAATTCTGGCGGAAATGGGGTTTGGGGCGTTCAGCTAGATGATCCCTAAGTGGAGATTCCCAGTTACGCCAGTTAAGACCACTACCAAATGAAGGTGTAAAACATTTTTGCTGTTTCATTTACAGAAGAGCTTTAGGAACAACGTTTATTTGTATTTAAAATTCGATTTCCTGATCATGAATATCTCATTTTTGATGATTTATAGCCAATATTTAATAATATGATCAACGATGATGAATTGTCGTTCTGATTTACTCCCAAATCTTATTGTCTTTCTAATCATTTTTACATACTTTATACGTTTAGTGCTAAATACTGTTTGTGCGCGTGTTTAGTCCTTGTCAGAATTAGCGCCTCTGCTGCGTTACCTAGATTTGATGGCACTTTAGGTTAAAAAGCCGCAAGATTTGTCCATTTTACTTCAAAGTGATAAATTTTATTTCGAAGGTTTGTGTTTTTCTTCTGTAGGCCACAGAATAAACGATACTTCGATTTCAGCATTGCTAAGAGAAAGTCAAATTTTTTTGCCTGCATGACTTTTTCCTTTTATATCCTCAATAAAGCGTGTAGTATGTTCGTCCTTTTGTGTTCCATCGAAGCCATTTTTCCTTGCTATATAAATATGCCAAGCCGCATCAGCTTCCCCACGACCTAATTTCCACATTTTTGCGTTATTTTGTGTGTGATAGTTAAGTAAATAGATCATTTAATAAGCGGTCTATACAATACTTATTTTAAAGCAATGAAAACGGCTAAGATGATGGGATTCATTGCATGCGTCTGACTGAACTTCATGTCGTTTTTTACTATGCTAACGCTGAAGAAGCTTAGGATCGATTTATGGCGCTGGCTTATCCTAATCGGATTATTTTGTCATTTCGTGGTAAATTCTAAAATTACTACTACTTAAATTTATTTTAAAAAAATTTATATCAGAATATGATGTTAATGTTATCATAACGCGTCTCTGAATTTGAATCAAGATCACACTTAACTGAAGATTATTCGTTGATCTATCTTTTGCTTCTGAAAAGCTGTAAAATTCGTTTAGTAATTAGTCTACTCTCTAAGTCATAATACTCGATATTCCGGACACTGGTTTGAATCATTATCTCAGAATGGTTCAATTGTTTTTTAGTATACGCACATTAACATGGCGTTAAAAATTTTTAAGAGCCGCCCATAATTCAAGTAAATCCTTAAAGCTTTCAAAATACAACAATCTGAATTTACTGAACCACAGAATTATGTGGTGATGCATGTATATATTTTCAGTTTTATTCGTGAATTTCCTGATGTAGGGATATTTTGGAGAAATGATCAAAATGCTGTTGTAGGTCGCAAGCAGATTAGACGACATATTTAGCGCTGCGTTGTTACTCCCTGGTCAAATGCCTCATTGCCAAACAATACTAAAATGTATCTTTTCACCTTTTGATACAATATCTCGCGTTATTGTTAAAAGTACATTTGACTGCTCTTTCTTCTGTTACAAACATCAATCGTGCAACTCTCTAAGGTAGCTGGCCGAGGATAAAGTTTGCTTCCTGCATGAAGTAGATCAAAACGTCATTTTATGCCCAGGCAATAAAATAATTTTCCAATTCATTACATATTTGTCCGCTTGATTTACATCCGGCATTTTAAATCATGAATTTCAGCAAGTTTGTGCAATGCCCTTGATTTTTATATTTCAGTAACACTGCTAAGCAAGTCAGTATACATTACTGTGGATGTTGTTATCCTATATATATACATATATGGATGAAGATTAAAAATTGATTTTATTTTCTAGGATATATAAGGTAGATAATATGAAAAAAATCACACATTCAAGCAAATTGCGAGTTGCTGCTAAAAAGCCATGCAAAAAAATCAAAGTATATTTATCAATCAGCTGAAGACAGCTGTACTTATGTCTAAAGATAAATCGCTTTTTTCCTTGAAAAGTAGCGATCACTGCAAATTAAAAAAAATATGTCTTTATTTACTAAATCAGGTCGCAAGCGAGTTGGATAGACTCTTCAAAATGGCAGCATTACTTCCTGATTCAACAGCAAATTGCAAAATGATGCATCATAGTGGCTTCTCCCCGTTTGATGCAATCGCTTGGGTCAGCAATCTGAAGAGCTCATTTGATTGCAGCTTATTATGTTACAGACATAGTTCTTGCTCTTCTGTCAGTTACATAGAAGACACTGAAGTTTGTTTCTTGCATGAAACTGTCGTTTCTGATGAAAAACAGTTAGATCAAACAGTCATTCAGTTTTCCCGCTATATAGTCGTTTGGTGTACAGGAAGTAAGCTGTTTTGCATCTTGTATATTTACTTGATATTGATCAGATATTTTTATTTGAAGTCTGGTGTAAAGTATTATTGAATTACTAGGGCTGAACAATTTGTTATGATTACGAAAAATGGCCATATATTATTGTATAGTAAAAATTCTGATACATTATGTTGAGTGTTTCAATAGGGCAACCGATTTCAAAATATTCAGCTAGAACTTCAAGACTAAAAGAATGTTAGCCTTATCAAGAACACACGTTTCAATGATTATCACCCACACTTTTGTTTTTTGTTTAAAAACAATTTTTTGTACAATCAAGAATCGGCCAAAAATTGCATATATCTTGTGTACAAGTGAAAGCTCCAAAAATCTTTGTACAAGCCTCAAAATGTTTGTCCTACAAAAATAAAAAATAGTGTTACTGTTATGACCTTAACACCATAAACGCACAGCAAGGGGATTCCTGGGACGAACCAACATTTTTTAATAGTGCTCCTGAGCTATATAATCGATAAGTATTTATCAAAAATGACATCTTTTGGTGTTTTCTACAAAGCTCATTTTCCGTTATGACATTAAAAATTTTAAAAATAATAGTAAACAAATTAAATAAATTTTGACAGAAATCATTTAAAAAACTGAGCGTATACGGCACAAAGTGCCATAAATTCATCATTTATGATCTAAAAGGTCGCTGAAAATGTTCAAAATAGCTTCTCAATTTTTAGATAATCAAACAAATATTGGATGAGAGGGTGGGGTGAATATTGATTGCAGGGATACAAAACTCTATGCTGAAGAACTCCCTAACCCGAGATATTGGTCAGCAAGCAAGGAAGATGATACATGTGTGCATGCATTTTTCTCATTTTAAGCTCAGAAAGTTCTTCAGCATTAATGGTAATGAATCGTTGAAGAGTCTCCAAAACTTCAGCAATTGCCCTTTTGGTACATGGAGGTGTCATAAAATCAATTGGACATGGGATTTAGTTGGACCCACTGGATCTTGGAGCTCTAGTTCAGGAGAAAGCCTAAATTAAATTTCACAGATTTATTTGTTTTCTTGAGATTCGTCAATAGCGATAGAAGGACATGATAAGAAACGTCGAGAAATGCCGTTTCTTATGCTTACTTTTCACCTTCTTTCAGTTTTAAAATTTTCAAAGATATCGCTTCATGCGGCTTACTAGAATTTAATCGCCGAGTCATGAGAAACCCCTCTACCCTGCATGCATTTCTGGTCATAACGCATGCATATGGGGGCTGAAGGTTTAGAACCTAAGAATATTAGAATAGAAGTTTCGTGTTAAATATGATGCAAAATGGAGGCCGAAAATCAATGCAAACTGATGTTTAAAAGTTCCTGGAACTGATAAAATACTGTACAATAAGGTAGTTTTGACGCTATTTTAGCACTTGCACTTGCTTTTGCGGTCATTTTGGCCCACAACAGCTCAATTTTCGATTCTCATTTCCCAGACCGGCTAATATTTACTAGGTCGGCCATTCTACGCATCTAGGGTCTTAACGGCCTATTTTAAATACACTCTCTGTCCTTTAAAAAGAAAGAGTAACGCTGATAAACCTTGTAAAGCACTGTGATTTCATTTTTTATTATTCGAAATAAAACGACCAGCCTTTCTTACTGACAAGACATCGTTTATGTATTATCTTGCTAAAATAAGTAGCTAACATTGAAATATCACATTACTCCAATACCGGTTAACGTCCTTAGGCACAATTATTGCAGAATCTATCGTGAATGTGAAACCTATACCAAGTGGTTCTTATCGAGGCTGTGGTATTTCGGTACATAATTCGCTTGATCAGTCATTGTCAATGATGAAAAGAATTATTGGACAAAAATCATTTAAAGCACCACCTTATTCGACGCCATGGGCCGGAATCATAAAAATCAATGGAAAGACACAGTGTGGTATTACATTAATTTCAATTAATGAGGCTGATAGGTCAACTCGTTTTGGCATCACCGCAGGACATTGCTTAGAAGATTATGGTTTTGGGATTTCTGAATCGTTGTGAGCTGAAGATTTTGTTAATGTATTTCTAATTCTATCAATATAATTTATCGCGACTACATACGGGCTTGAAGGGTCAGGTGAGTCTGGGCTCCCAGTATCAGAAGGACCTTCAAATTTAGGCGGTTTTGCCTTATCAGACCCACAGAATTTCATTACTGCCGCCTATGTATGCTCACGTTCTCATCCCATTCCCATCCTAATGGGAAAAATAAGAACTATTATGTGGAAATTTTCTTCAGAAGTTACTTAATTTGGCCAGAAACAATGTAATATCGCAGTTTTGTCGCTATTTAGAGCTTATGACAATTTATCAACCTTATTTTGCTGCAGAAAACCTCCTTTTTTGGCCCTCGACAGACCGGCTGACCCCGCCCCTCTTAATAGGCCATGCTACCCGTCTTATGCTTACGACCATGGATGCACTGCATGGCTAATCTGGGGGAGGGGAAAGTAGGCCAGCCGGTCGGCAAGGGGTGGTTAAAAATTGGACTTTTCTGGGCCAAAACGACCTCAAAAAGTGGTTAAACGCTAAAATAACATTAAAACTACGTTTTGGCCTATTTTGAGCACTTGAAAAAAATAATAAAATTTTCAATTATAAGCCGTTTGTGTCCTTCACTTTGCCTCACATTTTCCTCAAAATTTTCCATTTCTCTATTCTGAGGGGTCTAGACCATCCAAAGACCAACGTGCATGTCTGCTCACGATTGTCCAAAACAAGTATCAGTTGTGAGGGTAGATGTTGCGATCTATGCACACGACCAGAACTAGGCGTAAAGGGGGATTGGGGGCATGCAACCCTGAGAAACCAGAATACACCCTCTCAGAAACCAAATTCCACCCCCAGAATTTAATATTTGAATTTTTTTGTTTTTTTTTCGCAATTTTTTACGTCAATGGATAGTACTCGATGAGAAACGTAGAAAAATGGTGTTTTTTCGCAAAACCACCATTTTAAGGTCATTTTTCGACCTTTGAAAAATCTTGCGTTCCCCTCCCTGGAAATTTGGTGCTGCCCAAGTATTCTCACGACTGTTTACTCGTCTTTAACTGAAATCGTGCTTTTATTATTTTAATTTATATTTTTTCTACTAATTCATATTCCTTCTTTTCTTCACTCTTCTTGCTTTTTGTCGTAGTAATAATTTTTTACTTTTATATTTTATTCATTTGATTTTATCAAGGACCTCTTCTGCTTAGTCTTATATTTATAGCGACCTGCTTCTATATCATTTTTGCCCCCTCCTGGAAACCAGAATGCAAACCCTAGAATTCAATTTTTAAAATTTTTTCGTTTATTTTGCACTTTTGTTGATGCCAATGGATAGTGCTCGATGAGAAACGTTTAACAATAGTGTTTTTTCGCAATACCTCTATTTTAAGACCATTTTTCGACCTTTGCACACCTTCCTCCAATGAGAGTTTTGTACTGCCCACTTATGGCAGCCGCTCCCTCATATCGGCCAGAAATATTCGGCGAAATAATGGATGCATATGCTCTTTGCAATGATTTTTATCCGTCAGTGACCACAATTCCTGAAATTTTTTTCACCGATTCACGCAGGAGAATGCTTATTAGCGACATTTATATTTACTTCCTTTGCGACTTGGAAGTCAGTTTTTTTGTTCGTGGAATAGCTTCCAAAATAATTTAAGAGCAGAAACAGATACTTTAGCGTAGATTTCTTCTATTTTCGAGCATAACTTTCAAGAAAGTCTCGACTTTCGGCTTCAAATGCTACAAATACAGGGAAATAAGCGGCTAATCAAGCTTCTAACCGTGCTCCGGCCATAATTTCACGAAATTTCCGACGCTTCGCACCGAATTTTCGCTAAAGCTGAAAAAATTAATGATTTTTTCGCGGCTAAATTGCAAAAAGTCCAAAATTTTTCGAAGAAATGTTGCGTCAAAAGTGATTTAATATAAAAGTAGACAACGTAGAACGCCGATTAAACGCTATTTCGCACACGAAGGTTGGACCTATTTTTGACTATTTTTGGAAAAGTTTGGGTAACCACCCATTATGAAAATCCTAGATCCGCGTCTGCATATGCGTAATATGTACGTTAAATACACTTTTGGGACTAATGCCCCTTAGACATCAATTTGGGTATGTCCCTAATCCTGGTTACTATAATGACTGTTCTAGCATTTAAAGACTGAAACAGAGCGTTATCAGCACTGATTCTGTTCAAATTTGTGTCAAGCCTTAGAAAGCGTTTCTCGTATGCGTTCTAGTGTAATTGGCAGGTAAATCTTTGCAAAGATTCACAACTGCATAGACGGTGGCCCGGGTTAATGGCTTCCATATTGGATTGACCGAAGAGGATAAGCCAGTTACTTTTTTAAGCAAAATAGCTCAATAAAGATGAACGCTAAAATATCTAAAAATGGCCCTAATTTATAATTTTTGTTAACATCAAGCCTTTTTGCAAGAATTTCATCTTTTGAGCTATGCTTGCCTTTTTTATTAGAAAATTTTTGCTTTGTCCATCTGAAGGTACTAAATCATGGGATCTAATGAGGTATAACAGGCGAAGAAGGCGTTTAGTATTTAATTTCAGGATCTACGGAATTCTGGGTCGGTTCTACGGATTCTATCACGTCTAAACCCCTTGTCAATTCCTCAATGCACATGTGTTGCCTATACCCACACACCTTGACGTTCATTACCTATTCTACTTACACGTAATATTCAGCTCTTTATGGGAGGTTTCAGAGGTATGATCTGGAGACCTCCTTAAAAGTGTCAACGCTGTAAAATTTTTGCGGCGAAAAAAAGGCAAAATCAAAGTAAGAAAGTATATAACAAATTTATGGCGAAAAGGCCTGAAGTCGGCTAGAATAGGCTAGAACAAGATTATTTTTTGTTATTTGAAGCTTTATGCTAATTTTAGGGACCATTTCAGCTCGATAGAGCCCTCTTCGACCCCAGACCCACAATAATGTTCATCTATGATCAGGCAAGTCAATCAACTTGGTGTCAGACATATTGCTGATAAGTATACCTGGGCGTAGGGGGTTGGGGGTATGCACCCACCAGAAACTAAAATACCCATCTAGAATTCAATTTGTGAAAATTTTTATTTTTTTCATAATTTTTTGATGACGGTGGATAGCGCTTGATGAGAAACCTTGAAAAATGGTGTTTTTCGCCATGCCATACCACTGTTTTCAGTGCATCTTTTGACCTTTGAAAAAATCTGGCACCTCCCCCAGAGCTTTGGCGCCGCCCAGCTATGCTGATAAGCGGACGCAAAAAATACGCTGAATGACACCTGGAGACAAATATTGACACAAGCAGCATTCATGATAGGTAATGCGATAGCGCATACCTATAATATACGTGGGTAGGTACCCCTAACATATGAATACCCCCTAGATCTAGGGACACATCGAAGAAGTGCGGTTTCTTTTAAAGAAAGATAATCAAAAAATTCGCTGCCGGTGTTTTTTGCTTTTTTACCCAATATCGAGTGTATAATGATCGTTTAATGTTTTGGCGTAAGGCTAAAATATAAAGCAAATTTGGATGGTTTTTTGGACGGCTTGTAGTCAATTCAGTACAAACGACTCACACTGGCATAGATATGTAGAAAAATAAAATTCTTTAGATGGTACTCTTTGTTTTTCAAATTTCGGATAAGTTGTCTAGTGGGAGTGTAAAGACTTGTGAAAATCTGCGGGTGTAATGATAAAGATTAGTCACGTTTTTGTCTTTATGTCTGTCAACAACTCTAATTACGAGTCCCAACAAAATTTTTCAGATAGAAATGTACTACGATCCCAAGAGCTACTTTCGGCTTATCAGCAAACTTTTTTACACTCAAATATGTAGTTAGATCTAGAGGTTCAATGTTTATAATCTAATGGAATGGTATGATATACAAAAATAGGTATGTCTCTGATTTTACCGCTAACTTCTTCACTTAAAAGCCGAGACATGTTAAATAGAATAAAAATAATGTGTGTTGCATGGGCTACACGTCGTAACAAACCGCATTAAAAAACTTAATATTGTATTATTTCTGGAGCTGTAATGCTCGAAATTAGGAGTTTAACATTAGGCGGAAAAAACCCGTTTTCTCTCTTTTTTGATTAGTCAATATCTCAAATCGGATGTGGATCTAAAGTCCTTCTTAAGCGTTTTTAGCCCAACTCCCATTAGCAACAGTGATGATAAATGAATATTTAATATATTAGCACGGGGTAGATTTCATTAGCACACCAGTTTTTTACCTTGTATAATCCTACATGTAGTGTCAGTAATGCATGTCTTTTTCTTTTTTAATTTAGCTGTATAAGAATGCCATCATATTTTGCAGATCAACGACTTCTTTCTTGATTAATGTTTTTACTTTGAAAAAGTCATGCTAAATCACAATTATTGGCTTCCTTATGCTCAACAAACCTAGAAACTGACACCTTTGTTCTTCTTACAACATCAAAAATAATAATGAGGTTGCCATTCACTGATTTGCTATAAAAACAGATGTCACTGCCACACGTGGCGTAGGGCGGGTTGAAAATATGCACATTTCTAGGAGGTCAAATATCCCGTCGCCTAGATTACAATTTTTAGGATTAAGTTTTTGTTTTTTTCGCAATTTTGTGATGCCGATGGATATTCTCGATGAGAAACGTTGTAATAATTGTTTTTTCACCATACCTCCATTTTTAAGACCATTTTTTTGACCTTGGACGCCTTGACCCACCTATGGTCACTGCGCCCATCAAGAAGCCAAGTTTGTCGTCTAAAAATGTAAAACAGTGCAAAGTTGTCACAAAGTAATTATTATGTGCTAGAAATCGTTAAACAAAAAAGCGAGATGAATGCTAAATTTTTAGGTCGTACGTAGATTGATGGTGGAGTGTTTAAATCGCGCGCTTGGGCTAAATTTAAAGTAAGCATGACACTTGGCGCGGAGTGCCGAAAATTTTTGTGTGATTCTTGCCAAAATATACGCTGAAAAGCGTTAAAATTACTACAATTTTGCCAAAAAATGTCTCTGTATCCGTTAGCATGTCGTGCTAATGGCCAAAATTGTCATTAGCATGGGACAACTCTGATCAGCATGGTGCTAAGAAAGGAATGTATTTGCGCACAAACATACTACAGTTCAAAAGCTAAACTGACTTAGATGTGAAGGTGTAAAGTTTAAACTAATGCAAAAAAACACGCTTTTTGCTAAAACTTCTCCGGTTATGACTCGGGTTGTGCAAAGTAGTCTAGGAAAGAAGCGAATGTTGGCGGTTTCAAATCGGACCTGGTCGCGATTCTCTACACTAGATACGAAGTTATTTCTAGAGATGTGAACTACAGCTCTGTCGTAAAAAACAGTTTTGTGTTTATTCTGTTTGCTAAGTTCTCTACTTATAAATCGGTATGCCCGTACTAATGTAAAGAATAAAGAACGTCCTAAGGGTTAGAAATAACACTTTAATGAGTTCCGTTAAACTCAATATAAGATTTATTTTGAAGGTGTAACGTTAAAATTCTGATTAAGAAATACGTTTCTGCATCAGCTTTGCACTTTAGGTTCTTCCATTATGAGATGTGACATAATCTCGACTCTGGAAATGCTTTACGCTTAAGGGTCACACATTCTACTGGATAAATTAGTTTGTACGAAATGAAAGTGTAAAGTAATTTACACAAATGATTCATTTTTCTTCCTTGGTGTTATACGCGGTCAATTGTTTTGAAACGTGTTATTCGGAGCATTAGGATTATGAATAAGAGTTTAGACATTCTTTACACCATTACTTGTGTATAGTTTACAGTAAGAATTATCTTTTGCTACAGAGCATTGCCGAAAATAAATTTTTTTGAAATGCGCTAAAAAGCATAAGGGTTATCCCGTACTATTAGGATTACAAAGTTGAATGCAATTTTTTCCTCCAGCTAATTGTGTAAACTTTATACCTTAGGCTATTTCTAATCCAAGAGGTCGTAGGTTGTACAAGCTAAGTTTCTTGAAAAGTGTTCACCGTAAAATTGGGATTAAGAATCTATCTTTGTTTATCGTGACTCAATGGCTGTGTAAAGTTTAAACTAAAAATTATTTCTATTCTTAAAGTGTTAGTGAACGTAACTTTGTAAAAGACTCTTTACAATAGCATCATGATTACAAATCGGTAAGAAGTCTAGTTTGCAATGTAGATGTTGATGAGAATGAGCAAACTTGTTTCCTGTCGCATGCTTCAAAACAGCCATAGGTTTTAGATTGGTCTAAATGAAAATATATTGGAACCGGATGCAAATCTGCTCAAAAATGCTGAACACTAAAGCCGGTTTAAGACTGGCTATGCTCAGTAAGTTTAAACCAAGCTCACGTGTTAAGAATAATGAAAGTCAATTTTCCTAAGTGTCATATTTGTTTCGGCAAGTTACTCATGGGTCCATCGATTGATTGATTCAAATCATTCTAATTAAAGGTAGGGTACTAGCAATGGAAAATGCTCTGATGTAAGAAAAAGGACAAATAAAATTGGAATTTCGGGTTATTAATGATATAACATAAGGGAACTAGGAAGAGGTCACTTTATACGCAAAAAAAGAATATGGTAAACATCAGATTTTCTCTAAGCAACACTAAAATCGAAGCATTTTCTGCGGCCTCTTTAAAAAGGAGGTGTCTGCAAAAGATTTCTCACTTGCAGTATAGAAAGCTTTAGAGGAGACATGAACCTGTGCTAAATAACGAACTTAGTTGGATATCAGTACCGCATTTGCCTAATAATATAAAATTAAGTTAAAAGGCTCAATAGCAGAATTATGACATCCACATCATGCTTCTTATAAAGGGCCATAAGGTTTCAAGTGTTATGCTAGAACGATAAGATGATATTAGTACACTTACTGCTTTGGCATTCTAAAGTCCACTATAGATGATTATCCATTCTAATGGGGTTTTTGAACAACTACTTTTTTTACCTCATTATGAACACGTTTGATACAATGACACTTACTTGTGACAACGTACTACATAATTAGGGCAAAAAGAAAACACAAGTGTTCAACAAACTATTTCTCCATGAAATCAGTGATTTTAGCCTGCGTCAACGAACCAATGAATTTTTTGTTTAGACCATCTTAAGCTGCTGAAACTTCTCTACAATCCTGCTGGCAATGAAAATAGTCTGGAATCACTTTAACACTACCTGTCCACACATACATAACGTACATTTGTTTCTTGTAAAGCTGAACAGTCAACAGGATTCAACCGAGATAGCATGGCTCACTGATTCATGCAGCCGTCCACTACAACGGGAGTGGCCATCCACTATAAGAAGCAATTTTTGCATACAAAATGTATGACGGGGACGCATGAGTCGTCCACTACACAAAGTTATGAGCGTCCACCATAAGATAGTTCTTTTCATATATCTGGTATACTAGATTTGGCTAAGACCAGGGCACACTCTCCACTATAAGCCTAAAGTCCACTACAATGAGGCGCACTATAACGACCGCCAACTGTATTTATTTGCATGCTTATTCCGCTTCGTTATTCTGGCGCCAGGGTACTCAATTCTTTTATGCTAAGGTGTTCCTGCACGTTTAGTGCCCTACTGCACTTAGATACCATTGCAACAGAGGTCGTTTTCATGTTGAGTTCAACTCGTAGAATGCATATATTGAAAATTTTAAGGGATATTGAGGTAAAATGAAGGCTTAAAATGAACTAACAGGAAAATTTTATATAAAAGTGCTTTGAAGGGACCAGAAACCGTGCAATAACGTTGTTTAAACGCTATTTTAGTGCTTAAACAAGTTTTGTGGTCGTTTTGGCCCAAAAAAAGCTAAATTCCGGCCCCTCCCTTAGACCGGCTGACCTGCTTTTCCAGATCGGCCATGCTTTGTATCTTAAGTCACCAGAACTACTTTCTGCAGGCCGCAAAATATACATTCTTCGATTTTTATGTTGCTAAGACAAAGTCTGGTTTTCAGCAGATTGTAATGATTTTTTCACGCATCAGTGACTTCTACATCGGACCATTTTTCATTGCTAGTACAAAACGTTGCCTGCTTTAGAAATTATGCTGCAATCCTATCAAATTTCGTACACAGATATGTAGCCGGTAAAAAATGCTTTATTGTTTCCGCATTTACTTTAAAAAACACATTTTCATTTTGACTAGTCCATTATTTTTAAAGGTCAGCAGCCTATGAGATTTGGTTTGGTATACCAGATATTCGGTTGCTGACGCCACATGCTGTCAGTACTGGAATCTCTAAACTGTCGGCTCATCCAAAGATCTGCAATGGAAGGAACGATATAGTACTAGTGGAGTTTTTGGATGATATTTTCTTCAATGAATATATCGCTCCAATATGTTTTCCTGAGCCGATGCAAGAAGACTCGCCCGTATCAACCGATAGAATATGCCATGTTTGTGGCTATGGGGAAAGATATGGTAAATCAAAAGGGTATAAAGTAGCGTTTTAAAAAAATTTCCAAATTTGTGAAAGCAAGCGAATATAGGAAATGTAGTTACAATAGTGGGGAGACATGAAAACTGATTTGGATAACAGTTTGCTACCACAAACGATGAGTGTTTAAGAGTTGGGGTCAAAAGAAACATAAAGATAATTTGCAAGATAAAGGAACTGAAAAGATAAAGATAAAGTGTAAATATGATCGCCTGGACCTAGGAGAATGATGTATGTGAAGTGAAATAAACGAGAGTGAGTGATGCAAAGCAGTCAAAGGCATTAAGCACACACAAATGTAGGTTTAGGGGTTTACCCACGGTATCTGACTGACCCACGTACTACTACTACTAGCTGACAAGTCACTTCTTTCTTTTCACAAGCATCAAAACCGTTTTCTGTACGCCTCTATCCAAAGTATAGTCGAAAGAGTTATTGATTTTTTTCAAAACTTCTATATTTTTTCCAGGTTTAAACTTATAGTCTGTTTCATTTATTCAAGAGCTTTTTAGTAAATTTTTTTAAGGGCTACAGTAAGCGAAACAAGACAAATTACTGTAATTGGGCAGATCACAGCTTAGAGGGCGTTGGCTGGAATTCTTAATGCTTAATGCACTATTCCACCAATGAACATACTGTAATCAGTGCGCTAAATGAAAAGTTATAAGCTGGGATCGAATCCGGGTGGCTTCGACGACAAGCAGATGTTTTACCACTGAGCTATACGGGAGTTCACGGCGTTTCTTAACATTTCAGTCTATCATGTTTGAAGTGTCAACTTAGGATTAGCAGAGCAGAATTAGCGATGGAAATAATGGGTAAAATTCGGAAACGCAAACAGAAACGATGGGTAAAAGCCGGAAACAGAAACAGAAATGACCAAAGCGCCGGAACCGGGGCTCCTCAAATATGTAGGCCCCATCAGGGTCAACACCCCCACCCCATTTCCGTCAGAACTCTTCTTACTGAAGGGAGGTTTAGGGGCTCGGAAACGGGGTACCCCATTATTCATATACATATAAGTAGCTGACCCCAGTTCCAGTTAGGGGTTTCTCAGCCCTGGGGATAGTCCAATGTGCCGCAGCCAGGGTTCTGCAAGTAAGTCCCATCAGGGTATTTCGAACCCCGTTTCCGGTGAAATTTCTCTCACTGAAGGGGGTTTAGGGGCTCAGAAACTAGGTGGCCATTATTAATCTGAGAAGCTGACCACAGTTCCGTTGGGGTTTCTCCACCCTGGGGCAGTCCGAAGTGATGGAACTGGGGTTCACCAAGTCCAAAGCGAACGAGCCGGGGTACACTAAATAGACTTCAGGGTACACACCCCAACCCCATTTCCGACATTTTGACTACGTCCAGGGCGGAGACACCCCCAACGGAATTGGGTTCAGCAACAAATATAAATCATGGTGTACCCCGTTTTCAAGCCCCTAAACCCCCTACACCGAGAATGATTTTGCCGGAAACTGGGTTGTAATTGTTGACCCTGATGTGTTACACTTGCAGAAACCCGGCTCTGGCACTTTGGGCTGCCCCCATGGTGGAGAGACCAGAGACCCATGACGGAACCAGGGTCAGCTATTTTATATATAAGGGTGGGCCAAAGGGCCAAAAAGGCTACATTCCGAGATTCAACAGGTCATAACTTCGGCTTATGTGAACACGAGACGTTCAAACTGGCAGTGTTAGATAGATAAAAGTTTCTTCTTTCGAATCGTGTAAAAAATTTTGGCCAGCTGCCAGCGGTTCGTGCACGACATATATATGTTTACACCTCACTTTGATATTCTTCTAAGCTCAGAGTATCTGCATTGTATCACATTACTGCATATATAGGAATCCTTTCTTGACCTGTTTGACAATAAATACCTCCACAACAATTAGGTTGCACGTTGATTAAACCCTCAGAGTAGATACGTTTCGCACTTGCCGTAGCGCTCGAAGCGTTGATATCTGGCCAAAATTTTTTACACGATTTGAAAGAAGACACTTTTATCTATCTGATGTTGCCAGTTCTAACGTCTCATAATCGCATCAGCTAAAGCTATGACCTGTTGAATCGGAATGTTAGCTTTTTTTAGCCCACCCTGTATATATGCCAGAAACCGGGTTAGAGTGTTTACCCTGATGTGTCCTACTTGCGGAAATCCACTTCCATCACTTTGGACAGCTCCCAGGTCAGTGAAACCTCTGACGGAATTAGGGTCAGCTACATATATAAAGAATGGGGTACCCTGTTTCCGAGCCTCTTAAACTACCTTCAGTGAGAGACGTTTTTCGGAAACGGATTTGGGGTTGTTGATCCTGATGGGCCTTACTTGCAAAACTCCGTTTCAGACACTTTGACTGCCCCCAGGGCGGAGAAACCCATCCCGTTTCTAAGCCCCTAAACCCCCTTCGGCGATAGAAATTCTCCGGAAATGGGGTTGGGGATGTTGACCCTGATGTGCCCTACTTTTAGAAGCCCGGTTTTACCACTTTGGACTGTCCCCAGGGCGGAGAAGCCCTTGACAGATGCGCAGTCAGTGTCTCGTGTGAATAATGAAGTACCCCGCTCTGAGCCCCTATACCCCCTTCAGTGAGAGAAATCTTGCCGGAAACGGGGTTGGAGGTATTGGTCCTGATGCGCTTTACTCAGTAACCCCAGATCCGGCACTTTAGGCCACCAACTGGGCGGAGAAACCAATGACGGAAGTTGGGGTCAGCTACATGTATGAATTATAAGGTACTCTGTTTCTGAGCCTCAGAACCCCTTTCCATCAGTAAAGTTTTGCCTGAAACGAGGTTGGGGATGTTGACACTGATATGCCCTACTTAGGGAACCTTACTTTTGGCACTTTGGATTGTTTCCGTTTCCGGCTTTTATCCATTGTTGCCGTACCGTTTCCAAGTTTTGCCCATTGTTTCCATTTCTGTTTCCGGATTTGACTCATCAGTTTCGTTTCCGTTTTTTGGTTCTACCCATACCCTAAATAATGCCGCCAAAAATGGAACCCTTCCTTGCTTCGAAGCTACAGTGAAATCTAGCGACCTACACTACATAAGAAAGAGAGGATTACTGTAGCCTCTGAAAATATATACTGAAAAAGCTCTCGGATAAATGAAACAAACTATAGATAAATATGGGTGCTAGTAGTAGTACTCCCACTTAGATCGGTATTATCCCGCTTACTTAGGTCGATACACTGGCATTGGTTTGGGCCGCAAGCCGTAGGGTTTAAACAATCGGTTTCTTTTCTCTACTTTTATCATGTTAAAACTTGAATGCATCTAAATTTATTTCTCACCAAACCTGCATTTTGGATTACATGCTAACTTATGTACAAACTTTATCTTTTTTAGCAAGATAAATTCCTATCAAAGAGATAAAGATTAAGATGGCCTGTGATTTCTCCAGAAGATAAGGATAAGAATAAAGATGAAATATAGAAATCGTCAAGATAAATATAAAGATATCTATTACAACACTACTGTTAATGGAAAAAACCAATTATAGTTATACATCTATGATAGGAACCTGATATGAATGAAGAAAATGAATTACTATTTAATGTATGCATACACACTTAAATAATATAATCTGAAAACTTTGCTTGTTGACTTATACTTATAATGCTCCTGAGTTAAACTCATATATAATTACAAATTCTCGGTGCTCTGTATCGCTAGCCTGTCATATTTCGTCATGACTGGATACTAATAGTTTCTACTGATTAAAATCACTGATTATGCATTTCAATCTGATCATAAAATATATTATAATAATATTTTTAGATAAGTGCTGCAATTTATCAGCTTGCCTAAGTCAAACTCTTCAAAATTTTGACATAAACTTAAGAAAAGCTAGTCGCATCTACTCCTCCAACAAGTCAGATACCTGTACAAACAGGATCTATTTCTTTTAAACAGTTGTATTTGAGCAGCACTTTTATGAATTCGCTCATCCGATGCAGCCACTTTTGTGCTTACACGTGGATGTGGGGGATTGGGTAGTTTAGATATCCGAGTTTCCAGTAGACACTAGACAATTAATGGATCCCAATAAATTCTTAACGTTTTTTCAAGTTCTGCCAGATTTGCACTGCACGAAACCCCAGAATGTGATCATTGCCCAAGTATGCATATAAAGTTGTCCTTTACATTAAAATTTTATTCGTGCTTTTGAATAGTATTGTACCTGCAAACAAATTTAGGTATGATTTTCACCCTGAGAACCTGGCGGACCCCTTCCATAATTCGATCAAACCCAGAATTGTAGTTTAAGTGCTATTTTTGCAATTATGTTGCATCCATTCCACAGAATTACGCTATTACCAATGTATGCTCACAAACCTAAGTCAGATGACCAGCACAGATTTTCGCATATGTGGTCTTTTTAAAATAATACCTATATAATTTAAAGCTATATTGCCTATATTCTTTAATTTTTCTATACAGCTAAATTCGTGTAAGTAATGAGGGATTTAAATTTTAAACAAGAAAGTTTGTGGAAAAGCGTGAATAAAAGTCAAATTTTAAACTGAAATAATTTTGTTTAACAATTATAAAGATATGTAATTAAGAAGAAAAAACTGAAAAATTGTTAATTATTGGACATTTTAAAAATAAATACTTATGCAAATATATACAATAAGCGGATGATACATGCCACAAACCATAGCATACTCTTCCTATAGATCTAAGCATGAGTAATGAAGATACGCTGTTCACATTTTTCTTAGCTAAACAACTTCCAAACTTCGCTTACTGCATAAAAACGAGGATAGTTCACAATAAAGTTATTGACGACTATGAATTCCGGAATTACAGGAGGAAGAGTGTAGCCTATGGATTTAGTCCCGGATTGAATTCTGGCACAAATTATGTGAGCATTGCTCTAATTTTTATGTACAAGATCGAGTGTGCTCCTTATACTTAAATTTATAAATAGTATTCACATTTTTAATTCTACAATGGGGATAGCTTAAATTTAACAATTTTTCTGTACGATTTAAAAAAAACAAGGATGTCAAGGTTTGCATTGTTCCTTTTCCAGATATTCAATTTTTACAATGCATTTAAGTCTGAAACTACTGCAACCATAAAGACTAATACCTCACGGACAACACTCTAAAAGCTTAATATAGAACGATTGCACGAATAGGTTTTCTTCTATCTTCATTTTAATGCACATTGTACGAAGGTACGCAGCTTCTTAGTTTAGTCAGTACCGCGAGGTCTTTAGGTCATACATGAAATGAAATATGAAAGAGTTGAACAAAGGAATAACGGATTATCAATAGAGTTAAATTTTATAAAAGCACTTATTTACATGCATCAAAAAAATTTAAACATCAATGCTTGATTTAGAAGTCAAAGTTTTCAATACTCCATTCATCAGTAGTAAGTGATTAGTTTTTATTATTACTTCAAAGCGTTTTATTTCTTGTGTATATAAGCAAATATGCTGAACATTTCATACGTTTTCAAATTCACTTAAATCATAACCTAACAAGAAAAAAAGAATTTTTAAAGATATAATTGAAGAAATTGAATTGATTAAATTTTTTTTAATTTTGTTTATTTTTCTAAAAGAAATCGGAAGCTTGATTCGTTCAATGAGTATAACGACCGAATTGAATCTGCAGAATTGAACATGTAAGTACCATATTTTATATAGGTGTCAATGATTAAGGGCTTTTTTGCTCACACTAACTTTCCGATTTTTTAGCGATTTTTTAATAAAAGGTATAGTCTCCTTCGTTTTTAGCAAAATGCTATGAGCTTAACAAGGCGTGACTCACTTTTGATTAGATGTAATTTAACTTTAGTTAGCTTAACTCTTAATTTCAAGCTATTCTATATTGTATTGTAAACTTAGAATTTAACTAAGTGAGTGAAGCTTTCACATTGATTCGACTTCGAACTTACTATATTTCAAATCTAATCTGGACTGACATGATACCAGGAAAATCTTAAACAAATTGTCTGGGTTAAACGGCCTTTAATTGAGCTTAAAAGACAACTGATCTAACCTGAAGTTCAATAATTAATCCAATGGTTATGAATTTGAGTACATATTGACTGATCTGGAGCTACTCAATTCTTATGCTACTAAAAACTTTCTTTATAACTGTTGCAATTAGCAAAAAATAACCAGTGCACAAGTTTATTAATGAAAACCTTTTAAACATGTTTATGATAAACTCGTTTATACATACCCATTCAAAAAATTGATAAAAATTGTCTTTCTCCTTGTTTACCATAATCCTGAATTTGTATTCATCCTATTGTTTCTTTTTTGCTTCTTTTACTCTTTCTGTTGGACTGTGCAAGGTTTTTAAGAATGATTATCACGTCCCTCAAAAGTGAAATTGAATCATAACGCACCACACTTAGCCAACAAAAAGTCGGGCAACCGTAATCTTAGCCTTCGTTTTTGAGTCGAATTTAAATTCTTTTTTTATGCTGGCTAAATTAAATTTTACATTAAATTAAGCTTAAAATTAAACAAAGTATAGGTTAGTCGTTTTTATGACCTTACTTCATGCACTAGTAAGTCACGTCCTATGCTTCTGGGCTTCCAGATAATGAAGTAAAATCTAAGATTAGAATGCAAAATTTCCAATTTGAAGTGAACTAAAAAAAGAAAAGCAGGTAGGAATGAAATTGCAAATGAATGCGAGAAAAATAAAGAAAATAGATTTCTCAATTCAAAAAAGATTTAAATCAAAGTGTCAAATTTGGCTAATTTAATTATTCTTCCAGCAGAATTTTCTTATGACAGATTGTGGTACTCCAGATTTTCTAAAATTACATTAGCCCAAATCCGTTCACTATTTGGCAAAGAACTGTCGCTTGAAGAAATTTGAAAATCAAAAAACATATGATGCTTTATAAAATACAGATTCATCTAATATCATGCCTTATAATAAAGCAACAAAAGAAGTTGCGGTCACACATAGGCTTGAGGGACTGAATCTTCAGGATGAGAAGAAACCCCGCATAGTCTTGTAGACAATGCAATTTAAGTTCTGACACTTTCCACGATTTTGTCCTATTAGACTTACAAAATTATGTTGCTGCTTATTTTTGTACGTCTCTGAATTCGTCCCTAATTGATTCTGATTGTCCATAAAAAACATCGTTTATAAGGATAGCAAATCATGAGAAATACACGACCAAGCCTACTTCTTGGAAAACTCGTACTTAGAAATTTTCATTGGACGTATAAGTATATCAATTGCAACTGCAGTTCGAACCCCACAATCTGGGAATCAGGAATCCCAGCTACTACTTGAAATCCGTTGTCCTATCAAAGTTTAATGACTTAAACCCATCCATTTCTAGCAAATGTATAGGCCTTTCAAGCCACATTAAGGTATTTGCGATATTTTAATTAAAACTTGAAGGTCATTTGCTTATTCCTTTCCAAGAAAATGGCTGGCTATTAGTGATGTAAAAGATCCAGATTTTTACCCAGATCCAGGTCCAGGTAAAGATCGGCTTCAGATTTTCTAGCAGATCCAGATCCAGATCCGATAACTAGATCAGAAAATAACCAAATCCAATTCCAGATCATTATGCCAGATCAAAATTTAAATATATTTATATACAGATCCAGATCCAGATAAAACTATTTTTTGTGCAGCAATTTGTATTGCTGAAAAGGAGGGCGTTAAGCGCCCAAGCCCACAAGGATTGAGGGATCTCGGGTGGCAGGACTAATATAACAGCCTCTAGAGGGGTCTGGGGCAGGGCCGAGGAAAATTTGCATTTTTGAGCTTTTACATAAAAATGATATCAGTAAAAATTGTATAAAAAGCAAAAGCTCACAAGTTGAGACTTTTACCAATGATCATTAGTCAACCGAAAGACAGTGTAGTCTGCTTTTTACAATAACGACATTAATTCAAATTACGAATGCAGTTTTTTTTAAATACAAACAATACAATACCTAACAACACAAAATGCAACTCCATGAAGAGACCTATTTATTTTCAATTAAACAAAGAAAAACGCTGTTAAGATTCAAGAAAAATGACAGATGCACCTACAAAAACTATACTTGTACAACACAGAAATTCTGGGGAGGTCAAGGTCAAATTCATTCTTCAAACATCAAAAAAGCGATAAAATGGCTCAGACGTTCCTCAATGTCGCGTATCCACTAAAACAAATTTTTCAACAGAAATTTTTCCAAAAAATTTAAAATTTTCCTTGTTCAGGAAAAAGTCTCTCAAAGATCAATTTTGATAGTCATTTATGTGAAAAAACAACTTAAATACATTTTTATCACTTCAGTTACTTTTCTGTAGAGCTTATAAAATTTTTTTGTAACCAAAAAATGATGGAGGTCAGTGGCACTTTTTGCCTATCCTGGATGGTCAGCATGGATCCGGGGAGAGGGTTATCAAAACCCCCAGCGGACCCCTTATGCAAACCCAAGTGTATGTAAGGCTACAACTACTTAGATAACCTACCTACAATGAATCGCAAAACAGAAAGAATACCACCGCGCAAAAATAACTTTCTGATGTGTCAAAGCAGATATAACTTGACTAAACAGATCCAGATAAAGATTGGGTTCTGATTTTCTGGCAGATCCAGATCCGGATCAGATAACCAGATCAGAAAGTAACTAGATCCAGATCCAGATTATCTGGATCTGGAGCTGAATCTGGATAAAAAGATCAGATCTACATCTTTTACATCACAACTCACTATCACATTCTGAAAATATTGAGCTGCTACATACTTTCTTAAATACGTAACAATGAAGCATGATATTGTGCATAGTAACTTTATGTGCATAAAACCATTCACTAGAACTTTATATAGTCTTTGAATCCATCTTGATACCCGTCTATTTCTTGTAAAAAATATTTGAAAGATTTTCTAGGCCCAGTCTTTTACATTCATGGGCAGCAAAGAAATACTGGAGGATTTGGGTAAAATACCAAATATTTTCAAAAATGTTACTATAAATAGAAAATTGGGGGTCTATAATAATCTGCAGGTTTTCAGAATTATGTTGGATATGTGCATATACCCTTTGCACAGTTGCACAGAAGCCCTACGCCCATCTGTGGTCTCTCATTTCCTCAGAGTTGCAATTACAAATAACAGGGTGGTTTGGAAAGGCTGCACTCATTGTCAGACGTTAGAACTTAGATATGTATGAACAAAAGCACTTGCAAATTTATAAAATGTCATATCATGTAAATGCTTCCAGCCAACTACTGGTACTTTGAGCTATGGCGGCTTGTTTATACGCTTTCCTAATCTAATTTAAACGCTTAAACCCTGTTTAATTAAATCGTTATTTGCACAACCTTTTGACGATATATTGTGATTTTTGCAACTAAAGAGTAGCAAATAAACCTGGCCTGCAAACAATTTTTCTAACTGACGATACATGGGGTACCCATGTATGTTTATGTACAAAGTTTGTAAAATCATGCGATGCAGGAATGCTGCACCTAACGCAACGTCCAAACGGGGTGTAAAGAAAAGGCTGCAATACATAAAAAACCGACAGGTAGCCAAAAATTTTACAAATCTCAAACATTCACAGATAGAATTGTGATGTAACACACAAGTATAGATTTCTGGGGGGGTTTGGTAGTCATGCCTAATTAATTTGTGTGCAAAATCATGCTGTCTGTTTAGGGTGATTCTGGCAGTGCTGTATTTTGTCGTGAACCTGATGGTCGCTATATACTGATGGCTGTAGTCTCTTCTGGGGATAAGGAACGAGTTCAAACTTGTTATTATGAGTTTGTTCCAACGCGATTGGACTGGATTAATCAGACTATGCATAACATACTAATATCCGAACAAACGCACAATCATTCCTTTGCATGTCCTCTTATTTCGTGTCTATATTTGACGACTGAATGAAATTATAAAATGCAAGATTAAGCAGGTTTCTAGTATATCGTGCAGGTTATCTCTTATTATCGCATCACCTCCTCTGAGAAAATTTGTATGCACGTATTTGTATTTGTTTCCACAGTCGTAATTCTGATGCAGCAAATAAAATTCGAAATAAATTTATACATATAAAAATGCTTTTAAGCTTTACACTCCTATATCCGGCTAAGTCAATAATCAAGCTTAGCTTCTTTATCTCCCGAATTCTTGTACCACAATTAGTATAACTCTGGAAATCACACGGTCCTATAGTAACATAAGTAATAACTTAAAATTTTAGACTCTAAATGAATTTGAAACTAATAGAATTTTCGAAATATGGAAGTGAGAGACACATCTGCAATGTGAAAAATTGCTTATTTCATTCATTATCAATGACAGCTTAAGAGTATAAAAACTTTAAAAAGGCTTTTCGATTTAAAATCCAGCATTTTGGATTTCCAACAAACATCATTTTTTCAGCGTGGATTTAGAAGCAGCCACTCTACCTGTCGCCAGTAGTTAAACGTGTTTCCATAGCGGCAACGCTATACGACAGGCAATGGTTAAGCATAGGCAGTTTTTAAAAATAGCCTATGTTTTAACATAGGCTAATGGTATAACATATACAATGGTTAAGCATAGGCGAGGGGGTAGAGCCTTGCGCCCTGAGCTGGGGGCCAGGGCGCAAGTGTTAAGCATCGTCAGTGTTAAAAGATAGGCAATGGTTAAGGATAGGCAGTGTTGTAAGATGTATAATGTTTAAAGATAGACTAATGCTATAACCTATGAGGACATAGATAGGGAGTGGAAGGGTCAAAATTGGCAGGGTGCCACGCCTAGGTGTAAACTAGGATTAAACTAAGACTAAACCTGAACTAAGTGTAAAGTAAAGCTAGCTGAGCTAGGTGTAAACAATGTGTATAGTATTTCCTGGTCCACTCCTTTTGCCTGCGGGTCCTCAGTGGGAGGAGGGGTCCCCCTGAAAAGTAGCAGAGGTCCGCTCTTGCTACCCCTGCCACTCAGTCTACAAATTGCCATAAATGTGCCAAAGTATTGCAAAACTAAACACAAGGAGTAGCAGGGGTCCGCTCTTGCTACCCCTGCCACTCAGTCATAGATATATCTAAAATGTGCCAAAGTAAGACAAAACTAAGCCCAAGGAATGGATGTGAGTGTAAACTAAGCTTAGGTAAGCCAAGGTGTAAAACAAGCCTAAGCATTATAGAAATTTATCAAGCAGTGTATGGCTTCCTGGCCGTTTATGGTCACCTGGCAGATTATGCAATTGAGTCTAAATATGAAGAAAGTTTGTAAACTAAGCCTAGCTGAGCTAGGGATTAAAGTGGGCCAGAGCACAAAAAGAGTGTGTGTATATATAAGTTTGACTTCCAGGTCCTTCAACTTCCCGGTCCTTTGTCACTTCCTGGTCCTATGTCACTTCCTGGTACTTTGACTTCTTGGCCCCTATTCAAATGTTTGAAGCACTGGTCCGCTCTTGCACCACATCAACATGCTTACACTTGTTGTGTGTACCACCTGCCATTGCATTGTGAACTAATTTAGCTGAAAATTTGTTGATTATGGGTCATGGTCAAGAAAATCTGGTAATTTTACTGTTTTTTGGCTATTTTTACGTCAAAATACACCGTTTTTGGCTCAAAGAGCTCAATGGTAGGTTCTGCATGTGTCTTGCTAAGGAGAACAAAATTAGCTTATATACTGTGAAAGTGAATACATGAGGAAGAATAGCTCAAATTGATTCAGAATTTAAAATACAGGTCATACACCTTTAACAAAGTGTGTACTATTTGTAGAGCTGAGCACAAAGCAACTCACACTATTATGATTAGTTAGGTCTCCGAGGCTATTCTTCCCTGCTGAGGAGTTTAACAAAACCTTTCATTTCAAAACAATTAATGCATCAGAAACATAATTAACATGTATTATTAACTTTAGTATGGTTAAATCACTTCTTCTGTATTTGTGTAACTCAAAGTGAAGTGTGCGCTTCATTCAATTACATGTGAGCATTGAAAATGGCTCATAGATTGTAGAACAATTAGGAAGAAAGTATCGGCAAATAGAGCAGTTTAGATAAAAGTGGGCACAGTTGGGAAGAAAGTGTGCAGAGTTTGGAAAAAAGTGTGCAGAGTTTAGAAAAAGGTGTGCCGAGTTTAGAAAAAAGTGAGCAGAGTTTGGAAAAAATTGTGCAGAGTTTCAAAAACAAAAATTGTGCAGAGTTTTGAAAAAAGTGTGCAGATTTTAGAAGTAAATGTGCAGTGTTTAGAAAAAAGTGTGCAGAGTTTGGATTATTTTTCACACGCTCTAACATAGGAAGTGTGCAGAGTTTCGAAAAAAGGTGCAGAGTTTCGAAAAAAGTATGCAGAGTTTAGAAAAAAATGTGCAGAGTTTCGGAAAAAGTGTGCAGAGTTTCGAAAAAGTGTGCAGAGTTTTGGAAAAAGTATGCAGAGTTTGGAAAAATACCGAAAATATTGAAACATATTTTGGGATTATTCAAAATAATAGAGATGTGTAGTGTAAATGGGTGGGCCTGAGTTCAGCACATATTCAGGGCTAAAAGCGACAGACAAGAATGATTTGGTCAAAAACTCTTTTTGCTTTGACATAGTTTATTAAATAAATTATACAGGTATATTAGATATAACAATTTGATGACGTAGGCATGTGTTTAAGATAGAAACACAAGAATAAGCATTTAGGGTGGCCTACTTGGGTACGTGGCTGTAAAGTAATTTAAAAATCAGCCAAATTTCATAGAAATAGGTATTATTTGCACATATGCTTGCTACATGACTGTCCAGGCTTTGTTGATCCTAACATTCATTATTTCAACATCTTCATACATGTTGGAAAACATTGCATTTCATGGAATAGGGACATAAGGATACTGCATACAGTAGGCAAAGTCTGTTGAATTTATAAGAGTGCTTGGAAAGTTTGGAACAGATTTTACACATTATAATGTAGGAAGTTTGTAAACTTTGGAATATTTTTTGTATAGTTTGGAATATTTCTTGTAAAGTTTGTAAAACTTTTTGTAAAGTTTGGAACTTTTTGTAAAGTTTGGAACATTTTTTGTAAAGTTTGGAACATTTTTTGTAAAGTTTGGAACATTTTCTGTAAAGTTTAGAACGTTTTTTGTAAAGTTTGGAACATTTTTTATAAAGTTTGGAACACATTTTACATGTTATAACATTGGAAGTTTGTAAAGTTTGTAACATTTTCTGTAAAGTTTGGAACGTTTTTTGTAAAGTTTGGAACATTTTTTATAAAGTTTGGAACACATTTTACATGTTATAACATTGGAAGTTTGTAAAGTTTGTAACATTTTTTGTAAAGTTCCAAACATTTTTTGTAAAGTTTCGAACATTTTCAGTAAAGTTTGGAACATTTTTTGTAAAGTTTGGAACATTTTTTGTAAACTTTAGAACATTTCTTGTAAAGTTTGGAACATTTCCTGTAAAGTTTGGAACATTTTTACATGTTATAGCATAGGAAGTTTGTAAAGTTTGGAACATTTTTTGTAGAGTTTAAAACATGTTTTCTAAGGTTTGAAAAATTTTTTGTCAAGTTTAGAAGATTTTTGTAGGTTTAGGAACATTTTTTGTAAAGTTTGGAACATTTTTTGTAAAAATTGGAACATTGTTTGTAAAGTTTGGAAGATTTTTCATAAAGTTTGGAACATTTTTTCTAAAGTTTAAAACATTTTTTTTAAAGTTTAAAACATTTTTTTTTTGTAAAGTTTGGATCTAAGCTTGTAAAATTTGGAACAAAGCTTGTAAAACTCAGAAGAAAGTTATATCAATGTTCAGATGTTCAAATTCAACCACAATTAAAGGAGCATATCTGCCCATATTGCGACCAAAAATACTTGCGTTTATTGCCTAAGTTAATGAGGTGAGTTGCAGATATAAGCATAATATGGATACACTGTTAGGCAAATAATAGGAAATTTGTATTGGTGAGGCCTACCTTATTAGTTGAGTGTATGCATGATAAAGAGCTAGTATTTCACTGAGCACTCAGAATTTTGCTTGTTAATTGAGAATGAGCACACAAATGTGCCAGAAATACTCATGTCATATACACAATACTATGCAAATTCCACACTTTAATGTGATAGCGCAAGTCAGCAAATTTTCATAAAAATAGATATTTTGCAGACATGCTTGCTTAACTGTAGGCTTTGTTGGCCTTAGCATTCAATATTGCAACCCTTCATACATGTAGGAAAAAATAGCATTATGATGGACCAGAGACATAAGGATTACAATACTGTTTGGTAGTCTTAAACAGTATGCTGCATACAGGAGATAAAGTCTATAGAATGTATAAGATTGTTTGTTAAGTTTTGAGCAAAGTTTGTAAAGTTTGGAACATATTTTGTAAAGTTTGGAACATTTTTCCCGGAGTTTAGAATATTTTTTGTAAAGTTTGGAACATCAATTGTAGCATCAGGCTGCATGGTTTTGTCTATATTGTAGAAATATTATCCTAGTACAAGTTTAACTGCATATCCTGATATCAGAGGCCACTATAGAGTTTAATCAATTTTTAGCCAGAAATAATTCAAACCTATACAAAATCTTATAGTGCAGAAAAATATAAGTCTTTTAATCCAGTTCTGACTAGTTTGTCATCTTTGTAAGATAAGAATATAAGAATTATCGCGTATTTTGACTTCATTCTAGACATTTTTTAGGTAAAAAAGAGAAATGTACTACTTGGTGTGAAGGTTCGCTAAAATTATCTAACAGTGTTTGATCCTGAAGTAGGGGGAATCCGCCACCCCTATAGGAAGCTGTGCTTCTCCAGCTGCTGAGGGGCACAACCTGCCATTGAATAAAATTAATCTTTTCCTTTCTAAACAGTATTCTATATATAATGCTAGGAATGTGTGCTGTATGCAATAATACTGTTAAAAATAGATGACACTATCAGCATTGACCATACCCCCTGATAAGCGCATATTTGGATCATTCAGGATGAGTAGTTGTATGCTATAGCTGTTGTTGATAGGCGGGTATAAGATAATATAATTCGATTTCAGGCATACAGGGCTGCTCATATATGCAGGAATGCGCATTGTAGCCTGCTTGATTTTGTTAGAGTAAAATAACAGAGAGAATCACGTTTTTTTGCAGCACACTGATTTTTTCTTCATATTTAGGGTAATTTTATCTGAAATAAGTTTCCCCAGTAGGCTGTTACACAAATATGTCAACAATACCGCAGTAAATTTGAATAATAGCAACACTGAGTGCTTACAAATTGGATTCTCATCACGTTATAGTTCCTAAATGCACCAAAGTTCAAGGGTGCAGCATTCACTTAATTGTTCACACAATCTAATGCTGACACATTTTCTGAATAAATGTCAGTAAATTTAACAGGACAAGGACCATATAGTTTCACAGAAAAATCCTTTGATTTTAGTCAAACATCCTACACACGACCACACCTGGGCTTGGGGGGTGGGTTTGGAGGGTATGCAACCCCCAAGAAACCAAAATAACCCCCCCAGAATTCAAAGTACTCCCCCAGAATTCAATTTTTAAAAATTTTTTCGTTTTTTTGCAATTTTTTTGATGCTAATGGATAGCGCTGGATGAGAAACGTCAAAAAATGGTGTTTTTACGCCATACCTCTATTTTTAAGGCCATTTTTAGACTTTTGAAAATCTTGCAAGCCCCAGAATTTTCTTGCTGCCCAGATATGCACACGACCCTTCTACAATCTTGATTTATACAAATAGTATTGCACCAATAGCACTGACAAGTTTTTTACCACCAAATGTATCAATACATCAAAACAATTAATGACAATAAGAGGTACACAAACTGGCTATGTGCGCCAAATGAGTCAATGAGATGCATGAGTTTTTCTGAACAGCTTAAAATCAATAATACTAATGAGTACATCATAGTGAGTGTATAGAGAAACAGTATTTTGTTATTTGTTACATGTTATGTCAGTACAGATCAGATAGGATATACATAGGTAAGCACTCTGATCCTGCAACTATGGCTAAAATGCAGCCCAGTACATCTCTACTTCCCATGGCTCATGTTTTGTTCCGCTGGCCGACCTAAAAGCTATGTTTTCATATATTCTGCAGATAAATGCTGGTGAACATTACTTTTTGTGCGCCTCTCAGCAGCTTGGCTTTCTATAGGAGTGAGGGAATCCCCCTCAACTCAAGATCCAACACTGTTTGACGATTTTAGCAAACTTTCATGCCAAGTGGTACGCGTTCTCTTTTAATTAAAAAATGCCTAGAATAATGTTAAAATAAGCTTAAAAAGATGACAAAACTAGTCAGACAGAACAAGCTAAAAAAGAATTGTAGTTTTCTGCACTAAAAGATTTTGTATAGCCAAAACTCGAAATTAGTGGTCTCAAATATAAGGACTGTATCCATAGGTTGGCAGCACCAAAATTGTGCGGGGGGGGGGGTGAAAAAATTTTCAAAGGTCAAAAATGGTCTTAGAAGTGGTCGTATGGTAAAAAAACACCATTTTTCGACGTTTCTCATTGAGAACTATCCAATGGCATCAAAAAATCGCTAAAGAAGCAAAAAAATTTCTAAATTTGAACTTCGGGGAGAGTATTTTAATTTATCGGAGGGGGTGGGCTGAGCAGTAACACATGGCACCCTGGGGGTAAATGATGAAGGATGCTTGCTAAGTGTATATGCACTAAATACGAAATTATGACGTATTACGATTGCAATCTGACGTCATTATACCCCCAGAGTCCAGCCACGGTACCTACTTTGATCGGCTATATGCCCTATCCCTCCCCAAATTAAGAGGGGCCCATAAATCTGCCCATGGATCGGGATAGAGGGATAAATCGATTTTCAGGTCACAGTGCGCTAAAATTATGTAAATACATGTCAAATGACCGCTAAACTTTCTGGCCCCGGATTTTTGGATTAATCGATTTTGTTGCATTGTGCTAAAATTATATACGTACACCTTTAATGACCACTAAGCTATGCAACCCCTTCTCGCCCCAACGGCGTCCACGATGCAAAGAAAAGCCAGCTACGGACAGCAATTGCGCTAAGATTATGTACATACACCACTAAGCTTCCTATTCACCAGACCAAGATTTGCAGTGCGCTAAAATTATGTACATACACGTTTGACGACCAATAAGCTTTATGCGTCATATATTATAGGATAAAGCAATTTTTAGCTCACAGTGCGCTAAAATTATGTATATACACGTTTAAAGACAACTAAGCTTTCTGATACCGGATCGGTTTTTTATCGGATAAATCGATTTTGTTGCATTGTGCTACAATTATATACATATACGTTTAATGACTACTAAGCTCTCTGGCGCGTGGATAAGGATTAGGGGATAAAACGCGCTAAAATTATGTACATACACCACTAAGCTTTCGGGTTTCCGGATCGGAATTATCGGATAAATCAATTGTATGGTAACAGTGCGCTAAAATTATGTACGGGTGATGCTTACGAATAATTATCAGCGCAACACCCAACTTGGATAAAAATTAAAATTTTGGGCGTGGAAACTAAGCTCCCAAGAATCGGTAGACTCCCAGAACGTGCGAAAAATTTTCATAAGGTCAAAAAGCACAGATTACACAAATTTAAATTACAATGATTAGAAATGCGTTAAATAGCGCCGCCAGATATCTTGAAGAAGATTACAGTCCATGGATTTAATTATTTATTTACTGTAAATATATAAATATTTAGTCTACTGATTTAAATGTATATGTTGGGTCGTTGATTTACGTACATAGAATAAGTAAAAATCAGCAAATAATAACAATATTCTTATAATTTCATGGGAATAAAAAACTAATAACTATTCATTGCCTCGCTTTTCCCAGAATGAAAATTTTTCCTAGGGGGATTTTTGAAAGTGTAAACTAGTAGTGTAAAATGTAGTTGTTCAGGTTTAAACATCCCCAGACATGTCCGAAATCCCCCCCCCCCCGGGAAATTTTCAAAGAGTATGAAACCGAAGGATGAGTCACCCCATTTGTAGTGCAACGTATTGTTGTTTATATATTTTGTCTTTTTCAGAAGTGAACGAAATCAGCCTTGGCGACGCAGGTGAGACTTGCTGTAAGGTCCGGAGTCGTGTCGAGGCCAGTGAGCTTTAAGCTGCCCGAGTGCAGCTGACCAATACCTGACTATTTTTACTTTACACTTAAACTTAACTTGAAATCATTTTTTCCTTTATTTTACTCACATTTATAAGCCTCTGAACAAATATTCATTTATGGTCTAGGTCCACGGCCTACTGCATCTGTAATCATTCAGAGGGTAGACTGCCGATCTAGACTAGAAGTTCAACCCCTTAAACCCCGTCAACCCCGCTGGGACATACATTATAAATATGTGCATGTTATGTACTACTACGGGGGTTTGAATTGTAGGAAACCGGTAGAAAAGGAGCGGATTTAGGGGGGCGAGGGGGCGGCCCCCCCTATTGGCCCAACAAAGTGCGAAAAATTAAGCATTTTTGAGCGATTATTAGCGATTTTCGGGTTGAAACAGCTAATTTTTCCCCCAAGTCAGGGTTCTGCCCCCCCCCCCCTTAGGGGTACCGCCCCTCTTAGGAAAATCCTAGATCCGCCACTGCGGAAGAATTGACCGAAATAAGCAGCTCACCCCCGAAATCTATAAATAATAATAATGGTCTACTGTTTAACTACTCTTTTTAGTACTATAAGGAGAAAATGGAAGAAATCAGGGAAATTCAAAAACGTCTTTTTCTGGATGAGGAGAAGAAGCCCTATGGCCGGTCCATCAAACCAGTCATAGAGCTATGTGGGAGGAACTTGGATCGGCCCATGTGCTCCCTAATGATTCAGCTTTGCTATTTTTGTCAGAAAAATAGTTCTGAAAGGGACTTTTTCGAAACGAATTCTAGCAGGTGGTACTTGAATATCCAAATGTGCCCCAGATGCAGCGAGTTTAATAGAGCCATGCAAGAAGCAGGCAAAGAAGTGCTGAAGCGCTATTCTGATCAGCCGGCTGAGGAGGAGAAGGCCAAAACAGCCTACTAAGTCTATAAATATGGGTACGCGCTAGGTATATTATATGCAGCTTTTTAAAATAAGAAAGCATGTCTTCACCCGGTGAACTAGCTTACCACCATTTTGTCCGAAAGCTTATTGAAAAAGCTAACAATCGCTACTTGAGTGTCAGAAATGTCTAAAGCATAGGATCTTGTTTCTGGAGTTACATGAGCGATGCGTTTAAAGAGGAAGAGCGCGAAATTGATAAACGCGAAGCATTTTGGATTTTTGCATTGAGACTGAAAGCAGCCATCTTAGACAAAGATGTCGATTCTTTGTGCGGCTTGTATGCGGCTTTTGATCAAAATGGAAAGAACATGTGGGAAAACATGTATGATAAATGTATTTTGCAACAAGTAAATCGTTTGTTGTGAAGTAGTAAAATGTGCGTTTTATAAAAACGCAGGCTCCCGTTGCTCTTAAGCTCTAAGTGGTGGGAGCTGGAAACGATCCGTTTGATCGGCCAATAAGAGCATAAATAATAATCTGAAAATAAAATTTTGAAAAACATGGATAAATTGTTGACAAAATTATATTATTACCCTCAAACAGGGTATACAGGGGCGAATCAACTTTTTGATCGAGTGAAAAAGCTGCGCTCATCAGCAAAATTTGAAAAGGTAAAAGCATGGTTGGAAAAGCAGCCCACGTACACACTACACAAACCTGCAAACTTTTGAATAGTTTTGTACCTGCAAACACACTTAGGTATGATTTTTACCCTAAGAATCTGGCGGACCCCTTTCATAATTCGATAAAACCGCAGAATTGTAGTTAAGATGCTGTTTTTAAAAATTTTGTTGCATCCATTCCCCAGAATTAGGCTTTAGCCCATGTATGCTCGCAAACCTAACTCAGATGACCAGCACAGATTTTCACTTATATGGTCTTTTCCGAATAATACCTTTATAATTTGAAGCTATATTGCCTCTATTCTTTAATTTTTCTATACAGCTAAATCTGTGCAAGTAATGAGGGATTTAGATTTTATGGGAGAAAGTTTGTGAAAAAGCGTAAATAAAAGTCAAATTTTGAAGTTATTTTAAAAATAAAAACTCATGCAAATATATTCAACAAGCAGATGATACACGCCACTAACCATAACATAGTTATCCTTTGAATCTAAGCATGTTTATTGAAGATGCACTGGTCACATTCTTCTTAGCTAAACAACTTCCTAACTTCGCTTACTGCTTAAAAACGAGAGTAGTTCACAATAAAGTCATTGACAACTATGAATTCCGGAATTATAGAAGGAAGAGTATAGCCTACGGCTTTAGTCCTGGATTAAATTCCGGCACAAATTATGTAAGCATTGCTCTAACTTTTATGTACAAGATCGAGTGTGCTCCTCATAGTTAAATTTTTAAAAAGTATTCACATCTTCTAATTGTACTATGGGAATAGCTTCAGTTATACAATTTTTTGTTCGACTCAAAAATAACAACGATGTCAAGGTTTTCATTCTTCCTTTATCAGAAATTTCAATTTTTAAAATGCATAAAACTCTGACACAACCCAAACATGAAGACTGACATCTCACAGACAACACTCTAAAAGTTTAATACAGAACGTTTCCACAAATAGGTTTTCTTCTATCTTTATTTTAATGCACATTGTAAGAACGTATGCAGCTTCTTAATTTTGTCAGTACCGTGAGGTTATTAGGCCATACATGAAGTGAAATATGAAAGCATTGGAAAAAGGAATCACGGATTCTCAATATAGTTAAATTTTATAAAAACACTTATTTACATGCATCAAAGAAATTTAAACATCAATGCTCGAACTAGAAGTCAAAGTTTTCAGTACTCCGTTCATCAGTAGTAAATGATTAGTGTTCAAAGCGTTTATTTGTTTTATTATTAAAGTAAATATGATGCACATTTCGGACGTTTTTAAATTCACTCGAATCACTACCTGACAATAAAAAAAATTTTTATGGGTAAAATTAAAGAAATTGAGTTGATTGAATTTTTTTCACATTTTGTTCATTCTTCTTAGAATAAATCAGAAGACTGATTTGTTAAATAGATATAATGACCGGAATAAATCTGCAGAATCGGACATGTAAGTACCATATTTATATAGGTGTCAATGGTTTGGGGCTTATTTCTTTAGATTAACTTTTCGGGTTTTTGCGATTTTTCCTATAAAAGATACAGTCTTTTTCGTTCTTAGCAACAAGCTATGTGCTTAACAAGGCGTAACTTATTTTTGATTAGATGTAATCTATCTTTGACTAGCTTAACGTTTAATTTCAAGCTATCCTAAATTGTATTGTAAACTTCGAATTTAACTAAGTCACTTAAGGTTTCACTTTAATTTAACTTTGAATTCTACCATAGTTTAAATCCAAACTGAACTAACGTGAATCCAGGAAAATCATAAACGAATTGGTTGTGTTAAACGGACTTTAATTGAGCTAAAAAGACAGCTAATTTAATCAGAGGTTTTACAATTAAGATACGAATTATGAATTTGAGTGCATGTAGACTGATGTGAAGCTGCTCAATTCTTATGCTGCTGAAAACTTCCTTCATAACTGTTGCATACTGGCAAAAAAATAACCAGTGCACAATTTTATTATTGAAAAACTTTTGAAACATGCTTATGATCAACTCGTTCAGCAATACTTATGTAAAAAATTGATAAAAATTGTTTTTCTCCTCGTTTATCCTAAGTCTGTATTTATATTCATCCTTCTGTCTCTGTTTTTGATTCTTTTACTCTTTTTGTTAAGCTGTGCATAGTTTTTTAAGCAATGATTATCATGTCCCTCAAAAGTGTAATTGAATCTTAACGCAGCAGAACTAGCCAAGAAATCGGGCAACCATAATTTTAGCCTACGTTTTTTGATTCGAATTTAAACTCATTTTTTCACAGTGGCTAAATTCAATTTTACTTTTTCACTTTACATTCATTCAAAAACCTAGGTTAGTCGTTTCGATGACCTTACTTCATGCACTTGTAAGTCTTGTCCTTTGCTTTTGGGCTTCTAGACCTAAAATTAAAATCTAAAATTAGAGTGCTGAATGTTCAGACAGAAGTGGACTTAAAAAGAAATGCAGGTAAGAATGAAATTGCGCATGAATGCGAAAAAATAGAGAAAATAGATTGGTAAATTCAAATAAGATGTTAATTAAAGTTCTAAATTTTGCTTATTCAATTAACCCTCGAGTTCTCGTGAAGTAGGTAGGCGTCCTAGCTGATCACTTTTTTGTGATTTTTTTGTTGTATGTTTTGCATGACTAAAAACTTTGTCTAGCCTGATTTTAACCCTAGTTACATCCTTTGAAATGTTTAAGCTAGTGAATAAAATTACACATCTTAAAAAATTATCATATTTTCATGATGATCACGTAAAAACTTGAATTACAAAAAAAGTTTTGCTCAATGATTTGTACAACATTAGGGGCTTCTACTTTTCAATCAGCTACTACAGTCCAAAAATGATATTTTAGTCAACTAAAATAAACTATTTGTATTCATTTTAAGCATATCGACCTCATGCCTATGCTTAAGTATAATAGCAGTTTTTCGGCCATAACTTCTTAAAAAATTACTTTAGCTTTAGCAAAAAATGACAAACATATTCGGAATGAGCTTAGAAAATCGCAGAAAATGGACTAATATTTGCTATGTTAGGTGAGACTAATTAAATTTTAAGCTGGCTAGGACGGCGTCCTGGCACCATAACCTTTGACTTTAAGAACACACGGGAATGCGAGGATTAATCTTATAGCAGAATTTTCTTATGACGGTTTGTGGTACTCCAGATTTTCTAAAATCACATTAGCCTAAATCCATTCATTATTCGGCAAAAAGTGTCAATGAATTGCAATGCTAGTTATGGAGGAATCTCATCAAATTTATAAGTTTTTTTTGGAAAAAAAGGCTGAAAGAGCCATCAGATCTACATTTTAGTGAATGTAAATAATAGGGATAGACCAGGTCCAAGTATCCTAAGCCGGATCCGGCACTATCCGACGATTTTTCTGGATCCGGACTTGGATCCGGACCCGAAATTTTCAAAAGTAAAGATTGGACCCGGACCCAAAATTTTCGAAAGTAAAGATTCGGACCCAAAAATTATGAATTTTTAGGAACCGACTCAAATTGTTTTCTGAGTAAATTGAGAAATGAGTATTCAATCCCAAAAATTGCTGCTTAGAAAAATTGAAATATGCTTATGCGAGGGTTTATATAGCAGTGAGTAAATGAGGTTTAACAAATCGGACAGATGAATATTTCCTCCTGAATTTCATTAAACGTAGCGATGTGGTTAAGGCATACAACTGTAATGCTTAAACATTATAACA
Source organism: Mermis nigrescens (assembly GCA_036768485.1). NCBI lineage: Eukaryota > Metazoa > Nematoda > Enoplea > Mermithida > Mermithidae > Mermis > Mermis nigrescens. Next base: position 4,008,097 of record JAVLUZ010000273.1, on the reverse strand, counting down.
TTATGTGGATGACATCGAGCCGGCGGACCTAGGCTGTCGCAATCACATTTAAATCTAATATGTTTTTGTACTTCTTTTATTCATGCGGTATTATGCATCATGTATTTTCTATTGAGGTAAACTGTTTTCTAGAATAGAACACAGAAGCGCGGATTTTGGAGCGCAAATATTTTTTATATTTTTATTTGCATCTATTCAAATAGAGTACTATCATGATGGCAGAGTGACGCTCGAAGGCTTAGTTTTGATATGATGAGATTCGAAATAGCTTATACTATAAGTATTGAAAAATTGGAAAAAACTCTTATGATAAGAATTGATATACTAGAGCACCATTAAACTAGGGACAATATGCAGATGCAGCCTTTAATTCATCTCATTGTCTGGAAAAAACAAAGTTGTTAAGTCGTCACAGTTTCACTTCATGAACTTTCGAAAAATGCGTTTTAATGAGCTATGTACATCATGCAAATACATTTATGATGAGCCAATAGGTACGAAGATAGCTTAACCTTCATTTGAAAAGTATTATTCTTTTATTATTTATGATTTCTGATCACGTACCCAGCGTTGTTTTTTGTACCAAACTAAAATCGCTACTGTACCATATTATAGTACCCGAAAATTGGTGTGTACAAAATGTACAAAGATTTTTGGGAAGACAAAAACTGTAAAAAGATGTAAAATTCCGAAAAATTTTCGGCGCTTCGCGCCGAAATGAGTAATTCTCTATCCTACATATCTTTAAAATAGCAGAATTTGCAGTTAGAATAGAAAAATGTCAAATTATTCGGCGCTTGGCGCCGTTCTGAGACAATTTTTATTAATTTTTAGACGTCAGAAACCCAGAAATTAGCTAAAATACACTACTAAAGATCGAAAACCCTATTTTACCGCACTAAAATCGCTACCGTACTATATTATAGTACACAAAAATTTGAATGTACAAGAGGCTTTTGGTGACCATCTTTGTACATGTATAAAGGGACCTTGTACAAAAAAACACTGATGTTACCAGCCCCATCGTATCTAAAATCAATGAATATAATAATGTAATATAACAGGACATATAAATAATTATTGCACAGTTTAGAGTACCTTTGGACCCGGATCGGACCCGGACCTGAAATTTCGAAAGACTAAGATTCGGACCCGGACCCGGACTCGACATTTTGAAAGACTAAGATCCGGACCTGGACCCGGACCCAAAATTTTAAAAATTTTGGATCCTGTCCATCCCCAATGCATGTAAGATACTAAAAAATTAGAAAATTAATGGCTAAAAGCCAAGTGCACTGTACGATCGCTTCTAGTGGAAAGGCAGAGATGTTTTTAAGTATAAAACTGGAAAGATCAAAGAAAAGTCGCTTAGTGTCTCTTGGTTTAGCGTCGTAGATTCAAGGGTAAAAGTTATCTTTCTTAATCTTTCACCATTGAGGTTGTCTGATAGCGTTGCTATCTTATTTTGAAAGACTACGCACATTTTGAAAGACTAAGATCCAGACCCGGACCCGAAATTTTGAAAGACTATGATCAGAACTCGGGCCCAAAATTTTAGAAATTTTTGATATGGTCCATCCCTAGTAAATAGTGAAAACTATCCTGAGAGGTGAGTCGCTTGGAAAGATTTTAAAACCAAAAAAGACATATTACTTTATAGAATACAACTTCATTTTTTATCTTGCTTTATCTTGCCTAATAATAAGCCAAGGAAAAAGTTGCTTTCACACATAGGCTTGAGGGATTGAATCTCGAGAATGAGAAGAAACCCCACATTGTGCGGTAGACATTGCAATTAACGTTTTAGCACTCTACCGCGATTTTGTCCTATCAGCCTTGCAAAATCATGTTGCTGCTTATTTTTGTACTTCACTGAATTCGTCCCCAATGGATTCTGATTGGCCATAAAAAACCATCGTTTATAAGGGTAGCAAATCATGAGAAATACATCATCTAGCCTACTTCTCAAAAAACTCGTACTTAGAAATTTTCGGTGGACGTACAATTATATCAATGGCAACAGCAGTTTGAACCACACAATCTAGGAATCAGGAATCCCAGCTCCACTTGAAATCGGTTGTCCTATCAAAGTTTTATATCTTTAACCCACCCATTTCTAGCAAATGTATAGGCCTTTCAAGCCACATTAAGGTATATGCGACATTTTGATTAAAACTTGAAGGTCATTTGCATAATTCTTACCAGGAAAATGGCTGTCAATCACATTTCTGAAAACATTGAGATTTTACATACCTTATTTAAGACATAACAACAACAGCATGATATTGCGCATTAGTAGCTCATGAGCATAAAATCACTCACTAGAACTTAATATAGTATTTGAATTCATCTTGAATCCCATCTATTCCGGGTAAAAAATATTTAAAAGATTTTCTAGGCCCAGTCTTCTGCATCATAGGCAGCAAGAAAATGCTGGGGGATTGTGGTCGAATAGCCAAATATTGCCAAAAATGTTACTAAAAAAAGAATTCTGGGGGTGTACAATAATCTGCAAGGGGTTTTCAAACTTATGCAGAATATGTACATATACCCTTTCCACAGACCCCGTATGCCCATGTGTGGTCTCTTATTTCCTCAGAGATGCAATTTTAGATATCAGGGTGGTTAGGAAAGGCTGCACTTATAGTCACACGTTAAAAGTTAGACTAATATTAAGAAAACACTCGCATTATTGATGAAATGTCATATCGTGTGAATGCTTTTAGCCAGCTGCTTGTAGTTTGAGCTATGGCGGCTTGTTTATAGGCTCTCCTAATCTAGTTTAAAGGTTAAAACCTTGTTCGATTAAGTCTTTTTTCGCACAACCTTTTGACGATACCTTGCAATTTTGGCATGTGCAGACAGAGTAGCAAAAACATCTGGCCTGCAAACAATTTTACGACTGAAGACACCTGGGGTACCCATATATCTAGGTATGTGTACAAAGTTTGTAATATCATGCAATGAAGGAATTTTGTGCCAAAAGCAACGTCTAAATGGAGTGTAAAGAAAAGGCTGCAATACAAAGAAAGACGACAGCTGGCCAAAATTTTAACAAATCTCAAACAATGGCAGTCAAAATTATGATGTAACTCACAAATGTAGATTTTTGTAGGGAGTTCGGTAGACATGCGTAATTAATTTGTGAACAAAATTATGCTTTCTTTTTAGGGTGATTCTGGTAGTGCTGTATTTTGTCGTGAACCTGATGGTCGCTATATCCTGATGGCCGTAGTTGTTGCTGGGGATACGGAACGAGTTCAAACTTGTTATTTTGAGTTTGTTCCAACGCGAATGAACTGGATTAATCAGACTATGCGTAACATACAAATATCTGAACAAAGGCACAATTATTCCTTTGCATGTCCTCCTATTTCGTGTGCATATATTTGACGACTGAATGATGTTACAAAATGCAAGGTTTAGCAGGTTCCTAGTATGCCGTGAAGGTTATCTCTTATTATTGCATATTTTCTGAGAAAATTTGTATGCACGCATTTGTATTTCTTTCCACAGTCGTAATTCTGACGCTTGCGAATAAAATTCGAAAATGAACTTATACAGATAAAAATGCTTTTAAACTTCACACTCCTACATCCAATTTACTCAATAATTAACCTTAGTTACTTTCTCCCCAAATTGTTGCACCACAATTAGTATAACTTGGGAAATCACACGACTCCTTCGGTGAAATAAGTAATAACATGAAAATTTAAGACTCTTAATGAATTTTAAACTAATGGAATTTTCGAAAAATGGAAGTGAGAGACAGATTTGCAACGGAAAGATTTCTTATTGCATTATGAATGACAGCTTAAGAGTAAAAAAAGTTTAAAAAGGCTTCTGAAATTCAGACCTAGCGTTTTTGGCTTCTCACAAGGCATCGTTTTTTTAGGCGTGGATTTAGAAGAGGCAAGGCGCAGCCGGTCTACTTGTTGTCAAAAAATAATTGGGTGCTACAGAGAATAAAGTGTCTTTTTATGATTTTAATTATTTTCTTGCGATCTTTGAAAAAATTCCAAGCGCTTCGCACCGGGTATACTCAATAATGACAGACTGTCTTGTTGGTCTGGAAACCTTATTTTAATGTCAAAAGAATAGTTTACCTATAGATAAGGAATTTTTACTTACGATGATTTTCCCTGGCGCTTCCCGCCGATTTTTGCAACTAATTGAGTGCGTTTTTAGGGAAACCTTCATCAAATTTCTATAGTTTTTGGCTCACTAATGATTCTGTTTATCAAAAGACGGCAAAAAACGATACTTCAAGTAAAATAGTCAGATTTTTTAACAATTTTGACACTAGAAAGAAAATTTGGGGTCTAGCCCCTAACCCTGTCAGAAATTCCTGGATCCACCACTGATTGGTTTTTTATTTCTAAAATACTTAAAAATTGGAGCCCTAAATATTTGAACCCTAAACGATTGCATTTTAAAAGAGGTCATTGTCAAAAGTGTGGTTATGTATGTATCTTTCTTCAAAATTGGTGTTCCGAGTGTCATTTCTATTGTTAAAATTTTCTATTAGGTACCTATCTACTTTGTCATTATGTGACTTTGGTAATATTGGCTACTTCTTTCATTCAAAATAAATATAATCAGACTGCTTCATATAAGTTTAAGCTCAAATTTTGAGAAGATTTTATTGACAGCAAGCTGACAAATTACGATCGCATATCAGATTAGCAGAAAAAATGTTTCGATGAAAAAACGGAATAAAAGAAGAAAATGAAAATTTTTTGAACGGCGGCGTTTTGTCACGCCCACTTTCCGCCTTATTAATTGTTCGTAACTTTTAGCTTAAACTCGCCAATGTTTTCAATACATTTTGCGTGACCTATTAATAAATTTTGTTTGGGGACAATCCTGCGTTTGCTTGCATTGATAGGATAACAACAACAGATTAAGAATTTATAATTTTATTTGAGAATTAAATAAAAACATCCATATCAGAAATAATTCGACATGAGCATAAGCTAGGTGGAAATGAAGGCGCGACTATGGGTTCTGATTGCGCTAGCTAGGATTAGCTAAAGCGTCAGTGATTATGATCTTCTAATACATGCAATAAGGCTAATACCGAGACTTCAGGCTGGGACAACAAGGCAATGACCAGACACAAGACAACGGTAGGAAGAGCCAAAGCTTTGAGTCGCATCGCTTTTAAAGGAAAATTGGTGGACGCGGATGGTGTCGTTTTGATGACTCATTTTTGGATATCCTTTGCCCACCTGTTCCCACGTTTGCTTTGGTCTGCTTACATGCGCGTTTTTCGTCATTTATATCTTACGCTTTCGACCTCAAGTAACCTATTCCATAAGTTACTCATATGACCCAAAAGTTAGTAAACAATGTCAGTTGTTTGGGTATATTTTGGCGCGCGGTCTCCTATTTTCTGATATTCCAAGTGTGGGAGGCTTAATTAATCTTAAGTTTCCATTCTTGTATGACGTCTGTCTGCTCTGCCTGGTTCTTAAATCCGGTTTTGATTGGTTTTGACCATGCTATTGCATAGAACCGCTTTGTTAGCCTTCGATTTTGCCTTTTCGCATATTTAAATAAACATGAACGTTAATAGTATAATTACAATTTTCGGAAAAAATATAAGACATTATGATAAGCGTTTTTGAAAATTTAGCAATTTATATATTACAACATTAGATTTTGCGACCGTTATCATATGAGTAAAAATAAACATAATTTTCGTATTATTAAAAGATCATGATGCTTAAGATCGCGTCGACCATGACAATTTTACCAAAGAGATTTTAGAACATCTCAGAATAATCTTCAAAACAGCTCAGCATTGAATGATTAATAGTAATAAAGCCCGACATTTTTTATTTGTGAAAAAACGCGAAAATAGCTATCTATTTTGCATACATGCTAATGGATGTCGTTTTGATTCAGAAGAGTATGTCCCCGACTGAAATTATGGATATACGAGTGACTAATAACCCTTTGCTATTGTCTGTTTCATTTAACTTTGCGGTTCTCTTCTAAATTTTTCCGCAGGAATCCGGCTACAAAAGTGGTTTAAAACCATGATGCAGTAATGCTGCTTAAGAATGACATATGTCTCTATATGACTCGATATACTGTAGAATATCATATTTACTGCACTAGTTTAAAACATTTTTGTAGTCACTTCAAATTTTTACAAAACCTCAATGCTAAACAAAACAGACTATAGGTTGTCAGCGCTATATTAAGTGTAGGGCTCAAGATCAAACATGATATATCATAAATAGATCAGTGTGCCTACCACCGGCGAAAGAAACAGGTTTTAAACGATCGGGGTATGAAGACAATACATGAGTAAATATTTTTTTGGAGACTTAGCTACATGTTTATTAGGTTTTGTGCAAAGTTTTATACAAATAACGAACAGGTCCGATTTTGGGCCTGGAAAATGTTTTGATCGATGGTAAGGCTATTTTTGTTTACGACAAGGCACTTACCAGGCGAGTTAATGCAAAGCAACAGCTCTATAAGAAATCAGACATCGAATTTGGAGGTGATGAAATTTGGCCCGAAAATTCACTCGATTCAAATGTCGCCGAAAGCATAGCAGCTATTATGACGTCTAAGCCAAAATATTGGTCCTAATCTGACTGGTCGATAGTCATATTAAATTTTCAACAAAAAAGTGGAAAGCACTTGAATAAGTCTCGAAAATAAATGTAATCAGTTTCTTAATTTTTGTTCATACTATGATCATTTAAGAGCTGTTCACGCACAAAGGATAAACATTCGGATTATTAGTTTGGCATCAATGAATTCCATTTCAAACGCTCTATCTATGATATATTTGATTTGATACCATGCTCTTCACTTATAATACTGACAAAGGTGGGCAGTATACGCAGTATATATATATATATATATATATATATATATATATATATATATATATATATATATATATATATATATATATATATATATATATATATATATATATATATATATATATATATATATATATATATATATATATATATATATATATATATATATATATATATATATATATATATATATATATATATATATATATATATATATATATATATATACAAACTTCAAACTTACGAAATCGACACATCCTCCCCGGATCGTCTATATTGTGCATGTAGAGTCCAGGACCCTTTCCATGGCACCGTCATTTGTGCTACCCACCAACCCGAGCAAGAATGATAATATCTACTGGTTGAGTGAAAAAATTGCTAGCCTGGATAAAAACTTGTCGTTTTAAGCACATGGTCAAAAATGCACAGCTTGAATTTGACTGTTTATAATTTGCATATATAAATAAATAAATAAATATATATATATATATATATATATATATATATATATATATATATATATATATATATATATATATATATATATATATATATATATATATATATATATATATATATATATATATATATATATATATATATATATATATATATCTATAGGTAGCGCGTTAGCGCGTACCTATAATATATTTGGGTACCCCCAACACCTGTGCACCCCCCTACAGCTATAACGGGACTTTTCTGGAAGGTGCGGTTTTTTTTAAAAGAAAGATAATGAAAAAATTCGCTGCCCGTGTTTTTTTGTTTTTCTTGAAACTCAAAATTGACTGTGTAAAGAAGGTGTAAAGTTTTGGTGTGACGTTATAACATAGGACAAATTTTGGGACCTTTTTACTGCGGCATGTGGACAACTGAGTATTGATGACTCGAAGGATTGAACAGGATAGGATAATAGAGGGATGAATTCTACAGATGGCATTTTTTTTGTTTTTTGAAATTCGCATTAGTTATCGAACGGCAGTGTAAAGAGTGCGAAAATCTGGGGGTGAAAAAGCACTTTTTGGTCGAGTTTTCAACCTGCCTAGGTCCGATACTAACTCCGGTTATGAGGTTTTTAAAATATTTTCTGACAGAAATGTAGAGCGGATCAAGGGCTACATTCTGCATATAAGCAAATTTTTCTATGCTCTATGGTGAGTTAGATCCTGGGGTTTAAAGTTTACACTCTAATGGATGGTGTAAAAAAACGGATTTTAACTAAGATTTCTCTGCCAAATTTTTCCGCTTATGAGTCAGTGTAAATCAAAGACAGCATTAATAAAGTGCCTCACAGGGGCTAAACATCGCAGCAAACCGCATTTAAAAAAACGCAATATTGAGTTATTTATGGGGGTGTAAAGTTCGAAATCAGAGGTAAAAAATGTGCGAAAAAACACGTTTTTTCCGAATTTTGATTAATAAATCATACCAAATAATTTTTGCAAGAGAAATTTGGCACACAGGAATGTACTACGATTTAAAGGCTACAAATTCTACCAAACCGAATTTCTTTAAACTCAATGGGGAGTTCGGTACGGAATTTTAAAGTTTACAGTGTTCTAAATGATGGAAAAAACGCTTTTGTTGCCTTTTTTGTTCGCCACTTTCTCCGTCCAGAAGTCGGGATAAGTCTAATAGAATAAAAATAAAGTGCTTTATATCGTGTGCATGTCAAAGCAAATTGTCTATACATTAATATTTAGCTAGTGTAAAGTCAAAAATTTGGAGTTTAAAATGCGTTTCTGTCTTGTTTTTTTCTGCCTGCTTCTCCGGTTACGAGTCAGGGACACGTTTATCAAGTCTAGAAATGGACCAGGAACCAAATTTGATATGCCAGTCTGGCGCATATGTTTACACTCTACGGTGTTGTAAAGTAGTTTACACCAATTGTTAGTTTGCCCATAGAACATTATGTAGACTTAATTTTTTCATAAATATTAATCGTAATATCGGAACAATATCAAAATTACGAATCTGACTAAAACCTTCTTTACACTAGGTGTTTACATGAAGTTTACACTACATATGTATTTATCTTCGTTTTTGAGCATTCCAGAAACCTAATTTTTTCCTGGAGTCTAGAAGTTTTCAAAGGATCAAATGTGAGACGTCACGTAGGCGCGTTTGTTTACATCCAACAGTGATGTAAAGTAGTTTACACTCATTGTTTATATGTCCTCAGACCATTGTAGAGACATAATTTTTTCATGAATGTTGATCATAATATCCGAGTAATTTTTACACTGCATGTTAGCCTTTGTTCTAGAGCATTGCAAGAACCGAAATTTTTTCCTGAGATATAAAAATTTACAGGGAATGAAATATATACGTCAGTTGGGCGTGCTTGCTTACACTCAGCAGTATTGCAAAGTGGTTTAAACCTAATGTTTATTGTCTTTAAAACATTATGGAGACTCATTTTTCCATAAATGTTGAAAGAAATATCGGAGCAATATCAAAATTACGAATCCGACTAAAATATTCTTTACGCTATGTGTTTGTGTAAAGTTTACATTACGTGTTAACCTTAATTCGATAGACTTGCAGAGACTTTGTAACTGAAGTCAAGAAATTTTCAAGGATTCATATGTGAGACATCAGTTAATGATTTGTTTACCCTCAAAAGTAATCTAAAGTGATTTAAAAATTATGTTCAAGTGTCCTTAGATCATAGAAGAGATGTAATTTTGTCTTAAATGGGTTGAATTGAAGTTAAATCCTTCTTAGCCGTGTTTATAATATGTTTCACAAAATCTTGCACATGGAGAGCTATCGTTTAATTGATGTAAATTGCCTGCAAAAGTGGTTTAAAATGAACCAGCAATCACACTACTGTGCACAGAAGTCGACAAAGAAGTGCAGCTTTATTGTAATCATGTACATTAATAAGCTGTAAACTGTTAGTATTCTCTACACCTAGTAGTTGTGTAAAGTTTGCACTATTCATTTGTTGTTAATATGTAGTCTATACTACAAATTTATTTTACTACCAAATCAAAGCGTTAGTGTTCCTTACATATGATATTTGCGTGAAGTTTTTGAATTTTTGCCGAAAAACTTTGCCTTCTAATTTACCAACATCCCGCCTTTTCCATTTTGTTAAAGTTTAAAATCTTTTATAATTCTCTTAATAATTTAATGGTAGGTTTTAACTTTAAGTTTCTTTTGGTTTACAACTCTCGCTTAGCAAGCTCATTTTTCAAAACTTTTTCATAGTGATCAGATTAGTCGCGTTTAGTTTGGAATTGGTGGACGGTCGTTATTTTATTACTCGGCTTAAATAAACCAAGTGACTATCTTTTGATTATTTTCTTTATCGCAGATTCAAACACCCAATTTTCAATTTGAAAATTGACCCAATTTTCAATTTGAAAATTGATCCAATTTTCAATCTGAAAATTGAAAATTGGGTGTTTTCAATTTCAAAAGTCACAACACATTGTGCTTGTGTATTGATTGAGTGAGGATTTGCAATGTGAATTCGTTGGTTAAATATTTGTGCTTGATTATAAGTGAACTGCACATTAAGAAGAAATAACTTAATGCAGTTTTAATTTGAAAATGGATGGTGTCAATAAGGTTGTCTTGTTTAAAAAGGATAATGCTGATGTTAAGAACAATATTGTTTTCCGCGTTCTTGGACTGTTGTCATTATTGTGGCATGTTACTGATTGTGTTTACTGACTGATGTACTGAAATCACGCTAATTAAAAGTAGTGTACTAGCAAAGAAAAATGCTCCGATGGAACAAAAAAGATGAATATACTTGGAATTGTGGATTATTATGGATGTAAAAGGAGGGGACTAGGAAAAATCTACCTAAAGTCGCAAAATCTGCTAAAAATCAGACTTTCTCTAAGCACCGCAAAAAATCGAAGTATATTCTGCGGCCAACAGATTAAAATAAATATTCAACCATAACAATGATTGAAACAGCAGCACGTTAGCTATGCAGTAGCTATGGGAAATGATATTAAGTAAACTAACAGTCTTCCAAGCCAATTGAATGAAATAGCAAACATCGAAGACAATTGAAGAAATGGTTGGTTTAAAACAGTAGGAAACGCGTAAGTTGACTTGAAACAGACTTAATGTAGATACACTAGCATGCCCGAAGCGATTGTGTGCACTAATCAATCGGCTCCTGCTGTTGCTTGCTATAATGCTCATAAAATAAAACAACTTTAAATACAATACCTCTTAGTTTTCTATAAATCAGGTGCCAGCAATTTAAAAAAGTAACCTTGATAGATTTCGTTTATACACTCTTATCTGAAACTTCGAACATTATTTAAAAAGACACTTTTCTAGAGGCCGCAGAATATACATCGATTTTTTGCGTTGCTTAGAGAAAGTGTGATTTTTAGCAGATTTTCCGACTTTAGGTAGATTTTTCCTAGTCCCCTCCTTTTACATCCAGAATAATCCACAATTCCAAGTATATTCATCTTTTTTGTTCCATCGGAGCATTTTCTTTGCTAGTATATATTATATATATATATATATATATATATATATATATATATATATATATATATATATATATATATATATATATATATATATATATATATATATATATATATATATATATATATATATATATATATATATATATATATATATATATATATATATATATATATATATATATATATATATATATATATTATATATATATATATTATTATATATATATATTACCAGCACAGAAAAATGTCCGATGGAACAAAAAAGATGAATATACTTGGAATTGTGGATTATCAAGGATGTAAAAGGAGGGGACTAGGAAAAATCTACCTAGAGTCGCAAAATCTGCTAAAAATCAGACTTTCTCTAAGCACCGCAAAAAATCGAAGTATATTCTGCGGCCTCTAAAAAGTGTCATTTTTAAATAATGTTCGAAGTTTCAGATAAGAGTGTACGAAATCTATCAAGGTTACTTTTTTAAATTGCTAACACTGATTGATAGAAAACTAAGAGGTATTGTATTTAAAGTTGTTTTATTTTGTTATGAGCATTATAGCAAGCAAAGCAGGCCGATTGACTAGTGCACACAATCGTTTGGGGCATGCTACTGTATCTACATTTAGCCTGTTTCAAGTCAACTTACGCGTTTCCTACTGTTTTAAACCAACCATGTCTCCAATTGTCTTCGATGTTTGCTATTTCATTCAATTGGCTTAGAAGACTTTAGTTTACTCAATATCATTTCCCATAGCTACTGCATAGCTAACGTGCTGCTTTTTCAATCATTTTTATGGTTAAATATTTATTTTAATCTGTTGGCCACAGAATATACATCGATTTTTAGCGTTGCTTAGGAAAGTCTGATTTTTAGCAGATTTTGCGACTTTAGGTAGATTTTTCCTAGTCCCCTCCTTTTACATCCTTAATAATCCACAATTTCAAGTATATTCATCTTTTTTGTTCCATCGGAGCATTTTTCTTTGCTAGTACCCCACTTTTAATTAGTTTGTTTTGAGTACATCAGTCAGTAAACGCATACAGTAACATGCCACAATAATAACAGCAGTCCAAGAACACGGAAAACAATACTGTTCTTAACATCAGCATTATCCTTTTCAAACAAGACGACCTTGCATTATTTTAAGAGATCAAAGCTTTTCAGCATTAACTTTACGCAAATATCAAGTGTAAGGAACACTAACGCTCAGATTTGGAAGTAAAATAAATTTGTTGTATAAAGTACATTGTAACAACAAATGATTAGTGCAAACTTTACACAACTACTAGGTGTAGAGAAAACTAAGAGTCAGATTCTCAATTTTGATTTTACGTAGAACATTTTGAAAAAAATTAAGCTTCCGCAAGGCTCTAAAGCAAGAATTAATATGCATTGTAAACTTTACACAACCACAGAGTTTAAAGAAAATATCAGTCGGATTCGTAATTCTGATATTACGATCAACATTGATGAAAAAATTAAGTCTCCACAATGGCCCAAGGACAAATAAATATCAGATGTGTAAACGTAGACTCGAGCTACGTTCACTTCGCTTACTTAACCCGAATCTCAAGCTTATGCGCTCACACGGGGTTCTCGCCCTTTTTAGGAGATCGATCATTAGCCGGCGATTCGGGGGTAAGCGGCCCGGCCTATTCAAGGTAGCCCGGCACTCTACGCACGCACCTAGTGAAACTTACTTACTTAACCCCTTTGAGATTAAGTACCTAATTAAAGTAAGTTCCCCAGAAACCTAATTGAGGTCTCAAAAAGATTATTATTCAACTTGTTTTGGAGCGAATTCCTATGCTTGAAAATATTAAGGGTTCCTAAGTATAGCGTAGCACGAGGACAGAATTCAACAGCACGGAAATTCAACCGAGCCCAGCATCGTTAATTAAATAATTAATTTTTACAATATTTTTCGGACAGAAAAATTATGAAGCAATTAAAAAGCGACAGCATGGAGGATACATGCTGCCGACCCTCGTGTTACGATAATCGGGTAAAATCAAACAATGTAATTAAACAAGGGCTCAAAGCTCTGCCAAAGGCATACAACTGATGCCAATTGGCACAAACACGAATGGTTAAAAACAAAGTGTATGGCGAAAAATAGCGTGCACACTACGCAGGAAAACTAACAGACAAGTTCTGCAGCCAAGCAGATAAAAAGGCACGTACAAAGTCTGCTCACGCATGGCAATGAAAAGAAAAAAATACGCTCAGCGCGGAAGCTGGCGGAGAGGCTCTCAGGCTCAAAAACTAATTGTAAAATGTAAAATCATAAAGTGCCATCAAAACTGCGCTCGCATGCAGTTTTAACTGATGCGGAAAAAGAGGCGTGACAACACGAACCAAGAGATATGAAAACAATCTATGAATACGACAATAGGCCTCTGGGCAAAAGCTTACGCTAAAGGTATGTACAAACGAGACAGGCACAAATATGAGACACACACATATGATCTTTCAACACACAAAAGATATGATAACACACATACCAATTCGTACTCGAGTCGCATTAAGCCCGAGTGCCCATTTTCCTATCCCGGATTTTGATTGAAAATATGTGTGGAAATGCAATGAAAAAATAAGATAATTTTTAGGGAAGGTGGTCCCGGGCGACTCACTTAAGCGTTGCGCTTAACGGTCTTGTACGTGCGAATGGAAATTGAGCACAAGAATGTACATCTGGGGCAATCAATTGGTTTTTTTAATCTGTTTCAAAAAAACCCAGACTGATTTCTTTTCCCAAAAAATTTTTTCAGTGATAAGTTTACAAACTTAAGCTTGGCACATACAAACGTACTACAATCAAAGGGCTACAAACTGGCCCGAACCGAATTTATTTACACTCAATGGGGTGTTAGGTTCAGATTTTTAAAGTTTACAATGTGGTGGACAGTGAAAAATACGTGTTTGTGCATATTTTTGTTCGCCACTTTCTCTGTTCAGAAGTCGGGAGAGGTCGAATAGGATAAAAATAAAGTACTTTCTAAGGGGTGGCGAACAAAAATATGAAGTGAAGAAGTCGGGAGAGGTCGAATAGGATAAAAATAAAGTGCTTTTTAAGGGGTGGAGAACAAAAATATGGACAAACACGTATTTTTCAATGTCCACCACATTGTCAACTCTAAAAATCTGAACCGAACGCCCCATTGAGTGTAAATAAATTCGGTTTAGGTCAGTTTGTAGCCCTTTGATTGTAGTACGTTTGTATGTGCAAAACTAATGTTCCGCAAAATATTTGATATGATTTACCAATTAAATACGAAAAAACCTGTTTTTTTCGCCCATTTTACACCTCAGAGTTCGAACTTTACACCCCCATAAACAACTCAATATTACGTTTTTTTGAACGCGTTTTGCTTTGGCGTGTAGCCCTTAAAAGTTACTTTATTTTTATTCATTTAAATTATCTTAACTCATAACCGAAAAAGTTGGCAGAGAAATCTTTGACAGAATCTGTTTTTTTACTCATCCACTAGAGTGTAAAGTTTAAACCCTTGGTACAGTGTATTGATTGTAGAAAAGTCTGAAGGTCAGATTCGTTATTCTGACCTCACAGAGAACAATTTAAAAAAAAATTATCATCCACGACGCTCTGGGCGGAAAAAATTTTTTTCAGTGTAAAGTTTACACCTGCACTAATAACGCAATATTGATTGTAAAGAAACAAAATAAATTTTGACGTGTAGCGCTTAGGACGAGGCAGATTTCAAAGGTAGTTATCACGTTCTTTCTACTGAGTGGAGAATATGGCAGTGAAAAAATATTTTTTGTCTCAGACTCTTTACAAAACACCGCCTCTAAATTCGAAAATATTACTTTTTAAGAAAAAATAAAAAAAGTTTTCCCTAGATTCTATAACCGTCTACCTTTTGAAACCAATCAGACTGCATAGAATGTAAAACTGAGTTAGATATGCTCTTGCACATGAAAACGGTGAAAACCGTCTAGTTTACACTCCTGTGCAACAACCAATGAGTGTAAAGAAATTTTAAGACCAGATTCGTAACCTACTAATTAGGGAAAACATCTTTTTTTTAAAATTCATCATCCACGACGCTATGGGCGGAAAAATTTTTTCAGTGGAAAGTTTACACTTGCACTAATAACGCAATATTGATTGTAAAGAAACAAAATATATTTTGACGTGTAGCGCTTATGACGAAGCACATTTTAAAGGTAGATACCACGTTCTGTCTACCAAGTGGAGAATGTGGCAGGGAAAAAATATTTTTGTCCCAGACCTTTTACACTAAACCTCCTCTAAATTCGACAAATATTACTGTTCAAAAAAATTAAAAAAAGTCCCCTTAGGTTTTTTAACCGTCTACCTTTTGAAACCAATCAGACTGCATAGAATGTAAAACTGGGTTAGATATGCTTGTGCACGAGAAAACAGTACAAAATCGTCTAGTTTACACTCCTGTGCAACAACCAATGAGTGTAAAGAAATTTTAAGACTAGATTCGTAACCTACTAATTAGGGAAAACATTTAAAACAAAAATTGGTCACTCGCAAATTATTTGAATTTTTAATGTAAACTTTACGCACTCATGATGCGCTTGGTATTGAGTGTAAACAAGAAGAAAAATGGGGGCACTAAGTTTTTTATATTATCTACCTTTTGAAAAAAACCGCACCTCTCAGATGTGTTCCGTTATAGCTGTGAGGGGGCATATGTTTGGGGTACCCAAGTATATTATAGGTATGCGCTAGCGCGCTACCTATGATAAATATTATTGTCCTTGACAGGCGTACATACGCTGAGTGACCCATATTACAATGAATATATTACTGTGATTATTATGTATACCCACTACCGAGTGTGGCACTCTGATTGAATAAAAAAGACAAATATAAGACGGAATTGAAGGGGACCAGAAAAAGTCCCTATGCGTGCTGAAAATCTAATAAATCTGCTAAAAAACAGACTTTCTCTGAGTAACAAAAAATCAAAGTGTACTATATGGCTTCAGAAGATGATTGCGGCTTCAGTATGAAACCTGAATAAAATAGCAGTCATTCTTTAAAAGAAGTGATCAATCTAAGTTAAGTAAAGAACAAATAATTTTGTTTTTGTGAATGGGAGTCCAAATGACAGCTGTTGTAGTGGTAAAGTGCACTAAACACGATTAAATAAAAATATACTTAACATGCAAAGATTTCAGGAGATGGCAGTAAAAGAATATGCTAGATTAACGTGAAAATATATGCAATAGTGCACAATTATAGACCAAAAATTTTATGCATTTGCTCTGAAAAGTCTGATCTTTAGCAGATTCTTATGATTTTTTGCGTGCGTAAGTGGCATTTTCTTAGTTCCTTCTTTTCTGTCTTTAATAATTTCTATACTAAGTATATGTTCCTCTTTGTTCCATTAGGGCATTTTTGTTTGCTATGGTCTCTTCTATTCCAAATGTCCAATTTTTTCTGACATCTTATTACTGTAAAAATTTTTTACTGCACAAGTGGCTTCTACACTTATGCCCTCATAGCAAATTGTTGACTTAAATTCTCCTTATCGATGTTCAATGTGCTTTGCTTAACATGCGGCGCACCTAACAAACTGCTGCTATAAACTTAAGCTGCAAAATATTCCACTACAGTAATTAGCCATAAAGCGAAAATGGACCATTTGGAATGGAACAGACTATCGTATCTTACTTTTGATTAGAATGATTTGTGTGAATCGATAAATAAACTTATGGGTAATCAAATGAAATATTACAAACAACACGGGAAATGAGATTGTTCATTCACATCAACAAATGCATTGCAAACGAGACTCTTTTCATTTGTAATGATGATTTTATTCATGACACTTATAAAAAGTACCATCTCAACGTTTTGAGATTAAAATTAATTTTTAGTCTAAACTTCAAGCAGTCATTCACAGAAGCAAAGTCAGATTCGATATCCTGATATTACAGTGAACAGTTTGTAATAAACTTAACTTCTACAACCTTCAACATCCTGGACATAATTAATATTTTTTCTGGTTCCGCCACTTTGGACTGGCCCCAGGGCGAGAAAACTACCAATGGAACCAGGGTCAGCTCCTTCCAAGCCCGCAACTTTCATTCAGTTCGAGTAATTTTGGCGGAAATGGGGTTTGAGGCGTCCACCTAGATGATCCCTACGTGGGGATTCCCAGTTACGCCAGTTTAGACAAGTACCAAAAGAAGGTGTAAAACAGTTTTGCTGTTTCATTTACAGGAGAGCTTATTAGGAACTCTTATCTGTATTAAACATTCGATTTCCTTATCATGAATACCTCATATTTGATTATATATAGCTTAGGTTAATTAATATGATTAATTATGATGAAGTGTCATCATAATTTACTCGCAAATCTTATTGTCTTTCAAATTATTCTTAGGTACTTTATTCGTTTTAGTGCTAAATATATCGTTTATCGCATGTTTAGTCCATGTCAGAATGAGCACCTCTGCAGTGTTACCTAAATTCGACTGCTCTTAAAGTTAAAAAGCCGCAAGATTTGCTCATTTTACTTCAAAGTGATAACTTCCATTTAGAATATTTGTGTTTTTATTCTGTAGGCCACAGGATATACTTCGATTTTAGCATTGTTAAGAGAAAGTCAAAGTTTTTCAGCCTGCATGACTTTTTCCGTGTATATCCTCAATAATGCGTGTAGTATGTTCGTCCATTTATGTCCCATCAAAGCATTTTTCCTTGCAATATAAATATGCCAAGCTGCATCAGCTTTCTCACAACCTAATTTCCTCGTTTTTGCGTTGTTTTGTGTGTGATAGTTAAGTAAATAAATCAGTGATTGAGCTGTCTATACATGACTTATTTTAAAACAATGAAAACGTGCTAAGATCACAATTCATTGCATACATCTGACTGAACTTGATGTCGGTTTTTACTATGCTAACGCTGAAGAAGCTTACGATCAATTTATGGCGCTGGCATATCCTAATCGGATTATTTTGTCATTTCTTGGTAAATTCTAAAATTACTACTACTCAAATTAATTTGAAAAAACTTGATATCAGAATATGCTGTTAATGTTATCTTGATGCGTCTCTATATTTGAATCAAGTTCACACTTAATTGAAGATTATTTGTTGATCTATCTTCTGCTCCTGAAAAAGTGTACACTTTGTTCAGTAATTAGTCTGCTCTAAGTCATAACACTCGATATTCTGGACACTGGTTTGATTCATTATCTCAGAATGGTTCAATTGATTTTTTTGGGTACATATGTTAACATGGCATTAAATATTTCTAGAGAGCCGCCCATGATTCAAGTAGATCCTCGAAGCTTTCAAAATACGACAACCTGACTTTACTGAATCACCAAATTATGTGGTGATGCATGTATATATTTTTAGTTTGATTTGTGAATTTTCTATTTAGGGATTAGTGTTCCGAATGATGAGGATTTTCTGCAAGATGAAAGATAAAGATTAAGTAGAAATGCTAAAATCTAGAAGATAATGATAAAGATAAAGATGGAGATAAAAAATTAAGAAAGATAAAGATTAAGATAATTTTCGAGATAAGGAACCGAAAAGATAAAGATAAAGATAAAGTGTACATATATAAATATGGTCGCCTGGACCCAGGAGAATGATGTTTGTGAAGTGCAATGAACGAGAGTGGGTGATGTAAAGCAGACAACTGAATGCCCTAATTTTGACACCTGAGATCAAAGGTGATGGTTATTCAAATCAAATCGAAATCACTGGCTGACAGCAAGCCACCTCTTTCTTTTCACAAAAATCAAATCCCTGCTCTGTTCGCTTGTACAAAGTTTTGTTGCAACAGTTTTTGATTTTTTCATACTTCTCTATGTTTCCTAGGCTTGGACTTAGATTGACGTTTTTTTGTCAAACCATATTTTTGATGTTTTAGGATGTTTTGGAAAATATTTTTGGTCAAACCATATTTTTGATGTTTTAAGAATTTTTTTGTTTGCTGTAGCAAAGGGTGTCACATATCACATGATATCTCATATCACTCTGTAGTATAGAGGGGGGGGGGTTGCGCGCGCAATTCAGTTGGTACCACTATGTTTTAACGTGTGAAAAAGTTGTCCTATCATTTCTACATAACGGAACCGTTTTCTGCGGCTCAAGCAAGGACCGGGAAGTCGAAGGACCGGGAAATCGAATGACCGGTAAGTCAAAGGACTGGTAAGTCAAAGGACCGGGAAGTCAAAGGACCGGGATGTAAAATTTATATATACACACTCGTTTTGTGCTTAAGTTTAGTTGCATAATGTGTCTGAGCAAGGACCGGGAAGTCATATTTATAAGTTTCCAGCAGCAGCAGATAGCCTAGTAGTTATACGTGGCTCCCTGGATAGCAATGCTATAAGATAGCCTATGATTAAGCATAGGCAATTCTTAAGGACAGACAATGGTTAAGCATAGGCTAATGGTATAACATATACAATGGTTGAGCATAGGCAACGGGGTGGAGCCTTGCGCCCTGAGGTAGGGGTCAGGGCGCAATGCTTAAAGATATACAGTGTTAAAAAATAGACAATGCTTAAGGATAGGCAATGGTTAAGCATAGGTAATGGTTAAGGATAGGACATAGTTGAGGAGTGGAAGGGTCAACATTGGCACAGTGCCAACAAGATTAAATTAGGATTAAACTAAGACTAAGATTAAAACAAGACTAAACCCGAACTAAGAATAAAAGTAGACCAAACCTGAATTAAGTGTAAAGTGAGCATAGTTGTAAAGTACATACTATTGTGCTAAACTATGGCTACCCAGCTACAACTTCCTGGGGAAGGGGGAGCCCCCCAATGCAGCCCCCTACAATACTTATAAGCAGTGGTCCGCTCTTGCAACCACTGCCACATGGGCTTAAATATGCTAAACATGCTTGAAATGCATTTTAACGATAGTTTTTCCAAACTCAAAAGGAACTGGCATATCTTGGTCGGTTTTAACGTTGATTTCAATGGTATTAAATGATTTTTTGAGCACTGGTATATAGTGTGGACTAATAAAGGTGCGGTTTATTATATCCATATAGGTTCCTTCGATATTTATCACCTGCAGAAGCTGGGAAAAAACATTACCAACGATTTGAGGTTTCACTAGCTATATCACAATATACATAAAAATTGTGCATTCCGCCTAGTATATAGGTCAAATGGTGGGCAGCTATTGTCAATTCTTGCGCTACCTTATAATTTATGCTAGAGAGTTGGTCTTCTAGAAACCCCAGCATGTACATTGAATGTTTGGTTAATTTTAGGGTCTGAATACATTCAGTGTTGAGTTTTAGATGACAGCATTTTTTATTATCATCATATTGTAACCTTATATGTTGAGTATAGTCAAATTTTTCATTCATGCTGACCATTTTTATTCCCTGAGTGATTGTTTTCACAAGATAGTGTATATTCAAGTATCTGGCGCGAGGAAAAAGCATTTTTATTCAGACATTATTTTTAAAATCATAATATTGAATCATGTTCTGATCTTCGGATATATTATTCCAAGTGTTTGCATAGATTATTTCGACTAGCCCTACTTACCAATCACTATTGAGCATTATGTGTCTAGGCAGCTTTGTAATGAAGGTAGAGGCGGAATTTGATTCTTGAGAATCACTTGGAAGCATCTTGTAAAATTGTTTAGGATCCATGTTTGTTTTTTCACTTTCTCTCAAAGTATTTATAGATTTTGGGAGTGTGCATAGATTTAACGACTCTTTTGAATGAAACACCTTTTGCTCGAGAATGCAGAAAATAGATGCATATATGGCCACATGATGTAGAGAAAAAAGCCTGAACCCTCATATTATTGTACGTGTACAATGTTGCATTTTTCTCAATATATTCTTTGAGCTCAACAAGGGCTTTTTGAAAATGACTATCAAAAAAATCACAATGCGATCTACGATTAAAATACATGGCCACCCAGTGTGACCCTGGTTCATTGCTGAAATCCAAATTGGCTATTACTGCAGCGGGGTAGTGGGGTATAGGCCGAAAGCAATCAATAGGGAGGACGCCCAGCAAAATTTTGTTCACAGCAGGATCTGCTTCTAATATGTGTAGTACTTCAAGTGTGTTCATTGCTAAGCATTAAAATCATGAAAAATATTGCTCTTTTTATCAATCATTATTAAATTATCAAATTCGGTGTATATAATAATTTCTACTACAGAATCGGGCAAAGCATCTGCAAACTTGACATATATACTTGTTATTCCTTCATGCACTATACCCAATGCCCACTATCATACACATCAGATGTCAGGTCAAACACAAAGAAACAATGACTCGTTTCAAATTCATCTCTGATGATAAAATTACCTTTGTTATCATGCCCAATATCAAGCACATTGAACATCTGATTAAATGCCTGTATAAACTTATTTTGCTTGAATGACACATTTAGTGAATGAGTTTGCCCTCTGCACGTTACTTTCACATTGTAAATGCTAAATGGGTTGAAATTAAATGGCGATTTTGACAAAGTGCCTCGAAATGCTTTTCCCTCAACACAAACAAAGTCTAAACATCTTGGCAGCTGGCCTGTAAACAACGCAAAATTGGGCGTTTCCTGGATGGATTTGAAATGTGCATATTTGTCATGGAAACTCTTCTTATAGGGTATTTGGCAGTATATGCCATCATTGTTTGCTCAAGCGCTAAACGCACACTCTCTAGCACCTCTACTTTTCGAACAAACAATTTTCATTACTAAAACATTGAGTTCTAGTGGAATATCTTCAAAACTCTGTATGACAAAATTATTACTGTTTCTGTGTGATTCCAGGCAAAAGTCTGTGAAATTCAGCAAATACCGGTCTTGAGAGAACAAGTCAATGTGTAAAGGCGCAGATACTTCTACAACACTCGAGTCATTAAAGAGCACTGCTCGTTCTTTGAACCCTTTATTATCGTCAACATTCACATTAGCCCCACCTTCATGAAAATACAGAGCAGACTGAAGATGAGATAATTTTGCATCAAAACCATAATATGATTCTGTTTCAAAATATGCCCTGTGTGCGTATAAATCGGAACTGTCAGACACTAATTGGCCGCCTAAAAAACACTTGACTTGCTTGAAAAATATTTTGCCTATAAGGTTGATTGGCGCATAATTGGGTAATGCTATGCCTGCTGCAGGTGTTGGTTTTTTAATTTTTAGCGCCATGTATATAAAACTTCTGCTCATTTGCAAGTAGTGTGGATCGGGTGGGATTCTGAATTTGTAGGTGCCTTCATTTATTATTGGATGCATAGGCTGCACTTCATCCCAAAATCCTTTTTTAACAGAAAGTTGGGTAGGAGAGACGGTGAAAAGATCGAGTTCAGATTTCGTACTTGGAATAGATTTTACGTCTATTAGAGCCATTTTTTCGAATTAGTTTTGTAAATGCATCATCATTATTCACATATATAGACTTTTGGCGCACGCCAAGCCCCTCACCAGACATAATCTTTGATGCCTCATCTAAGAATTGCGCCGCCTCATGCTTGGAATGTTCTTTGGCAGACTGAAATAAGGGTTTTCCTTGCGCCACATCTGATGCAATATTAGCACCAGCCATTAATGCGTGTTTCCCTGCGCTTTTGCCAATAGACTTCAATACAGGCACAGCCATTCTAAATAGTAATTTGAAGAAACTCCCTGATCCGCCACCTCGTTGGTATGGTACGCCTCTATAGCCTTCTAGACCATACCCTGTTTGTGCGGCTTGTTCTGCATAATATTGTAGCCAAAGGCCACTGTTTTCAAGATTGAATTGTACATGCATGTTTTTGATTGTATTGTTTTTGCTTAAATATTTCTATTTTTTATAGATTTTTATCATCCCAGGAAAAGTCGCCTTCAGATGCCACTTCGCTCTTCCGCTTCTTATTAGCTATACTCTCAAGTGATGCTTTTGAACGCTGAAGGGCCCTAGCCAACTCTTTTGCACCAATTGCAGCGGGTACGGTTTTACGATCTTGTGTGAAGTCATGAACCAAATCAACAATATTTGATCCATATATTTTCAGACCATTAACCACAATCTCACCCGATGGTCCAATGTCTATACTAGGATTGTCATTAATATGCTGTAATAGCAGTTTTGCATTTGGCTGTAAGGTTTTTGGAATACCAGCTATAATTTCTTTGCTTCCAATTGATTTGTGTGAACCTAGTATAGTTAGCTCATAGGTTTTGTACGCTGTACCTGCAACTGGCCAAACTTGATCAAAATTTGTTTATACTTTATCATTTTCAAGCCTGATGATGAATGCTTGTCGCTTAAAATCTTGTACATCACCCGATCCAGGGAATTTAATACTTGATCTAGTGCTTTACTTTGTTCAGCAATATCTGCTGACACTAGAACTATTTTTTCTGTATGCTTCATTTCTTGCCTATAATCGCTTCTTCTGGTAAACTACTACAACTGATAGAATAGGTGTCAATAAAAGAGGTAAAACACCACCGTTTTGAATATTTAAATCTTTCTTTAACCTAGCTTTTGAGCACCTATTTTTAGCTAAATTTCGAATTTGGTTTTGAAATCTTTTTAATTTTTGTATTTCTCTGTCAGTAAAAGGAATGTTGCCATTTAGAAAATTGTTTGCACGATCGCAAACACATACAATTTGGTCTTTACTAGCATTATTTATAACCGCATCTCATTGGGGTTTTCTTGCAATACTTAACAAATGTAAACAACTAATGTTTTGTTTTAGCCTTTGATGAGCCATTTTTGTAATTTTCAAATAGATCATTATGCATATTTATAGTTTTTGGCAAATAAAATGTAGGATGTTTACTCAAAATACTCGTTTTCAACCCTTGTAAATCATATGCATTTTGTGTCAGATCAATGGACAAGTGCTCGTGAGTAGTTAAGCATGTCCCCTAGTGTGCAAAAAAAATTATAGCCTGTGCTTAAGCATTGGCAATGCTTTAGCATGGTCCTATGTTGAAACATAGGCTATATGTTTCGTGTTGTGATCTAGGGGATGACGTCACACTATAGTTAACCTCGACTATGGGTATACTGGAGACTATTTTAAATTTGCGGATCAAGTCATCCAGGTATACTTTACTCTATAGCAAGAATACCTATTCAATGTAGGGGGAAGGGGAAAGCTATCAAAATTTTATTTTTGGGGATAACTATGAACACAGCTTACTATACTAAATGCATAAAAGATTCTAACTTGCGTATCACTTGACCACTTGACACTTTATACTTGAGTAGTTTACATCACATCATAAAAACGCTATAAATCATGAACCAATCCTTAAATCGAGCTGAAATGTTCAGAATATGAAGACTACATGCCAAAAATATTGTATACAAAAAATCGTGTACCGGCTTACTGTAGCTATGTTATAACACGTAGTTTTTCAATCAATGACCGGATCGGACTAAAAATTATAGAGTGTGTTAATTATATGTCTGGGGTATGCTATGTAAAAAATTTTAGCGCGCAACCTACAGTATACCAGCATTAGTTCACACTTTTGCATAACTTAAGAACCAATGGCCGGATTAAGCTCAAATTTAAAAACCAGCATATACGCGAGTCACTTATTCTGTACACATTGGCTTATTGTAGGTATACTGTAGCTTTCTGGATTTTCTATATCTCACAAACTAACAGTCAAATAAAGCTGAAATTCAATAAATTAGATGTATATGAGTCAAAAATAATGTACGCAAAAGATAGTGGATGGGGTAACTGTAGGTATGCTACAACACGTATCTTCTGATTTGCTGAGCTGGAAATTTGAGAGATTTAACAAACACAATAGAGCAGTGCACCAGGACTACTATAGGCCACATTTAGTAACCCATAGTGAGGAAAAGAAGGTTGTGAAAAAGGTTACAAAGGGTCCAGAGTCTCGCACAGATCTTCCTCGTACCTAAAGCTAGAGGATCACTGTAGACTGCAGATCTTTTGTATGAACATACTGAAAACGTGCATAATACTTAATCAGATTATGAGACAATAAAATATGAAGATACGGGTTTCACGAAAAAATCAGACATATTTTGTAAGATTTGGAAATTTTTTTGTAAAATTTGGAAAATTTTTTGTAAAATTTAGAAATTATTTTGTAAAATTTGAAAAATTTCATGTAAAATTTGAAAACTTTTTTGTAAAATTTGGAAATTATTTTGTAAAATTTGAAAACTTTTTTTGTAAAATTCGGTAACTTCTTTATATATGGTTAAGTGTAGGTGTTTTGTAGAATTTGGAAACTTTTTTGTAAAATTTGGAAATTATTTTGCAGAATTTGGAAACTTTTTTGCAAAATTTGGAAAGTATTCCGTAAAATTTTGAAATTTGTTTGTAAAATTTGGAAACTTTTTTGTAGAATTTATAAATTATTTTGTAAAATTTGGAAATCATTCTGTAAAGTTTGGAAATTTAAAAAAAAAACAAAAGTATTAACACTTTGACTACCGTAGAAACCCAGAAGTCAAATTTTGATGGGTACCCCCGCCAGTGGACCAGATATTCTGTCTTATTATTCCTCCTATGTGTATTTAGAATTTTATCAACAATCAAAAGCTCACCTTTCTTTACATCACACTTATATAACCGTATTTTAACCCCCTTACCACTTTTTTATCATTGGCCAAGACTATACATGAGACACAATGCCTTGTTTTTTCCTTTCCAATATTTCAGCTTTGATGAAACAAGTAACATACAGAGGAGTGAATGTAATCAGCTGTGCAATACAACCCGCTATTTCATTTGTAATAATACCTAAATCACTTCTTTCTTCACAATTCATAATATTTTCTATACAACAACTCTCAATTTTGATGTCTTCAAAGTTTTCATCAATTTTCAAAGAATTAGTATAATAAATCAAAAACTTTATTGATCAAAATTTGGGGTACTTTTCGGTCAGCTCTTTCCAGTCAGAAACCTGGAGATTGCAGCTATCTCTAAAAATAACTGATTCAACAATCTGTGATAAATATCCATAATTATTAATTTCGTCAAAAACTGTGTAATTTCCATCAAAAGTACAATTTTCCCCATTCAGGGAATGTAAGACTGTCAAAAACAATAGAAGAATCATTATTGTTTTATTTTTTCTTTGAACACCAGTATTTACAATTTTCTAAAATGCAGTTTGCTTATAGTATTTCCAAATTTAAATGGGACTAGCTGGTCTTGATCCGTTTTTACATTGATATCAATAGTGTTAACAGATTTCTTCAAAACGGGTATATAATGTGGACTTATATCTGAATGATTTATTATATCCAAATATTTTCCCTCAGTATTTACAACCTGTAGCAGCTGTGCAAATACATTACCGACTATTTGCGGTTCTACAATGTCACAGTAAATGTAAAAATTATGCATTCCACCCAACATGTCTGGAAAATGATCAGCTACTGTAATATTCTCTGCGTCTTCAATATTATAGTCTATATTATTGAACTGACTTTCAGAGAAGCCTAACATGTATAATAAATGTGGACTCAATTTTACACTTCGTATGTATTTTGTATTGACCACCATATGACAATACTTTCTTATTTCACTGTATTGAAATTTCAAATGAGATACATAATCACTTTTTTAATTTGAACCAGCCTATTGTAATTGCTTTATTAAGTAATTTCAATAACTCATCAATTGTTTGATATCTACTAGGAGGGATAATCATTTTTGACCGAACTTTGTTCTTCAAATCAAAAAATTGCAAAAAGTTTCGTTCTTTTACAACATTCTGCCAAGTATTTGCATAAATTACTTCTGCTAGACCAACTTCCCACTCGCCTGTCAAATTTATTTGACGAGGTAGTTTAGTCACAAAACTAGATGCTGTATTAAGTGGATCCAAATTGCTCGGTAATAGAATATAGAATTGTTTTGCTATTTTTCATTTTTTGATTATTACAATACTTTCTATTATTTATAAATTTTTGAAATTTTCATAAATTTCTGTGTGATACATAGACAGTACAATGTTCTTGAATGATATGTCTTTGGCGCGCCATACTAAAAAATATATACACATATGGCCACAGCTTGTCATAAGACATGTTTGGATCTGTACATTATTATATGTATATGTTCTTGAATTATCCTTTATATATTGTTTGAGCTCAGTCATTCCATATACATAACTATCAAAGTAATCACAGTGCCCATCAATGTCAAAATACAATGCAAACCAGTGGGAGCCTGGCTTCTTGCTGTATCTAGGTTTACTATTTAAGCGGTGGGATATTTTGTTATCGTGGAACAAGATCCAGAGGAAAAACTCCAAAAAATCTATTCATTAAGTAAAACTTCAAAATGTTAAACACTTCTATAGTATTCATGTCTTAAGCGTTATAATCATAAAAAGTGTTACAATTTTTATCGAGCAAGATTAAATTGTCAAATTCAGCATAAACAATTATTTCCACTCCTGTATCAGGTAAATTACCTTCAAATCTTACATAAATACTAGTTGTCCCTTCTCAAACTAAATCCCAATGCCCGCTATCGTCTTTGTCTGGAGTAAGATCGAAAACAAAAAAACAATGACTCGTTCTGAAATCTTCCCTGCTAATAAAATTACTTATGTTATATTTTCCAATATCGAGTGCTTCATACATCCTATTAAAAACTTGTAGATATTTATCATTCTCGAAAGAAATATTGAATGGCTGGGTAGGGAATGTTTGTCCACCACAAGTCACTCTGACATCACTAATACCAAAAGGCTTGAAATTGAAGGGTGATTTAGAGAGTATGCGTCTATAGGCGCTACCCTCAACACATGCAAAAACTATACATTGAGGAAGTTGTCCTGTGAATAGTGTATAATTCGGAGTTTCTCTGGATGGATTTGAAATGTGTAGGTTCGTCATTGATATCCATCGTATAGGATATTTTGCCGTGCACAACAATAAGGTTTGCTCTAGAGCTAAATTTAAGCTATCTAAAACTTCTACTTTGCATATGAAAAACTTCATTTGTAAGATTTCTAGCTCTAAATTAGCATCCTCAAAGCATTGCAGAACAAAGTTATTACTGTTTCTATGTAATTCTAGCCTTAGGTCGGCAAAATTTAACAAATATCTGTCCTGGAGAAAAAATCAATGTGAAGAGGAGCCAAACTTCCACAATTTTATCATTTTTGAAATATGTCGCTCTCTCTTTAAACATTTCATTGTCTTTAGTATCAACATTTTCTCCAAGTTCGCGAAAATATAAAGCTTACTGTAAATGAGACTTTTTTGCATCTTTTTCCAATCAAATTGATAGGTGCATACTCGGGTACTGCTGCTGCTGCCGCCAAAACTGATTGTTTAATCCTAAAAGTCATATAAATGTAATATTTATTCAATTGTAAGTAATGTGGATCGGCTGGTATTCGAAATTCATATGGTCCCTCATTTGTGATCGGATGCATTGGTTGAATTTCATCCAAAAATCCCCATTTTATAACAACCTGAGTTGGGGGAACTATCAAAAGATCCAACTCAGTTTCAGTACTCGGAATTGATTTGGCGTCTATCAGAGCCATGTTTTGTCATTAACGTTGTAAATGAATTGTTTGTATTCATATTTATAGACTTTAGCTGACTACCCAAACCCTCACCATATTGTTGTTGTAGAGCTTGAGAGACTTCATGGAAGAGTTGCAATGCTTCTCGTTTTAAATGTTCCTTAGTTGACCAAAAAGCGGTTTCCTTGGGCAACATCCATTGCAATATTTGCCCCTGCAACTAGGGCGTGTTTTCCAACATTTCTCCCTATAGATTTTAAAACTGGAACAGCAAATCTAAACAAAGACCGGAAAAAACTGCCTAAGCCGCCACCTCATTGGTGGAGAGTCCCTCGAAATCCTTCCAGTCCATGGCTTGTTTGGGCGGCCTGCCCACTATAGTATTCTAACTACAGATTAAAATTGTCCGGATTGCATTTAAAATGCATTTTAATAATTCTTCTTGTTTTATGATCTAATAATTAATATTTATAGACTTTCATCCCAATTGAAATTTGCATCAGTCTGTGCTATTGCAAAAGAGTGTCTAAGTTTTTTATTGCCAACGTTTTAAGAGGTATATTGGAACGATCATGTATGACTGACAACTCTTATGTACCTGCAAGTCCACTAATTCTTTGGTCTCAAGAAATACTGATGCACCAAATCAACAACATTAGAGCCATAAATCTTTTGTCCGTTAAATACTAGTTCACCATTGGACTCTATTTCAATCTTAGGATTTTTGCGCATATCATTTAGAAATCTTTCTGCAACTTGCAAATGCATTTTAGGAATATCTGCCAATATTTTGTCATCACTGACTCCCTTGCCTGTATTTTCTACTATTTTCAATTCATAAAATTGCCGTCTCTTCTTTTGTAATCTACTAAATGTCTGTAAAACTTGATTATATTTGACTAATTTTATTTCACTTGGTATATTTTTGCTCTTGAGAATCTTTTCTATTTCATTGTTCAGTGAATTAAACACTGCGTGTATTGGCTTAGAACGCTCAGTTATATCAGCTGGGATGAGAATCGTTTTTTCAGTATGCTTCATTTTTTTCCCAATTATTCCATCTGCTATCAAATTACTAACTACTGAAAGAATTGGAGTAAGTAAGAAGGGTAAAAAATCACCGTTTTGAATGATGACGTTTTTCCTTTCTTTTGTTGATGCCTTTTTATTATTACCCAAGTACCTTATTTGCTTCTTATATCGTAGTAATTTTTGAATCTTTTGATCGGAAAATGGAGTATTACTCTTCAAAAAATTACGCGCACAGTCACAAACACATAAAATTTCATCCTTACTAGCCGTATTTATAATAGCATCCTTCTGAGCTTGCTTAGCTGTATTCAATAAATATAAGCAGCCAATGTTGCGTTTGAGACGATTTGGAGCCATTTCTTTTCAATTATCTCTTACATTATTATTATTTATAGATTTTGGGATATAAACAGTTGGATGTGTACTGGAAATATCTGTTTTTAGCCTATATATATATCATTAGCATTTTGTGTCAAATCGATCAAAAGATAACCAAGGGCTGACTAGTTGCATCAATAAAGGCTTCTAAGAATTATTTCGAATTCAAAGGATAAAGCTGGCGTGCTAAAACCTGTGCTTGCAGTTTATCACTTGGATTTTTAAACAGCACTATATAATATGAACTCATTCGCGAAGTTTGAAGACCATCAAAAAATAAATTCTTAACAACATGAATAAAGCTGACATTTCAATGATGACAACCACGAGTGAAGAGCTGAATTAAATGTGGCTTGCCTTTGCTTTCTTGCATTAAATCATCTAACACCACTAACTGTGGTGTTGGACTATATTGCTTAATGCGATTTAAATCTGGAAAACCTTCTACAAATGTGACGTTTTTTACTTTTTGGTAGAGTGGTTGATTCTCTGTATAACACCACCAAATTTTTGATATTTTAGTATTTATGAGCCTTTCTCTATTTCGAATTATTTGTGGAATGAAGGATGTCTTCCCAGACTTTGTTGGTCCAGAAGCTATACACATGAAAGGATGCTCAAAAAGCATTTTTAATGATTGCATTTACTTTTTGTAATTTGTTTTAATATTTATAAACTAAGTATATAAGTATGAGTAGCGTTCCCAAATATTAGGAATCCTTTCAAAGATGGAGGAAGTGCATGAAATTGAGAAATATCCTTTTAGTGATGAGGAAAGGAAGCCGTATGGCAGGTCAATTAGACCGCTAAAAGCTCTTTGTGAGCAAAACTTAGAACAGCCAATGTTTCCTCTCATGATTTAATTATGTTTTCATTGTCAAAGAGCCAGTTCGGAAAAAGATTGTTTTGAAACGAATTCAGGGCGTACATATTTTACTGTACAAATGTGTCCACAATGTGTAGAATATATCCGATCATCTCAGGATGCAGGAAACAGCGTTATAAGGCAATATATAGCCCAAGATTTGGAGAAAGAAAAGGACAAATTGCATTATTAACTATTATTTATGATTAAAAAATAAAAAACCAAAAAAAAATAAAATATCAAACTCAAAAAAATCCTGCTCATTCATCTATAAGTATTGTCAATGCATTTATTCAATATAACCAAAATGGATGGAACATTGAAAAACAAGACTGTTTATTCTGGGGCAAATCAGTTATACAAAAGAAGCAAAAAAGTGTTACCTAATTTAAAACTTTCGCAGGTGAAAGCATGGCTGGCTAAGCAGCCCACATATACATTGCATAAACCAGCCAAAAAGCATTTCACACACAATAAAGTTCTAATAAGTGGTATCGATGAGCAATGGCAGGCTGATCTTGTTGATTTGCAGTCATTGAGCAAATTCAATGGTGGGTATAAATTTCTACTGAATTGTATTGATTTCTTTTCAAAATACACATGGTCTTTGCTACTCATAAGCAAAACTTCAGAAGCGATTCTAGAAGCATTCGAGGAAATTTTTAGATCCACTCAAATGCCATTTAAATTGCAGACAGATGCAGGAAAAGAATTTATCAACAGAGAAGTTCAAAATTTTCTAAAAACCCAGCAAATCCATTTTTTCACAGCCAAAAGTTAACTAAAAGCTAGTTTTGTTAAACGTCTTAACCGCACTCTAAAGGAAAAAATGTGGAGATATTTTACAGCCAAAAATACATATAGGTACATTGACGTTTTGGCTGATTTGTCGGAAAATTATAATAATTCGTACCATCGAACTATAGGGACATTTCCGGCAAATAGGGAGGAAGAAAATAAGCAGGAAATTCTGAATAAATTATTTTGAATAAATTAGACAACCTATTATATTTAAATTTGATGTTGGAAATAACATACAAATAAGTAAAGTAAAATGCGCATTTGAAAAAGGCTTTTGGCCTAATTGGACAGAAGAGTGGTTCACAATTAAAGAAAAAAATGCAAGAACACCGCCTGTTTACACTCTGCAAGATCAAATGGGTGAGACATTGGATGTTGTCTTTTATGAGCCGGAACTTCAAAAAATCCATGTAAAGAAAGGTGAGCTTTTGATTGTTGATAAAATTCTAAATACGCGTAGGAGGAATAATAAGACCAAATATCTGGTCCACCGGCGGGGGTACCAATCAAAATTTGACTCATGGGTTTCCATGGTAGTCAAACTGTAAATACTTTTGTTTTGTTTTAAAATTTCCAATCTTTACAAAATACTATCCAAATTTTACAAAAAAGTTCCCAAATTCTAGAAAATAATTTTCAAATTTTACAAACAGTTCCCAAATTTTACAAAAAAAATTCCAGATTTTACAAAAAAGTTTTTAAATTTTACAAAATAATTTCCAAATTTTACAAATAAGTTTCCAAATTTTACAAAAAAGTTTTCAAATTTTACAAAATAATTTCCAAGTTTTACAAATAAGTTTCCAAATTTGACAAAAAAGGTTTCAAATTTTACAAAATAATTTCCAAATTTTACAAAAAATTTTCCAAATTTTACAAAAAAAATTTTCAAATCTTACAAAATATGTCTGATTTTTTTGTTAAACCAGTATCTTCATGTTTTATTGTCTCATAATCGTATTAAGTATAAAGCACGTTTTCAGTGTGTTCATACAAAAGATCTGCAGTCTACAGAGTGATCCTCTAGCTTTAGGCTGAGGGAGATCTGTGCGAGGCTGTGGACCCTTTGTAACCTTTTTCACAACCTTCTTGTCCTCACTATGGGTTACTAAATTTTGCGTATAGTAGTCCTGGTGCACTGTTCTATCGTGTTTGTTATATCTCTCAAATTTCCAGCTCAGCAAATCAGAAGATACATGTTGTAGCATACCTACAGTTAGCCCATAAACTATATTTTGCATACGTTATTTTTGACTCATATACATCTAATTCATTGAATTTCAGCTTTATTTGACTGTTAGTTTGTGAGATATAGAAAATCCAGAAAGCTACAGTATACCTACAATAAGCCAATGTGTAAAGAATAAGTGTTTCGCGTATATGCTGTTTTTTAAATTTGAGCTCAATCTGGCCATTGGTTCTTAAGTTATGCAAAAGTGCGAACTAATGCTGGCTTACTGTAGGTTGCGCGCTAAAATTTTGTACATAGCATACCAAACATATACTCAACACACTTTGAAATTTTTAGTCCGATCTGGCCATTGGGTGAAAAAATATGTGTTATAACATAGCTATAGTAAACTGGTACACGATTTTCCGTATACATTATTTCTGGCATGTAGTCTTTATATTCTGAACATTTCAGCTCAATTCAAGTATTGGTTCATGATTTATAGCATTTTTATGATGTGGTGTAAACTACTCGAGTGTGAAGTGTAAAGTGGTCAAATGATATGCAAGTTAGAATATTGTATGCATTTAATATAGTAAGCGGTGTGCATAGTTATCCCCAAAAATAAGATTCTGATAGCTTTCCCCTCCTCCTACATTAAATAGGTACTCTTGCTGTAGTGTAAAGTATGCCTGGTTGACTTGATCCGCAAGTTTAAAAACATCTATAGTATACCCATAGTCGAGGTTAACCAAAGTGTGACGTCATCCCCTAGGTAGCAACACAAAACATACAGCCTATGCTTCAACACAGGACCATGTTAAAGCATTGCCTATGCTTTAGCACAGGCTATACTTTGTGTTGCACACTAGATGGACATGCTTAACTACTCCCGTGTGGCCTAGAGGTGGCATCAACATATGCTTCAAGAAAATATTTTGTAGTAGTATAGAGGGGGGTCACAAGCGCATTTTGGGGGTCTGCCACACACAAAACATAGGCGAAGCCCGTTCAAGCCAAGTCAGCTCAGGGGTCCGTGGGGTCCGCTTGGGGCTACCCCCCGCTAGAAGGGATACACAGTCACAGGAAGGGAGAAGCCCAAAAAAAGTATAGAAAGGGGGTCGCAAGCGCATTTTGGGGGTCCGCCACACAGAAAACATAGGCGAAGCCCGTTCAAGCCAAGTCAGCTCGGGGGTCCGCAGGTTCCGCCGGGGTTACCCCACTAAAAGGGATACGCAGTCAAAGGAAGGGAGAAGCCAAAAAAGTATAGAGGGGGGGGGTCGCAAGCGCATTTTGGGGTCTACCACACACAAAACATAGGCTAAGCCCGTTCAAGCCAAGTCAGTTTGGGGATCCGTGGGGGTCCGCCCGGGGCTACCCCTGCTAGAAGGGATACGCAGTCACAGGTAGGGAGAAGCCCCAAAAAAGCCAAGGCCCGACCCTATGGTTAAAAATATTGGATAGAGAAAAATGTTACTGGCGCTTTTGCGCCAGGTTGTTCTGCGAGTATGGAACAGATTTTTTGGGCAAATTTCGATCACTAAATTTGGGGTTCATGTGCAGCCCCGAAATTGGGCGAAAAAAAATTTTTTTTGTGAACTGTTACCCAACCCTGATTTTTTTGTCTTACATATTAAATTTAAACATTCTCTGCATCCTTTTTACCCATGATTGCATCTGCTAGTAAACTGCCGGCTATAGAACGAATCGGAGCTAGTAAAATAGGTAAGAATCCACCATTCTGTATGATAACGTCTTTTTCTTTTCTTTAGTTGCTGCCTTTTTTGTTGTTAGCTAAGCATCTTATTTGATTCTGATATCGCCTAAACTTTGTCTGCCTCTTTGTCAGAGAGTGGAAAATTGCCATTCAAAAGATTGTTTGCGCAATCGCATATGCATAAT
The DNA here is from genome assembly GCA_036768485.1 of Mermis nigrescens. Classification (NCBI taxonomy): domain Eukaryota; kingdom Metazoa; phylum Nematoda; class Enoplea; order Mermithida; family Mermithidae; genus Mermis; species Mermis nigrescens. The sequence goes on along the minus strand of JAVLUZ010000273.1, from coordinate 3,973,118 downwards.
ATTTGGTCCTTAGTTGCCGTATTTATCAGTGCATCTCTTTGTGGCTGTCTCGCGGTGCTTAATAAATGAAGAAAAGCCAATTTTCGTTTCAGCCTTATTGGAGCCATTTTTATTTAGGCCGTTCGTAAAATCTCAATTCATTTCTTGATAAAATCCTATCAAATTTTGCCGGCCAATTTTTAAATCTTACTTTATACTGTGATTTATTGATATTTTATAGCTTTTCTGACTCTCTTGTGCTTTTCAGCTTCTGGCTCGGCCAATTGTAGTTCTTTTGCATAAAAAGCACCAGTTATGGGTTCGCCTAACATATCTTCCGGCTTATATGTTTTTGGTGTACATTGAGATATGCTATTAATTTTGAACAATTCATTTGTGAATGTATGCTTACTAGCTTTTGCGAAATTTCCTTTCAAAGAAGTTATTCTAACAATTTCTCCAACATTAAATATTCGTTCATTTTTATATTTTTCTGTCTTTTCAACATAAATTCTAATAATTTACCAGTGTTCTCTGAATCTACATCATTAGGGGCCAGGTTGTTTAAACTTAAATGAGGAGTATTATTATAACTATTGAGAATACTTTTATATACTCTAGGGGCCATATGACAGAACGCGGAATAGTGCTATTCCAGGATAAAACAGTGGGACAAGAGGGCGGAATAAAATATTTCGGTATTACAGAAAGCGGAATAAACAGTGATATTCCAGGAATAAAGTTGGTATGACAGAACGCGGAATAGTGCCGTTCCGGGCGCTAACCTCGGGATATAACGGCGGAATAAAAATAAGCGGTATGACAGAAGGCGAAATAAGTTATCTCGGGAATAAAAACAGCCGCTTTTATTCCGCCATTTTTTACCTGGTCAGAGCAGGTATAAGTCAGCGTAATAGTAGTAAAAATCGTTTCTAATGCGGTCTTAAAGGGTGTAAATGTGTCGAAAAATTTTAATAAGATAGTTAATCAATTCCTCTCTATCCAGAAATTCAATATTGTTGTTCTCGCTTGTATTTACGATCAAAAAGATGCAGAAATTTTTCTAGTGCATTTGCTCCACGAGTGCAGCTCGTCTAGTTGAACTCTTGGTAAAAAGATTTTGAAATTTTTCGATCATGCATTACTAAACACGCCGAGTGGAGTGATTTAAAAAAATTAATGCAGTAAGTATAATCATTAAGTTGACAGAAATATTCACCAAGAGTACACAAAAAAGTAGTTTTCCATGCGCAAACTATGATAAATTTTTTGATCTCGATGGTAATGGTTTATTTTTATTTTTGTTTTCCGTAGAAGCAAGCAAGCGCCTTCATTGAACCGAATTATAGAAAATTTATTTGGTAACATTCAGAAGTCTCATGTCAATTCCATGCATCAATGTACAAGTTACACGCGCGTGCTACACACAACAATGTATTTACGTCCTATGATTTCGGACGAATAACGTGACGTGATCACAGTATGCAGTATGCGTTAGACGGGCAATCTATACACAAAACCAATGGAATGCATAGCATAACCCTGGGATAGATTCAGTTATCCCAGGAATAGCTATTCCTCGCGTATTTCGTGTTCTGTAATACCAAATTTTCTTATTCCTAGGATAGCTTATTCCGTCCCTTAACGAGGAATAGCTATCACGAGAATAAGTTTTATTACGAGAATAGCTATTCCCGGAATAGGGCTTATCCCAGGAATAACTTATTCTGCTTTCCGTCATACGGCCCTGGTCCAGTTTTTCATCAGAATAATACATCATATACCGCATTAGCTTTTCACGAAATGTCCTATGAAACCGTTCAACAAAATTAGCTTTAATTTTTGGGTTGCTTGTCAATATATGCGTGACAGAATGAGCATTTAATAATTTATTCAAGGCACCTTTTGAATTCATTGACAGGATCGGTCCTGATGGATTGTGGTTTTTGCCTCATTTAATATCTTTTCAAACACTCTAGCAGTTGCATCAGCACTCTTATCAGTTATTGCCTCACCATATGCCTTTTGTGAAAAGACATCAACCGCCATTAAGATGTAACGATTTCTACAGTTTTACCTTTAAATTCCTTTAAATCTAAAAGATCAACATCCCACATGATATTTAGCCCAGAAACAATTATAGAGCGTCTTGAAAAACCTTTCAAAAGTGGTGTATGTAGCTGTGATAAGTAAACTGATTTTTCAAAAGTTTTCTCACCGTATCAGCCGATATTTCTTCCCTATTTTTAAGAACCTTCTGCAAGATGTTGATACCTGAAAAAAGAGACTGGCCTGCCTGCCTCCGTCCAATACTGCTTTATGATCTCCATGCTTTATAAACTCAAATAATTATTAATATTTATAACCTGAAGTGAAAGAAAATTTTGAAACTTAGAAGACTTTTCTCAAGATTGTACAAAATAATTTCCAAACTTTACAGAATAATTTTCAAAATTTACAAAATATTTTCCAAATTTTACAGGATTCCTATGCTTAAGCAGGTAAAAAAGATTCCAAACTTTATAAAATAATTTCGAAACTCTGCAGACATTTTCAAATTTTACAAAATAATTTTCAAACTTTACAAAATAAATTCGAAATTTTACAAACCTACTTCAAAACCTTACAAGACTTTCCTGAACCTTTACAAGCTTTTCACAAGATTTTACAAAAAATTTTGAAGCCTAACAACCAAATTTTGAAACTTTACAAAACTTCTATCCTACAGCATGTCAAAGTTGCTCGAAATTTAACAAAATTATTTCGAAACTTTATAAAAGATTTTGAAACTTTACAAGATTTCCCTGAAACTTTACAAACTTTTCATAAGATTTTACAAAAAATTTTTGTGGCAATACAGCTACATTTTGGAACTTCACGTCAAATTTCCACAATCAGGCGCTGATAACATATAGGCAGCGAGGGGGGGGCTTCAATGTGGCAGAATAGCCAAAAAATAGTGCAGGTTCGCTAGATTCTAGGGCCCCCTCCCCACCCTTATGTGTAGCTGTCACACCATTCAAATGCCCAGGGTCTTACAGATATAGCAGGAATTTTCATTGTTTTTTAATTTTATGGTGATTTTTGACTGAAATGTATCAAAAATGATGCTTTTCTTAGCTGGAGAATCCGTTTTTAGTTGAACTTTGTCTAAACGTCGTATGGAACTGTCGAAATTCCATCTGGTAAAACTTTCTGCTTCACATATAAATATGGTAATCCCTGCTTCTGTTGTATATACGTCCACATATGATTATCTGGTTGCAGCCACACATAGGCGTGAGGGGGGGTCTTTGGGGGTCCTGACCATAGATGCACAGCATGGTCGATCTGGGGGAGGTCAGCTGGTCTGGGGGGCGGGGGTCAAAAACCGAGCTTTTTTTGGCTAAAATGACCTGAAAAATTGGCATAAACGCTAAAATAGCGCTAAAAGTACGTTATTACACAGTTTCTGGTCAATTTGGAGCACTTTTGATGAAAATTTTCAATTTTCAACCCGTTTTTAGCCTTCATTTCGCCATATTTTCCCGGCAAATTTTTCATTTTACTATTCTGGGGGTGGGGTTCGGTCAGCCCCCAAACCCGTCTTGAAAGGGTTCGGTCAGCCCCCCAAAACCAGTTTTGAAAGGTTTTTCAAGACGCTCTATAATTGTTTCTGGGCTAAATATCACGTGGGATGTTGATCTTTTAGATTTAAAGGAATTTAAAGGTAAAACTGTAGAAATCGTTACATCTTAATGGTGGTTGATGTCTTTTCACAAAAGGCATATGGTGAGGCAATAACTGATAAGAGTGCTGATGCGACTGCTAGAGTGTTTGAAAAGATATTAAATGAGGCGAAAACCACAATCCACCAGGACCGATCATGTCAATGAATTCAAAAGGTGCCTTCAATAAATTATTAAATGCTCATTCTGTCACGCATATATTGACAAGCAACCCAAAAATTAAAGCTAATTTTGTTAAACGGTTTCATAGGACATTTTGTGAAAAGCTTATGCGGTATATGACATATTATCCTGATGAAAAACTGGACTAGAGTATATAAAAGTATTCTCAATAGTTATAATAATACTCCTCATATAAGTTTAAACAACCTGGCCCCTAATGATGTAGATTCAGAGAACACTGGTAAATTATTAGAATTTATGTTGAAAAGACAGAAAAATATAAAAATGAACGAATATTTAATGGTGGAGAAATTGTTAGAATAACTTCTTTGAAAGGAAATTTCGCAAAAGCTAGTAAGCATACATTCACAGATGAATTGTTCAAAATCAATAGCATACCTCAATGTACACCAAAAACATATAAGCCGGAAGATATGTTAGGCGAACCCATAACTGGTGCTTTTTATGCAAAAGAACTACAATTGGCCGAGCCAGAAGCTGAAAAGCACAAGAGAGTCAGAAAAGCTATAAAATATCAATAAATCACAATATAAATTAAGATTTAAAAATTGGTCAGCCAAATTTGATAGGATTTTATCAAGAAATGAATTGAGATTTTACGAACAGCCTAAATAAAAATTTCCCAATAAGGCTAAAACGAAAATTGGCTTTTCTTCATTTATTAAGCACCGCGAGACAGCCACAAAGAGATGCACTGATAAATACGGCAACTAAGGACCAAATATTATGCATATGTGATTGCGCAAACAATTTTTTGAATGGCAATTTTCCACTCTCTGACAAAGAGGCAGACAAAGTTTAGGCGATATCAGAATCAAATAAGATGCTTAGCTAACAACAAAAAAGGCAGCAACTAAAGAAAAGAAAAAGATGTTATCATACAGAATGGTGGATTCTTACCCCATTTACTAGCTCCGATTCGTTCTATAGCCGGCAATTTACTAGCAGATGCAATCATGGGTAAAAAGGATGCAGAGAATGTTTAAATTTAATATGTAAGACAAAAAAATCAGGGTTGGGTACAAGTTCACAAAAAAATTTTTTTTTGCATAAGTTCGGGGCTGCACACGAAACCCAAATTCAGTGATCGAAATTTGCCCAAAAAATCTGTCCATACTTGCAGAACAACCTGGCGCAAAAGTGCCAGTAACATTTTTCTCTATCCAATATTTTTAACCATAGGGTCGGGCCTTGGCTTTTTTTGGGGCTTCTCCCTACCTGTGACTGCGTATCCCTTCTAGCAGGGGTAGCCCCAGGCGGACCCCCGCGGATCCCCAAGATGTCTTGGCTTGAACGGGCTTAGCCTATGTTTTATGTGTGGCGGATCCCCAAAATGCGCTTGCGACCCCCCCCTCTATACTTTTTTTGGCTTCTCCCTTCCTTTGACTGCGTATCCCTTTTAGCGGGGGTAGCCCCGGGCGGACCCCCGCGGACCCCTGAGCTGACTTGGCTTGAACGGGCTTCGCCTATGTTTTGTGTGTGGCGGACCCCGAAATGCGCTTGCGACCCCCCACTATACTACTTTTGTATTACTAGGGTATAAATGACGCAATAAAATATGCAATTGCAGTTGATCTGCTGGGTTTTTGAATAAAACAATATAATAAGAATTGATACGCGAGGTACAAAGGCCATCATAAAATAGATTTTGCACAATTTGTATAACGCTAATGTTCCAATGATGACAATGACGAGTGAATAATTGTATAATTTAACGATTTCCTCTACTTTCATGCATTAGATCATCAAGAACTATCAGCTGGGCTATATGCCTTTTTCTTTGAGCATGCTAAAATCTGGCATGCCTTTATTAAAAATTACATTTTTCATCTTATAGTAAAGAGGCTGTCCTTCACTATAAAACCAATAGATTCTATCAATTTTGGTATTAATTATTCTTTCTCTATTTTCAATAAGTTGCTAAACAAATGTTGTTTTTCCTGATTTTTTGGACCAGAAACAATACAAGCGAAAGGATGATACATAATAATTTTGGTTGTTCATAAAATTTCAATTCTGCTTCTGATAAAATAGTATCAAATTTCTTTGGCCAGTTTTTAATACATACTCGCCTTTGCCCTTATTTATAGCTTTATCTATTCTTTTGTGTTGCTCAGCCTTAGATTCAGCCACCTGTAGCTCTTTTGCATAGAAGGCGCTTGTTATTGGTTCACCCAAGAGATCCTATGTATATTTGCTTGCTTTCGTGAAGCTTTTATTTAGTGTTGTTATTCGCACTATCTCACCAAAATTCAATGGCTGCTCGGCATCACATTTCTTTTCCTTTCTTAACATGAAGGTTAATAATTCCCCAATATTCTCAGAGTTCACATCATGTGGGGGTATATTCTTAAGACTTCTATGTGGGGTGTTGTTATAACTTTCGATAATATTTTGGTATACTCTAGTCCAGTTCTCATTCGAATAATAGGTCATGAATTTCATCAATTTATCTCAAAATGTTCTATGAAAACGTTCTACAAAATTGGCTTTTATTTCAGGGCTGCTTGTCAGTATATGATTTATTGAGTGTGACTTTAGTAAGCTATTGAAATCACCTTTAAACTCATTACCATGATCACTTCTTATGTATTGTGGAACAGCTTGTAGCAGAATTTTTTCAAAGGCTTGTGATGTGGTTTTTGCACTTTTATTTGTCATTGCCTGCCCAGAGGCCTTGCGAGAAAACACATCAACAACCATTAAAATATAGCGATTACTGAAATTCTTATTCTGAAACTCTCTCAAGTCTAACAAATCTACATCCCACAATATATTTGGCCAAGACACAATGATTGATCTGCGTGGAGACCGTTTTTGAATAGGCTTATGTAACTGATCAGTGAATTAATTTTTCAAAAAGGATTTTATCTGTTTCGATGATTTCTTTGATACTAGCTGCAACTGTTTTTCTCCTGAAAACGCGGTGGCATTTTTTACATTAGTCCACTGTTTTTTAATACTATCCATTTTTATAGTCTACTGGTACTTGTACAAATATTTATAACCATTCTACAAAAATGTTCCAAACTTTACAAAAATGTTCCAAACTTAATAAAAATGTTCCAAACTTTACAAAAACATTACAAACATTACAAAAAATGTTCCAAACTTTACAAACTTACCATGCTATAATGTGTAAAAAATGTTCCAAACTTTACAAAAAAATGTTCCAAACTTTACAAAAATGTTCCAAACTTTACAAAAATGTTCCAAACTTTACAAAAATATTACAAACGTTACAAAAAATGTTCCAAACTTCACAAACTTCCTATGTTATAACGTGTAAAATGTGCTCCAAACTTTACAAAAAATGTTCCAAACTTTACAAAAATGTTTCAAACTTTACGAAAATGTTCCAAACTTTACAAACAAATGTTGTGCCCATTGGTTGATGTCCGACCCACACCACAAGGAGGTTGGCACAATGGTGGGTCATATTTTCACTAATATATAATAAATCATAGCTTCAAAACTCCTAACCTTGTGCCCGGTTCAGAGGGATATTAGGCGCCCTGTTGCTACAACCAAAAAGGAAAAACACTGAAAAATCAAAATTTAAAACCAGTACAATGGTTTCATATGTCTAGTGGCACTGTCGAAATATCATCCAAGAGTACTTTTCTTTTAAGGTATAGGTACGGCAGTCCCTGCTTCTCCTGGATGTATGTCCACATGTGATTATCCGGTTGCATCCTAAATCCTAAGTTTCTACCTCCTTGTGCTTCATGAGAATCCAGCATGTGAGTATACTGATCAAAGGACAACCGGTTTACTTTCTTCATTAATCCTTTACTGCTGATTTTCATATTTTCGCTTAGGTCATCAACAGCTATATATGTCTTTGCAGCCAAACAACACATAGCTGTTCCTCGAAACTCCTCTTTCAACAGACCATGAGTTCGTTTAGTGGCCTTTGATGTTACAAACCACTTTTTATAAACTTCCTCAAATTCACCCTGAAGATTGGCTTTTACTAAATCTTACAGGTTTTCTGCAGACAATGCTAAATATATGCCGTCTGTGTCTGTCTGCATACACTGGTAATCCGAAATGTCAAAATATTTCAACAGCACATTGTAAAAGAACTCTAACATTCGGATTTTCACCCAATTGTAGACTGAGAGTCCAACAACTATAGGCAAATCTAAAACAATTTCCTTCTTGAGCATGTGCACTTCATAACAGTTGGTTGTAATGAATTTCACCTTTTTCACATATGGGCTCAAGCTCGCTTCAGCTGCTTTCTCGTAATCAGCATAAGGCACATCCACATGTTGCTCCTTGTTTGTTAAGGTCTTGCCATATCCTGCATAGCCCAACAGTTCGAAAGTATCGGCAATCATGGCCAATTCTGGATCCGCATCACCTCCTTGTCTATGTTTGGTGACTGTGTCTCTAAAATTTTCAAAAGGTCTTGACTTGTCATACTGTATAACCTCTGAAATTTTCTCCAGTACAAGTTTATGTTGAACTTAAAACTTATACATTTCAGTAGAAAGAAGAATCTCTTTCCCGAAATAACTGCTAATTAGGTTTTGCTGGAATTTTTTGAGCAAACCATTCTTCTCCGCATATTCTTTCATCAGAGGACCTTTATCCTCTCTGCTAATCTCTGCATGTTTTATAATTGGCGTAAAATCGGCGTATTGTGGTTTCAAATCTTCAGGGGTGCAAATATTAACTTTTGCAAATCCAAAAACTGAACCATCTAAAATTGATTGAGTCATTTCACTTTCACTAACCCAAGTTTTTGCATAAAATTTCTTAATTGGTCGAGTTTTCAAATACTCTTCTCTGATGGAGTGCGACTTGTACTCCTATATATTTTACCAAATTATAGCCTAATGATTTTATATAGGCTTCTTTTGTTTAAATCCATGAATAGGCTTCTTCAGGATCCTTTTTCTTATTTCTTTGACCTACCAGGCAGTTGTGACAATGGTAATAACCATAAAATTCATACACCGTATGTGTGTCTGCACAAAATCCATCAACAGGTAAGTAGGCGGGCCTACAGTTTTTTCCTTATCATTACCTCAATGTGGGATGCGATGTCTTATCCTATGACTCACATATTCAAAATATTCCACATATATTGGTTTAGAAGCGCTAACCTCATGAAATTTATTCTTTTTCTACAGCACCCAATAATCATGATAACCAGTTGGCGTGTCCATTGACTGGCTTCTACAGGTATAAGCCATTAAAATCGAGGCTTATTATAGCTTTCACTGGTTTGGCTAAGTTGTTTCCTATGAATGTTGGATCTTTTATTGCTAGTTTAGTCATTACCATAGATAAGCCACCACGCAATTTGGCTTTTAAAGTATAATAAATTTGTTTCGAATTTTCCGAGAATAATGAGAATTTGGTTTTAGGATACTTTTGAAAAGGTAGCGCTCAGTGACACTGGGTAATGATATTGCTTCCCTGAAAATATCTATTCGAAATCTGCCGCAAAAACTGGCCTTGGTAGTGCATGCCTCAAGAAAAGGAATTACATCTTGTGTGTTGTAAAACATGAGATAATCCTTTAAGGTTGTCATATTATACTGTCGCCAGTATTTTTGACACTGCACATAATCCTCAGCACTAATACATTCCTCTTTCAGGGAACTATAAAAGGCGTCTGGCGGTGGTGATTGTGTATCAAATAATTTTTTGAATGCATCTAGATAATCATAGGGAAATTTCGCTTTAGTCAATGATGCTTTGTATGCTCTCATAAATGTATCTAAACTAAAGCCAGGTGCTACGTATGTCATTTTGTAAGATAGCTTTTGGCCATTTATTGTTTTCTGGATCACTTCGTACTTTTTGAATCAATGCAGGGAACAAGTTTTGTTTAATTAAATTGATATTGTATTTGCCCGAGTTCAAGCCAAGACAAGTAAGTTGAGTGCAGAATTTAAATAGCCTGGTTCTCAGAATAATAAATTTATTGAGAAGCCTTTTTTCGCATCTTCCATCGGCTTCTTGCTTCCTTATACAGTTTTCACTTATCATTATTTTATCAACAAGGATTTGAAAAATAGACCAAAGGTTTGATAAAAGTATAGAAGCTTGTTTTTGTTGAATTTTTTCAAGATGAGTTAGTACTTGGATGATAAGCCGATCAGGATTGTTGTTTACAAAACATTGTGGGTGAAAACCAGGGATGTTTGTGTGTACTGCACAAGAGATGGGCTGGTGCTGGGCAACAAAATGTAATTCATGTGAGCTTTCTACTCGCTCTTTAATCAAAAGAGCATCAAAGTCGTAAACTGCAAAGAAAGGCAGAATTGTTGCTCTTTGGGGATATGTATTTCATATTCGGAAAGCTGTTCAAAAACTGTTTCCTCTAGCTGAAATATTCCACCAGAGAATTTATGTTTGGTTTTACCAGGTCTGCAATGATTTTTAGCATGGTCGTTTAATTTTTTAAGCTTTATGAAACAGCCGACTGCATGTGAGACATGCATAGCATTTTGCATACTGATCAAGATTTTCATTGTAACTATAGTGAGCTTGTCAAGAATCGGTGTAAGAAATGTCAAGATTTAATAGTTTTTCATACTTTCTGACTACATTCTTCCAACAGACAGCTGACTGCTTGTCTGCATCTATATGAAAACACTGAATGTCTACTTGAAACAATTTTTCAAGCATCTCCAAATCTTTGTATGGCACAACAATAAAACTCGCAACAGTTGATTGATCCTTTTTCTTTTTACAATATTGAACGAAAAGTTGATAAACATTAACTGGCTCGAAATTTCCAAAAATACATTGTGTGAAACAGCGGAAGAAGCAGAGATTGTCTTTAAAACTATGTCCCTTATGATCTTGCGTCATATGTAGAGTATGTCACAGATTTTTTACTTCTAGTGGGAGTGATTCATCTGTGCAACCACTCACAAAATTTGTTTGAGGCGTTACAAAAAATTTGACGTCAGTTATAGCCTATAGTCCCCATTTTGTATCTGGGCGACTGAATTTCTCCTCAACGTCTATAAGATCCAGTTTTTCAGCTAAGCCTTTAATATCATTACCATTTGTTATTAAAATAGGGGTTCCTAGAAGAGTGAAGTTGTTTTGACACGCGTATCAATAATTGCTGGCTCCAGTTTAACAATTTTTAAGAAAACAGCCTATTGCTGCATCCACTCGAAAAGCCTCTTTTTCGTCTTGTAAAATGTCTGTAAACATATCTAAGTAATTACCGGTTCCCCATCTATAGCTGTATGCATGATTGAGCACATCGCTCACACTTTTGTTAGTTCAAATGAGTCGCCAATATCTCATGATTTCCTCCCTGATATCCTCAGGGTAGTTGGACAAATCCTCTGGAAGAAGCTTGTCCTCAGGAATTAGTGCAATTGGCTCGGCTCTCTCAATTGACCAAATAATGGGGTTATTAGGTCTTACTTTTAAATATGTCCTAAGATGTGTGTGAGAAAATGAACCCTCATTTGATTAAAATGTTAGGTCACAATACATACATTTACGTATAACGTGTTTCATCTCAAAGTGATTAACTAAATGGGCAGAACTCTCATGCTCTGCTAGCCTGCTTTGATGTGTAAATGATTTATTACATACAGTACAAAGGTGCGGCTTGCGCTTCGGAAGCCGCAGTTGGTTTAAACCAGCATCAAAAAGATCACTGGCGCCTGCCGTTGGAGGCCTATAATGAGCCCCTCTGACACAAAGATCTGCAGAGATTCGACAATATTTGCCATAGTTCTTTGATGACTATTTGTAATTTCAAGATAAAAATTTATATTTTTGTTAGAAAACTTTGTAAACTTTGTTAGAAACTTATTTTAAACTTTGGTAGAAAAAGTTCATATTTTTAAATTTTTGCAAGAAAAAGTTCATATTTATAAACTTTGCAAGAAAAATTCATATTTATAGACATTATGAACACATCTAAGCATGTTTAGCATATTTAAGCACAAGTGGCAGTGGTAGCAAGAGCGGATCACTGCTTATAAGTATTGTAGGGGGCTGCATTGGGGGCTCCCCTCCCCCAGGAAGTTGAAGCTGGGTAGTCATAGTTTAGCACAAAAGTATGTACTTTACAGCTATGCTCACTTTACACTAAATTCAGGTTTAGTCTAGTTTTAATCTCAGTTCGGGTTTAGTCTATTTTTAATCTTAGTCTTAGTGATAGTGATAAAGGGGTGGGCGCAAGCCCTTCCTGCAGGCTAAGAAGCCCATTGTGTACCCCACAGAAACTTTTGAGAGCTAGTCGCACAAACATTTTGAGGCTTTAATAAACCCCAAAAGTTGAGCAACAGGCTCCTGTAAAACGGCCAAGGGTTCAATATGTGGAGCATGGAAGAACCTAGATCTCAACTTATCAAACCAAGGGCAGTGACAAAGGAAGTGGATAGAATCCTCTTCTGTGAGCAGACATTTTGCGCATTTGTGGTTGTCGGACTGTCTTAAGCAGCTTACGATCTAAGCTGATCAAGGAGCGGCTATTTTCTTGCATGGCCTCTCCATAAAGGATCTGGCCTGATGGCAAGTCTTTTGCTCACTGCAATATTGAACATGTTGTTCCCTGACCCAGCTGTTGATGTCAGCCTTAGCAACAGCTCTGGAGACAGCAATTACCGGTTCTGGGCCAACGTGTTTACATGCTGATCCCATTTTGCAGCATGATCCACAATTTCATTGCCCTCAATCCCACAGTGACCAGGGACCCATAATAATTTGACATTGCTGTCCTGCAAGAGTTTTGGCAAAGCAAGAACACACTCGAGAACTAACTTTGAAGACACTTTTGGAGATAGAAGTGACTTCAGAGCAGATTGATTGTCAGAGTAAATAAAGATGTTCTCATTTCTGAGGGCCATCAATTCTCTGCTACGGCAGCATTGTAAAATAGCAAGTATTTCTTCCTAAAAGACAGTACACATACTGCCTAAGGTAAAATACCACATCTATTTTAACTTCTGGAAATAGATGCCCACGCCTGAGGTATTCACAAAGCGTGATCCATTAGTGTAGCAGACAATTCCAAAAGGCGAGAGAATATTCACTCTAGATTTTTCCCAGTCATCCCTAATGGGAAACTGAATGGTATAAAGTCTACCAAAAATAAATTTTGGTACAATAAAGTCACTTGGCATTTTGAGTACTGGCCTATTGGCCTTAGCCCAAACAGCATTGTGACCTACAACCTTGCCTTTTGCATTCCAACTGCCAGCTATGTTTAGTCAATATGCAGCTGCCCTTGCACAACCCTCCAAAAAGATATGCAGGGGAGGCGGGTCCAGCAAGACTTCCATGGCTGCAGTCGGTGTGGTGCACATGGCACTACAAATGCTGAGGCAAGCCATTCTGTGTAAATGACTAAGCTGACATTCCACAGTAGACAAGTGTGCACGAGGCCACCAGATTAGTGAAGCATAGGTGATCATGGGTCTAATCACAGACACAAAAAGCCATTGCAACACCTGTGGTGATAGACCCAAGGATTTTCCTACAGCTCTACGACATTGCCAGAATGCATTAACAGCCTTCTGACATTTGACCTCTACATGATTGCACCAGTTTCTAATTTTTGGTCCAAAATAAGTCCCAAAAATTTGACCTGGTCTGCACGTTGTAGTGGCATACAATAGAAAATTGGTGGTTTAAATTCATCAAGTTTCCGTTTATGAGTGAATAGCACCATTTTGGTTTTCTGTGGGTTCACAGATAGACCATTATGGTGACACTACTGTTTTACCTTGGTTGAACAACTTTCCATAAGTGAGGAAATGGTGTCAAGGAACCTTCCAGTAACAAGGATTGCCAAATCATCAGCATATCCTTGACTGTAGAGGTCAGACTTTTGCAAATTCTGCAAAAGTTCGTTCACCACAAGGCACCTCAGCAAAGGAGATGGTACACCTCCTTGTGGACAGCCTTTTGTGGTAGTAAAGATCATGCTGTCTCCACAAGAGACAGTCATGATATAGCGAAATCTTAGCATAGCATCAATTCATTTAACAATGGTCTGATGTACGCCATGATTGGATGCTGCTTTGCAGATAGCATTGAAAGTTGTATTGTCAAATGCCCCTTCAATGTCCGGAAAAACGCCCAGTGTCAATTGTTTGTTGTCTAATGCCCATTCAATCCCAGAAACTAGTTCATGAAGGGCCGTATCAACAGACTTTCCACACTGATACGCATGTTCTGTAACATGTAAAGGATGTTCCAGCGAGGGACCATCTCTTATAAAGCGATCAATTAATCTTTCCATACACTTCAGTAAGAAGGAGGAAAAACCAATTGGTCTGAAGAATTTTGCCAGGTCATAGGAACTACACCCTGGCTCAGGAATAAAGATGACCTTTTCTTGTCGCCAGGCTATTGGAAAATAGCCAAGTGTTAGGCATCTTCGATAAATATTCACTAGGGGTCTCACCAGGATGTCCAGTCCTTCCTGCAAAAGAGCTGGAAAAATGCCATCAACCCCTGGAGTCTTGTAGGGCTTGAAAGACTTTACAGCCCAGCGAACCTTATCAGGTGTTATCACCCTGCAAGCAAGAACTTGTTCACCAAAGCCAGAAAAACTGGTTGAACCCAATGTGTCCAGATATGCCTCATTTCCAACTGCAAAGCTGCCAGGAATATGAGTGTCAAGAAGGTTAAACAGGGTTTCCCTTTGGTTGCGTGTATACCGACCCAAAGGTAGTTTTAATGAGCCGACTTCACCTACTTGTGGTTTACATAAAATGCGACAAAGCATAGCAGCATGTGACATTTTATCAATGTTGGAGCAGTAGTCCTGCCAGCACAAATGCTTTCTAAGGCGTATAAGATGCTTATACTCCTGTCGAACCATGCATTAATCAGCCCAATTGGAAACTGGTTAAGATAATTTTGCTTGATTCCGAGATCTCCTACTTTTCCTACAGAGGTCATGGAGCTCACTATTCCACCAGGGAATGTGTTTGTTCTTTTCCCTCTGTAAACTGCAGGAGTTCACATAAGAGGATGTAAGAGCTTGCTGCACAAAGTCAACAGCACCCTCTATGTCCTCTTTTGTTGTGCAACTAGGAGCCCAAGAACCCAAGCGACTACTAACGTGCTGCTTAAAAAGAGCCCAATTAGTGGACCTTGGATTCCTGTACAATCTGGAAGAAAAGGAATCAGCGTGTAAAGAGAAGCGTATCTGTCTATGGTCAGATAGAGACTCCTCTTGTGAGACATGCCAATTTCTTATATCATTAGCGAGGTTGAGAGAACATAAGGTTAGATCAATAACCTTCTGTCCCTTTGCCACAACAAATGTAGGTTCACTTCCCCTATTTAATAAAATTAAATTGGTGGAGGCTAAATATTCAGCAAGTGCAGTCCCATGTTTATTGGTATCGCTGCTGCCCCACAAGGTGTGATGAGCATTGGCATCACACCATATAATTAGTGGTATCTGCTTTTTACAGCAGTAGTCAACCAGTAGAGAAAAAGCTCTACCTGGAGGTAAATGAGGATAGTCAAAAGGCAGGTATGCTGATGTAACAATAATGCTACGCCAGTGCCCTGCACTTTTATAACTTAACTCAACAGACACCATGTCACGGTTGCTAAATTGTTGAAGGAGCACTGGGTTAAGTTTCCATGAGGCAAGCACGCAAGACCTTGGTCCTTGTACCGCAGTCCCTACTAACACAGTATAGAATTTATCATTTAATCCATATACCTTGTTCTTATAGATCCAAGGCTCTTGGATCAAAGCTAGTTTTGTCTGCAGTTTTGCTAGGCAGCAACTAAGTACACTAGTCGCACCTTGACTATGCTGCAAGTTAATCTGGAATAATTCCAGTACTGATTGGGATGGGAGAGTACTAGTACCAACCATCCTAATCTATGTACAAAGGCTAAGGAGTTGGGTGTGCAACAGCAATTGCTTGCTATGCTCCCCCACTACTAATTGCCCTAGATTTTGAGGGAGCTGGGTCCTCCTGAGCAGTATTCTGCCTGGTGTTCCTGCTCAAATCAGAACCTGTAAATTCGGGCAGGTTAGTGCCAGATCCCTAGAGGGCTCTGGCAGCACAAGCCTGCTTACAAAGTTTTTGTATCTGGGCCCCACTGAGTTGCTTGCTCAAATTTATGGAGCCTACTCTCTCCGAGAGGTTCTCCAAAGGAGTCCCTTTCGCAAGTGTTCCAGTAGCATAGCCCTCAACTGCCACCTGGTTCCCTACCTCAACTGAGCAGCCACAAGTTGTTTGGCCACCAGTGATGCCCTGTGACACACACACCACTAGTTGGGCTGCAAGTAGCACGATCGCCAACATTGCCTTGCAACAACACAGTGCAGGCTGGGTCTCCGGAGATTTTAGAACCCTCGTCTGCCAGATACTGAGGGCCAGTCTCTGATAACTCCATGGTCATAGAACCGTGAGTTGGTTAATGGCTGACAAACTCAGCAAGTTGACAGTTAGGGTCCCTGCAGGGCCCCTAGTGATCCCTTAATGGGCTCACCCTGCCAACTTCTAACGGCCACCAACCGCCAGACATGCCCAGTAGCCACTGAAGCCCTGGGGAGCATCTCTTGGTCTGACCTCTCAATTAACTTCATTGAGGTACTCAACCCCTCCACTGCAGTAAAGTGGCTGCTCATTGGAGGGTAATCATGGTCTCTAGTTTAATCCTAGTTTAATTTTGTTGGCACTATGCCAATGTTGACCCTCCACTCCTCAACTAT
Source organism: Mermis nigrescens (assembly GCA_036768485.1). Lineage (NCBI taxonomy): Eukaryota > Metazoa > Nematoda > Enoplea > Mermithida > Mermithidae > Mermis > Mermis nigrescens. Next base: position 3,956,537 of record JAVLUZ010000273.1, on the reverse strand, counting down.
GTCCTATCCTTAACTATAAGCTATGCTAAACCATTGCCTATCCTTAAGCATTGTCTGTCTTTAAACACTGTGTATCTTTAAGCATTGCGCCCTGACCCCTATCTCAGGGCGCAAGGCTCCACAATGTTGCCAATGCTTAACCATTGTATATGTTCCACCATTAGCCTATGCTTGACCATTGTCTATCCTTGAGAATCGTCTATGCTTAACCATAGGCTATCTTATAGTGTTGCCATCCAGTGAGCCACATATAATTACTAGGCTATCTGCTGCTGCTGAAAACTTATAAATATGACTTCCCGGTCCTTGCGCAGACACATTATGCAAGTAAACTTATGCACAAAATGAGTGTGTGTATATATCTAAATTTGACTTCCCGGTCCTTTGACTTCCTGGTCCTTTGACTTCCCGGTCCTTCAATTTCCCGGTCCTTCGATTTCCCAGTCCTTCGACTTCCGGTCCTTGCTTGAGCCGCAGAAAACAGTACCATTATGTAGAAATGATAGGACATCTTTTTCACATGTTATAACATAGCGCTACCACTGAAATGTGCGCGCGACCCATGTCTCTATACTACTTATTCATATGTTATAATGGATGGTATCTCCTGTCTTATAACACTGTATGTTATAGCACAGACAGGGTATATGTGTCGCACCTATCTTATAGCATTGCCTATCTTGTTGCATGGGGTATCTGATATCACACCTATCTTATAGCATTGCCTATCTCATAGCACAGGGTATCTTATATCCCGTCCTATCTTATAGCATTGCCTATTTTGTAACTTGTGTTATCTTATACAACTTCCTATCTTATTGAATTACCAATCTTGTAGCATGAGGTATCTTCCATGACGTCCTATCTTATAGCATTACCTATCTTGTAGCACAGGAGTATTTTGTCATGTCCTATCTTATAGCATTGCCTATCCTGTAGCACAGGGTATCTATCACATCCTATTGTATGGCATTGCCTATCTTGTAGCACACGGTATATTATTTAATGTCCTATCTTATAGCCAGGCACGTAGCTGTGGGGGAGGGGACTGGGGGCGGACCTGTCCTAATTTTAGAAAAAACCAGAAAAATAGGACATTTCACATTATTTTGTGCTATTTTTGGCTTAGACCACTAGAAATTGGTGTTGGTCCTCCAAAAATAGGAGGGTCAGCTACGTGCCTGCTTATAGCATTGCCCACCTTGTAGCACTGCATAGGTTATATTGCGTCCGATCCAATGTTATAACATATGCAGCGGCCAAAGTACAGTAACCCAAAAATAGTTTAAACCAAGTTTTGTTCCTTTTTTTAAAATTTTGCGAAAAAATCGGCCATGGCTTGAAAAAATGCTATGCTTAAGCATAGGGCTGCCTCCCGCTCCACCCCTGTATAGGGTGACTGGGCGGGGTTGATCAAATTTCAATGTCGCTACGGATCCTTCCCCCAGTAAGCCGACCCCGATACATAATACATGCTTTAATTCAATCATTGTTAAAAAGTTTTTGCCAATTTTGAGTGGCACCTGCAATACAACAATTTCTTAACACCTCACTATTTGACCTTAAGGCTTTCTGCATTTTATTACATTACTGTGTATGTTGTTGTCCTATATATAGATATATGGACAAAGGTTAAAAAATGATTTTATTTTCTATGATATGTAAGGTAGATAATATGAAAAAATCACACATTCATCAAATTGCAAATGGCTGCTAAGATGCAATGCAAAAAATCAAAGTATATTTAGCAATCCGCTGAAGACAGTTGTACTTATGTCTTCAGAGAAATGGCTTTTTCCCTTGAAAAGTAGCTAGGACTGCAAATTAAAACAATATTTTTTCATTCACTAAATCAGGTCGCAAACGAGTTGGACAGACTCTTCAAAATGGCTGCATTACTTCCTGATTCAACAGCAATTTGCAAAACGGTGCATCATCGCGGCTTTTCCCCATTCGATGCAATCGCTTGGGTCAATCTGACGAGCTCATTTGATTGCAACTTATTGTGTAACAGACATGGTTCTTGCTCTTCTGTCAGTTACATAAAAGACGCTGAAGTTTGTTTCTTGCATGAAACGGTCGTTTCTGATGAAAAACAGTTAGATCAAACCGTCGTTCAGTTTTCCCGCTATATAGTCACTTGGTGTATAGGGAGTAAGCTGTTTTGCATCTTGAATATTTCGTTGATATTAATAAGATATTTTTATTTATAGTCTATGTAAAAGATAAATTAGTATAAGCTTGTGCTTGGTGTGGGAACGATAGATTATTTGGTCGCAATATAAAATTCTATCTCTTGATCTTAATTTTCAAGTTTAAATAACATATTTTTGGGCTGCAAAACAGTAAAGTATTATTGAATTACCAGGGCTCAACAATTTGTTATGATTACGAAAAATAGCCAGATATTATTATATACTAAACATTCTTATATATTTTGTCAAGTGATTCAATTGAGCAACCGATTTTAAAATATTCAGCAAGAAGTTCAAGACTACAAGAATTTTAGCCTTACCAAAAACATACGTTTTAATGATTATCACCCACACTTTTGTTCTTTTTGTTAAAAATAATTTTTTGTACAATCAGGAATCGGCTAAAAATTGCATTGACTGTGTACAAAGAAAGCTCCAAAAATATTTGTACTAGCCTCAAAACGTTTGTCCTACAATAATAAAAAAACATTGCTACTGTTATTACCTTCACACAATAAATGCACAGCAAGGGGATTCCTGGGGCAAGCCGACATTTTTTTAATAGTGCTCTTAAGCTCTATAATCGATGAGTGTTTATCAAAAATGTCATCTTTTTGCGTTTTTTACAAAGCTCGTTTTTCTTTATAATGTTAAAAAGTTGTAAAAAGAATAAAAGAGAAATTGAATAAATTTTGACAGAATACAGTGAAAAAACTGTGTATACGGCGCAAAGCCTCATAAATTTATCAGTTCTAATCTAAAAGGTCGCTGTAAATGCTCAAAACAGCTTTTACGATTCTTAGATAATCAAAAAATATCGGATGAGAGAATAGGGTGAAAAATTGTTTACAGGGGTGAAAAACTTTATGCTGAAGAACTCCCTAACCCAAGATATTGGTCAGCAAGCAAGAAAGATGAAAAAGGTATGCATGCATTTTTCTCATTTTGAGCTCAGAAAGTTCTTTCAGCATTTATGGTAATGATTAGCTCATGCATCAAAGTTTCTCTAAAACTTCAGCATTGCCCTTTTGGTACATGGAGGTGCCATAAAATAAATTGTACCTGGGGTTAAGTTGGACCCACTGGATCTATAAGCTCTAATTCAGAAGAAAGCTAAAATTAAATTTTGCAAATTTATTTGTTTTCTTGTGATTCCCTAATAGCAATAGAAGGAGCTGATTAAAAACGTCGATAAATGTTGTTACTTACGCTAACTTTTAACCCTTCGTTCAGCTTTAAAATTTTGAACATATTCGCCGTGTCAATAGGACTGCCCTCTACCCCGCATGCTTTTATGGTCATAAGCACATGTACATGGGGCTCAGAATATTAGAATGGGAAGTTTTGTCTGAAATATGAAGCAAAATGGAGGCCGAAAATCAATGCAAATTTTAAATTTTGTTTAAAAGTGTTGGAAACTGATAAGATACTATACAATAACGTAGTTTTGACGCTATTTATGCAATTGTACTAGCTTTTGCGGTCATTTTGGCCCAAGGTCATTTTGGCCAAAAAAGCTCAATTTTTGACCCTCATTTCCCAGACTGGCTAATTTCCACTAGATCGGCCATTCTCCGCATCTAGGGTCTTAACAGCCTATTTTGAATAAACTCTTCATCTTTTAAAAAGAAAGAGTAACGCTGATAAACCTTGTAAAGCAGTGTGGTTTCACTTTTTATTGATCTAATTTATAATGACCAGCTTTGCTAAAAGAAGTATCTAACATTGAAATATTATATTACTCTAATATCGGTCAATATCCTTAGGCAAAATTATTGCAGAATCTCTCGCGAAGGTGAAACCCCTATCAAGTGGTTCTTATCAAGGCTGCGGGTTGCCGGTACATAATTCACTTGATAAGTCATTGTCAAGGATGAAAAGAATTATTGGACAAAAATCATTCAAAGCACCACCTTATTCGACGCCATGGGCCGGAATCATGAAAATCAATGGAAAGACATTGTGTGGTATTACATTAATTTCAATGAATGAGGCTGATAGGTCAACTCGTTTTGGCGTCACCGCAGGACATTGCTTAGAAGATTATGAACCTGAGATTCATGGATCGTTGTAAGCTGATGGATTCCGTTTATTTATTTCTAAATATATCAATATAATTTATCGCGACTACAGACGGGCTTGAAGGGACACGTGAGTCTGGGCTCCCATAATCAGGAGGGCCTTCAAATTTAAGCGGTTTTGCCTTATCATACCCACAGAATTTGTTTACTGCTGCCTATTTGTGCTGATGTTCTCACCCCATTACCTTCCTATTGGGAAAAATAAGAACTTTTATGTTGAAATTTTCTTCAGAAGTTACTTAAATTACCAGAAACAGTGTAATAACGCAGTGTTATTGCTATTTACAGCTTAGACCAGTTTTTTGAGGTTATTTTGTCTCAAAACACTTTATTTTTTGCTTCTAGACGGACCAACCCCGCCCCTCGTAATAGGGTTTGCTGCGCATCTAATGCTTACAACCATGGATGCACTGATGGCCGATCTGGGGGAGGGGGAACACGCCATCCGTTCGTCTGAGGGGTGGTCGAAAATTGAACTTTACTGGGCCAAAACGACCTCAAAAACAGGTAAGAGCGCTAAAATAACATTACAACTACGTTCTGTCCGAATTTAAGCACTTTTGAAGAGAATGAAGTTTTCAATTATAACTAGTTCTTGGCCTTCCTTTTCCCTCAGATTCCCTTAAAAATTTTCCATTTTTTAATTCTGAGTGGTCTAGAACATCCAAAGACCAACGTACATGTCTGCTCACTACTGTTCAAACGAGTAAACAGTCGTGAGGGTAGATTTTTCGATCTATGCTCACGAACACACCTAATCGTGGAGGCTTCATTGGGGGGGAGGATTATGCACCCCCTGAGAAACCAGAATACCCTTCCCTCATAAACCAAAATACGCCCCTCCCCCTCAGAATTCAGTTTTTTAAATTTCTTTTTCGCTTTTTTTGAAATTTTTTGATGCCAATGGATAGTTTCCGATGAGAAACATTGAAAAATGGTGTATTTTTGCAATACCACCATTTTGAGGCCATTTTTCGACCTTTTAAAAATCTTGCACCCTCTCCCCAGAATCCTGGTGCTGCCCAGGTATGTTCAAGACTGTTTATTCGTCTTTAACTAAAATCGTGCTGTTATTTTTTTTTAATTTTACTTTATCAGTTTTTCTACTTGTTTATATTCCTTCTTTTCTTCACTCTTGCTCTTTGTCATAGTAATAATTTTTACTTTTATGTTTTCTTCATATGAGTTTTATATAGGACCTGTTCTGCTAAGTGTTATTTTTATAGCGACCTGCTTCTATATCATTTTGCCCCCGCCCCTACTGGAAATCAGATTACCAAGCCTGGAATTCAATTTTTGAAATTTTTTTGTCCATTTCACAATTTTGTTGATGCCAATGGATAGTGCTCATTGAGGTGTTTTTCCGCCATACTTCCATTTTAAGACCATTTTCGACCTTTAAAAAATCTTGCACACCCCTCCCATAAACATTTTGAGTGCTTCCTACTTATAGCGGCTGCTCCCTCCCATCGGTTAAAAATATTTGGCGATATAATGGATGCATATGCTATTTGCTTAATTTTTATCTGTCAATGAACATGATTCCTCAAATTTTTTCTGCCGTTTTGCGCCGGAGAATGCTTATTAGCGACATTTATTTTCACTTCTTCTGCGACTTAAAAGCCATTTTTTGTTCGTTTAATAGCATCCAAAATAATTTTAAGAGCAGAAACAGATACTTTAATGTAGATTTCCTCTGTTTTAGAGCATAACTTTTAAGAAATTCCCGATGTTCGGCGTCAAATGCTACAAATACAGGGAATTAAGCGCCAAATCAAGCTACCAAACGTGCTCCGGCCATAATTCCACAAAATTTCCGACGCTTTTCGCCGATTTTTTTGCTAAAGTTGAAAAAATTAATGATTTTTTTGCGGCTGAATTACAAAAAGTCCAAATTTTTTTGGAAAAATGTTGAGTCGAAAGTGATTTTATATAAAAGTAGACAACGTAAATGCTTGAAAAACGCTATTTTGCACATGAAGGGCAAATTTTGGAACCTATTTTTGACTGTTTTCGTAGAAGTTTGAAGTATCGCTCAATATGAAAATCATAGATCCGCTTCTGCTTGAATTTAATATGTATGGTAAATACAGTCTCAGTACTACTGCCTCTCAGACATCAATTTGGGTATATCCTTAATCCTGGTTACCATAATGACTGTTCCGGCATTTAAAGACGGAAATAGAGCGTTATTTCTGTTAAAATATGTGTCAAGTGTCAGAAGGCGTTGCTTGTATGCGTTCTAGAGTAATTGGTAGGCAGATCTTTGCAAAGATTCACAACTGCACATATGGTGGCCCGGGTTAATACTTTCATATTGGATTGGCCGAAGACGATAAGCCAATTAGTTTTTTTAAGCAAAAATAGCTTAATAAACATAGTAGTATGGAGGGGGAGGTCGCAAGCGTATTTCAAGGGAACTGCTATGTTATAACGTGGGGACTGGCCGCCTATCTTTTGTACCCAAGGGTACCACTTTTTAATCTGCTTGCTAGACCGTTTATACTTTATAGACTAAAGCATCTTAATTATAATAAGCAGACACAATTAGATAGCACAGTGGAAATGTGACGCAATTCTAATATCGCGCATTGGCAGTCTGACTAATAATAAGCGCATTGGCGAAGCATTTTTCCTGATGTCCATAATATTGCACATTGGCAGTCTGTTTGGAATTTATAATAAGCGCACTGACAAAGCATTTTTTATGACACAAATTTATTGGCGCATTTTGTTAACTAGCATAGCAATTTTTATACAAGGTAATTAAAAACAGTAGTTAAACCTCTTATCCTGGGGCACAATGTTATACCGTAGCCCATGTTATAAGAGAGGCAAATGCATTGTGACGTGTTCTAAATAAATTGTAACGTCTTCACTGAGTGACGGAGGTAGTATGATATAACATACACAGGGAGCAGCTGTGGGGTAGGGAGCAGCCATAGGAAGGGAGTCAACATAGGGGATCGGTTTGGGGGTTAGTGAGCAGCTGTATGGTCAGGGAGCCACCTGGTATCCCCCAGGAGCAGCCGCCGCCTGCAGTGATAAGAATCAATGATAATTATGAGGCAGGGGTCCACTCTTGCTACTCCTGCACACAGTATTCCCTGTACACAGTTGTGTAAATCTATTAATTTGTTAGTTTGAAATGCAATTTAACAATGTCTTTGCCAAATTTAAAAGGAACTGGCTGACTTTAATCTGTTTTAACATTAATTCCAATAGCATTGAATCATTTTTTCAGCACAGGTATATAATGTGGGGTAATATAGGAATGATTCAAAATGTCCATGTACTTTTCTTGAATATTTATGACTTGCCTGAGGGGGCAAAAACGTTTCCAACGATTCGAGGTTCAAGTAAATCGAAATATGCATAAAATTATGCAATCCGCCTAGCATATCGGGAGAATGATGGGCAATTATACTCAGTTCTTGCGCAGTAGTGTAATTGATGTTATCAAGTTGACTCTCTAGAAATCCCAGCATATACATTAAATGTTTGGTCAACTTTACATTTCTAATATATTCAGAATTTGATGATCAAATGAAAAAACTTCTTGTTTTTATCATACTTTATGCCAAGATATTCTGTATACTTGACTTTTTCTTTCAGACTGACTGTTTTTTAGACCACTTTTTATGGTTTTCAAAAGATCGTGTATAGTTAAGTACCTGGCTCGAGGAATCAGCATGTTTATTTGCATATTATTTTTCAAATCATATAACTGTTATATTATGATCCTCGGCTATATTATTCCAGATGTTGGCATAATTTATTTCGGCCAGCCCTCTTCCCACTCGCCACTGAGAATTATGTGTCTAGGCAGCTTTGTAATAAAGGCGGACAGTATTTTATTCTTGAGAATTGCTCGGAAGCGTAATGTAAAACTGATTAGGATCCATGCTTGTGTCCTTTACACTTTTTTGGAGTATTTATAGATTTCAGGCGTGTGCATTGATTTTACAATTCTTTTGAATGAAACGCCTTTTGCACGAAAATGCAAAAAGTAGATACACATATGACCACATGATGTAGAGAAAAGTCCCAGAACTCTCATATTATTATACGTTTATGATGAAGCATCTTTCTAAATATATTCTCTGAGCTCAAAAGGTTACTGACTATAGCTATCAAAGTAATCACAGCGCGCCTTACGACTGAGAAAAATGGCGACCCAGTGTGACCCTGGCTCATTACTAAAATCCAAATTGACTATCAGAGCAGCAGGGTAGTGGGGTATAGGTCAAAGGCGATCAATAGGGAAGATTCTCAGTAAAATTCTGTTTACACCAGGATCAGCGCATATAATGTTCAGTATTTTAGGGGTGTTCATTTTCAAGCATTATAATCATGGAATGTATTGTGATTCTTATCATTCATAATCAAAATGTCAAATTTGGCATATATAATAATTTCTACTCCAGAGTCTAGTAAATCATCTGCAACCTTGACATTTATACTTGTTGTTCCTTAATGCACTAAGTCCCAATGCCATATATCATCTGTATTGGGCGTCAGGTCAATCACAAAGAAGGAATGGCTCATCTTAAATTCATTGCGACTGATGAAATTGCTTTTATTATCATGAACAATATCAAGTGCATCGTACACCTGATTGAAAGCCTGAATAAACTTATTCTGCTTGAATGACTTATTTAGTGAATGAGTTTGTGCTCCGCATGTTACTCTTACATCATAAACACTAAATGGGCTAAAATTCAATGGTGATTTTGATAACTGCATCAAAATGCGCTTCCTTTGACACAAGCAAAAACCAGCCATCTTGACAGCTGTCCGATAAACAATGTTAAATTGGGCGTTTCTCTTGAAGGGTTGGACACCTGCATGTTTGTCATGACAACCCGTATTATAGGATATTTCGCAGTATATGCTAACATTGTTTGCTTCAGAGCTAAACTTAGCTTTCCAAAACTTCTACCTTTAGCACAAACAATTTCAATACTAAAACATTGAGTTCTAATGGGATATCTTCAAAGCACTGTAGGACAAAATTTTTGTTGTCTCTGTGTAATTCTAAGCAAAAATCTGTGGAATTCAGCAAATATCTGTCTTGTGAAAAACATGTCAATGTATAAAGGCGCAGATACTTCCACAATATTTGAATCTTCGAACAACACCGCACGTTCTTTGAATCCTTTATTATCAGCAGTATCTACATTAGCCCCACCTTCATGAAAATACAGTGCAGACTGAAGATGAGACAGTTTCGCATCAAAACCATAATTTAATTCTGTTTCAAAGTATGATCTGTAAGCTAGGGATGTGCCGGTTAACCGGAACCAGAACCGGCTGGAACCGACCATTTTTTTGGAACCGGAACCAGAACCGAGAACCGATTTTTTGACATTCTAAGAACCAGAATCGGAACCGGAACCGATTTTTTATTTTCATAGAACCGGAATAGGAAGTGGAACCGATCTTTTTTGGAGTCGTTTCTCGGTTTTTTCAAAATTAGAGTTAAAAATCGAACTTCATAAAATTTAGTGAAGACATGAAGCAGCAATTCAATCTTTTATTACCTAAAAGTTTACAGACTAAAACTTAGTATTGTTCCGAGTAAATTAAATTTTAAAAATAACAGTGGTTCTTCTTTTTTTGCCATGTAGCCTGTTTCTGAGAGGGTCGTAAATGATTCCAGCACAACTGAACAGCTGTTCCGATGGAACGCTTGTAGCTGGCGCTGCAAGCAGGGGCGAATCTAAGGGGGCGCGGGGCCGCTCCCCATTTGCCAAAAATATTTGGCGATATAGAGAATAAATATACGATTTGCAATTATTTTTTGGCCCTCAGTGACCATAATATCTCAAATTTTTTCGCTGCTACACGCTGGATGATACCTATTGATGACATTTATTTACTTTCTTCGCCACCTGGAAGCCAATTTCTGTTCTTTTAGGCTTGAAAACATTTTAGCAGCAGAAACAGCTATTCTTGCATAGTCTTCTTCTATTTTCAATTGAAAATTTCGATGTTAAGCATCAAATGCTATAAATAAAGTAAATCAAGCTGTAAATCATGCTTCTAGATGTCTCTCCATCTTAATCTCTCAAATTTTCCGGCGCTTTGCGCCACGGTTTTTTTGTATTCGACACAGATTTTTCCCGATGTACAAAGACTTTTTGGGACCATCTTTGTACATGTACGAAGATTTTTGGAGAGACAATAATTACAAAAAAGGTCTGAAATTCGCAGAAATTTATGGCGCTTTGCGTTGAAATGACTTATTTTGTGCTCTATTTATCTTTAGAATGGCAGAAACTGCATTTGGAAAGGAAAAAATGTCAAATTTATAGGCGCTTCGCGCCGTTTTAAGACGGTTCTTAGTGATTTTTGCCCTTAGAGACGCATAAATTAGCTGAAATACACTTCCAAGAGTCGAACAACTCTGTTTTTACCGCACTAAAACCGCTACTGTACCATATTATAGTACCCCAAAATTTGTGTGTATACAATGTACAAAGACCTTTGGGATCATCTTTGTACATGTCAAATGGACCTTGTACAAAAAACTGCTTCGCACCAGAATTCTGATAAAGTCAAAGAATTTTAGTGATTTTTAGCACAAAATTATCTAAAATTTTAAAATTTTAAGAAAAAATATTGCATCAAAAGTAATTTAATGTAAAAGTGTACATTTTAAAACGCCTATAAAAACGCTGTTTTGCGCATTAAGGGCAAATTTTCGGACCTATTTTTCACTGTTTTTAGAAAAGTTGGAATACTGCCCCCTTAGGAAAATCCTAGATCAGCCACTGGCCACAAGATACTGCTTAGCTATAAACGCGAGAATTGGCAAATTCTTCGACTTCTCTTTCCACCATTGCAGCAGATCTTTGTCATGAATTAAGCATTTCGATTTCGTATAAGCCTCCAAAGAAATACATAGATAATATTCAGTGATTTATAAGTAAATTGTCAACTAGACGTAAAACTTATTTGAACGTGCAGTTGCCAGATTGAAACAACTTCCTGAATAATTTATCTTTCGATTACACCATCATATGTTCCAGTGAAGTCAGGCTATCAAGAACGTACATACTTTAACACAGAAACCGAGAACTGGAAGCGGAACCGACGGTTCCGTAGTTGAAGAACCGGAACTGGAACTGACGGTTCCAACTTACGCAAGAACCAAAACCGGAACTGGAAGCGAAATTTTCGTTTTCCAAGAACCGGAACCGGAACTGGAACCGATTTTCTCCAAAAACCTGGAACCAGAACATGCCTACTGTAAGCATATAAATCGGAGCTGTCAAACACTAATCTGCCGCCTAAAAAGCACTTAAGTCGCTTAAAGAATGTCTTGCCTATAAGATTGATTGGCGCATAATTTGGTACTGCAGCTCAAGCTGCGAGCGTTGGCTTTTTAATTCTTAGTGCCATGTATATATAACTCCTGTTCATTTGCATATAGTTAGGATTGGATGGGATCCTAAATTCATATGAGCCTTCATTTGTTATAGGCTGCATAGGCTGCACTTCATCCCAAAATCCTCTTTTCATGGCTGTGAAAAGATCCATTTCAGATTTTGTATTCGGAATAGATTTTGTCAAATTAGTTTAGTAAATGCATCATCTTTATTCCTATTTATAGACTTTTTACGCTTGCCTAAAGCTTCCCCAGACATAGCTATTGATGCATCATCTAAAAATTGCGCCGCCTCATGCTTGAAATGTTCTTTGGCAGACTGGAATAATGGTTTTCCTTGAACAACATTCAATGCAATACTAGTCCTGCCACTAAATCATGCATGCCCGCACTTTTAATATTTGATCTCAATACAGGCAAAGCCATTGTAAATAATGATTTAAAGAAACTCCCTAATCCGCCACCTCGCTGACATGGTACGCCTCTATACCCTTCCAGGCTGTACCCTGTTTGTGCCGCCTGTTCTGCGTAATATTGTAGCCAAAGACCACTGTTTTCAGGATTGAATTAAAAATGCGTTTTTAGTTTTTTCTATTTCTACAATATTTTTTCTATTTATAGAGTTTATTCCTTCCTGGAAAAGACACCTTCAGAGGCCACTTTGCTCTTGCGTTTCCTATTAGCTATACTCTCAAGTGGGGCGTTTGAATGTCTATGGACTCTAACCAACTCTTTTGCACTATGTAGCAGGTACTGTTTTACGATCTTAAGTGAAGTCATGCTCTAAATCAACAGTATTTGATCCATATATTTTTTTGCCCATCAAAGACAATCTCAACCGAAGGTTTCAATTTCTATACTAGGATCATCATTAATATGCTGTAATAAGAGTTTTGCATTTAGCTGTAAGGTTTCTGGTATAACAGCTATAATTTCTTTGGTTTCAATTGATTTTCGTTGAGCTCAAATTGTTAGTTCATACAGTTTTTTCTGCTGCTCCTGCAATCGGCCAAAGTTGCTCAAAATTTGGTTATATTTTATCATTTTCAAGCCTGATGATGAGTGCTTGTCATTCAATATTTTATACATCTCCCGATCCAGGGCGTTTAATACTCGATCCACTAGTCTACTTTGTTCAGAAATATCTGCTGGCACCAGAATCATTTTATCTGCATGCTTCATTTTTTGCATATAATTGTGTCTGCTAGTAAATTACTTACAACTGATAGAATAGGTGTCAATAAAAGAGGTAAAAAGCCACCGTTCTGAATAATTAAGCGTTTTTTATACATTGTATTCAGTCGCCTATTATTTGCTAAATATCGTATTTCGTTTTGGTATCTTCTTAACTTTTGTATATCTTTATCAGAGAAAGGAATGTTGCCATTAAGAAAATTATTTGCGCAATCAAAAATGCATAAAAGTTGATCTTTACTAGCCTTATTTATGAGCGCATCCTGTTTGGGTTTTCTTGCAACACACAGCAAATGTAAGCAAGAAATGTTTTGTTTTAGTCTATGAGGAGCCATGTTTACAGCTTTCAGGTAGATTGCACTATATAGTTATAGATTTTGGCACATGCACTATAGGGCGCTTGCCCAAAATATTGGTTTTCAACATGTGTTAACTCTTGGCATTGTGTGTCAAGCCAATGAATAGGTATCCATGTAGTTTAGATGTAGCATCTGAAAAGGCTTCAAGAAAATTTTTTGGATTGCTAGGATTTAATTGGCATTATAAAATATGTGATTGCAGCTGATCTGTGGGGTTCTCAAAAGGACTACATAATCTGAATTGATGCGCGAGGAACAAAGGCAATAATAATAAAAGTTCTGCACAATCTGTATCAAACTTATGTTTCAATGATGACAACCTCTAGTGAACAATTGCATAACTTGAGCATTTCCTTTACTTTCATGTGTTAGATCGTCTAGAATCAATAGTTGTGGTGCATGACTCTTTTCTTTGACTATCTTATTAAAGTCAGGTAACCCTTTAATGAAGGTAAACTTCTTTATTTGTGAATGAATGAATGAATGAAATAATTTATTACTGAAACGCGACAATTACGAAAGATGTAAAAGAGTAATAAAACGTATGGTCAAAAGAATAAAAGCGTACAGCAAAAGGCAATGAGCGAGTCTATAGTATAGGAGCTGTTCTTTGATGTAGCACCAGTAAATTTTGCTCACTTTTGTATCAATGATTTTGTCCCTATTTTCAATAAGCTGCTTCACAAATGTTGTTTTACCTGATTATGTGGGACCAGAGACAATACACACAAAAAGGATGGTGTATAATCATTTCGGCTGTTCATAGAATTTTAATTCTGCCTTTGACAAAATTGTATCAAATTTCTTCGGCCAATTTTTAAAATGCACTTTATACTCTCCTTTGCCCTTATTTATAATTTTGCATACTCGCTTATGTTGCTCAGCGTTAGGTTCAGCTATTTGTAATTCTATTCCATAAAATGCCCCTGTAATTGGCTCACCTATGATATCTTCTAATTTGTACGATTAGGGCAACTGTTTGATACCTTTTTAGTTCAAAATATCTCATTAGTGAATGTACAGGGTGTTTCAAATGATCTGCTTCCCTGGAAAAGACCCTTATAAAGAAGCTACAGCAAATTCAAACTTACCATATTGTAGAAAATTTAATTCTGCGTTTAGTGGTATTATTGCAATTTTGTAGTTTGCAACGAGTCATGAGTTATATCAATGTAAAGTACTCCCATCTGTAAAGTTGATTATTTTAGGATTATCTTGTTATTCCTATTTGTTCAAAATGAGTTTTGATTCGGAGCAAGCTCGCTTGGTGGATAGGATTCGGGCTACTGCTTTTTTTGAGGCAAAGGAAGCTGGAGCAGAATTCATTACCAAAAATTGGGTGGCCAATCGGTTGAAGAGGAGTGAAAGATGGGTTAAAGACAACTGGCGGAAAAAACCCATCGATTGTTTTGCGAACTTTTTGAAATGCGGCAGGCCAGAAACTATGTCTCAAGAATCAAAGAACATTGTTTGTGCAAGTACTGGATTGCAATGGAAAAGTTGCCGCGAACTGTCGAATCAAATTTTGGCCGAAAGAAGACAAAGTCGGAGTCACTGCACAGTTTATCGTTTTTTGCAACAACAGGGTTTTAAACCATTTCATGTGATCGCCAAACCCCTAAAAACGAACCTAAATTGCGAAAATCGGTTTTTTCTTGCTGAACATGCAAAAGATTACGATGAATCTGATTTTATGCACTTTGCATTCAGTGATGAGTTCTTTATTTATTCAAATCAAAAACCCAACCATCAGAATGACCGCATTTGGGCACTTGAGCCAGGTGAAATCGATGACAAGGAACATTTTTGTGGTGCTGTCAAAAACCCATCTTGCATTGGTATTTTCCTAATGTTTACTGCTAAACGCTTGCTTTGGGTAATTAAGGATCATGGACAATCTTGGAATGGCGAATATTTTCGTCATGTTGTGCTAAGTCAGAAGGTTCTACCATTTTTGAACAATCCCGATAATGTCACTTGTTGTTGGTGAAACCACATTTGTTCATGACAGAGCGCCATGCATGAAAGCTAATTTAATGCAAAATTATCTGAGAAACATGAACATTGAATTTTGGAGCAATGATTTGTAGCCCGGTAACAGTCCCGACCTGAATCCGACGGAAAATTTAGGCGGAATTGTTAAGAACAGGGTTGAGGAGCTGATGCATCAAGAAAGTGGTCAAGGACGTTATTCGCAAGAGACATTGTTTAGAAACTTGAACATTGTCTTGTCTAGCCTGAAATTTAATGAGAATTTGTTCCAGAGCCTCTTGTGTTCCATGCCTGAACGATTAAAACAAGTTCGAGATTCGTATGGCGGTGAAACTGATTTTAAATGTGAATCTAGGCTTGAAATTGTAAATTTTCGCATTGCTTTTTGTTTTTATGCTATAAAAAAGAATCACGAATTTGTTTTTCATGAAACAAATACCAATAAACGCAAAATTAAATTTTCTACAAGATGGTATGTTTGAAAATTTTGTAGCTTTAATAAAAATACTTGTTCGGGGGAGCAGATCATTATGAAACACCCTGTATGTTTGCTGGCCTTTGTAAAGCTTTTTTCAATGCTGTTATCCGCACCAAATGACCAACATCTAATGGCTACTCAGCAGCACATTTCCTTTTCTTTTTTAGCATACATGCTAATAAATCACCCACATTTTCAGAATTCACATCATTTGGGGCTATTTTGTTGAGACTAGTATGAGGAGTGCTATTGTAACTTTCAATAATGTTTTTGTGAAACTCTAGTCCAGTTTTGATTAAAATAATATGTCATAAATTGCACCAGTTTATCTTGAAACGTTCTATGAAAACGTTCTATAAAATTTGTTTTATTCCAGGACAGCTTGTTTATATATGCTCAATTGAGTGAACTTTTAGCAATCTATTTAATTCCCCTTTGAATTCATTACCATGATTGCTTCTTATTGATTGTGGAACAGCTTGTTGAAGAATTTTTTCGAAAGCCTGAGATGCTGCTCTAGCACTCTTATCTGTCATTGCCTGTAAATAGGCTTTACTTGAGGAAAAACAGCCATTAAGATATATTGATTCCTAAAATTCTTTTTCTGAAACTCTCACAAGTCCAACAAATCTACATCCCACAATATGTTTGGACTGGATACAATAATCGTTCTTCTGTGAAACAGTTTTTGAATAGGATTATGCAGCTGATATGTGTACTGTTTTTGTAGAAGAGATTTTATCAGTCTTGGTGATTCCTTTGAAACTTGCTGCAACTTATTTACTCCTGAAAATGAGGCGGGACTTTTCACATTAGTCCATTGTTTTTTAATGCTCTCCATTTTTCATCATTTTTGATAAGTATTTGTTCTTATATTTATAACCTATTGTTTTACAAACTTGTTCCAAATTTGGCAAACTATGCTCCAAACTTTGCAAACTGTGTTCCAAACTTTACAAACTTGCTATGTTATAATGAAAAATTAGGTTCCAAACTTCACAAAGAATGTTCCAAACTTTACAACCTTAGATTCACATTTTACAGAATTTTTTTTGCCCATTAGTCTGTGTCCGACCTACACCACAAGGAGGTTGGCACAATGGTAGGTCATTTTCAGTTTATATCTACTTAACCTTGGCTCTAGAACTCCTAACCACGCGCCCGGTTCAGAGGGATATTAGGCACCCTATTGCCATGAAAGAGCAAAAAATCCTGAAAATTTATTTTCTATATTGATGTGTGTTTAAATGTCAAGTGGGACTGTAGATATGCCCTCAGACAGGACTTTTCTCTAAATATACAGATATGGCAGTTCCTGTTTCTTTTGAATGCACGTCCACATCTGATTATCAGGTTGCATCCTGAATCCAATATTTTCTCTTACATGTGCTGTTTGAGTATCCAACACACCAGTGTACTGATTGAAGGTCAGCCGATTAATTTTTTTCACTAATCCTTTACTGCTGACATTAATATTTCTCGTCAAGTTGTCAGAAGCAATGTACGTTTTTTGCAGCTAAACGGAGTATGGCTATTCCTTTAAACTCCTCTTTCAGCAGACTAGGGGTTTGTTCAGTGGCTTTTGATGTCACAAACCATTTTTAACTCTTCCCTGAGTTCAGGCTTCACTAAATCCAACAAATTTTCTTTGAATAAGGCCAAGTATATGCTGCCAGTGTCTGTCTGCATGCACTGATAATCCAAAATGTCAAAATATTTCAATAAAAGAACACCAACATTCGGATTTTTGTTAATTATAGACTGATAGACCAATTATTATATGCAAATCTAAAACAATTTCTTTCTTGAACATATGCACCTCATAACACTTCGTTGATATGAATTTAACTTTCTTAAAATATGGGCTAAGACTTCTTCAGCTGCTTTTTCATAATCAGCATAAAACACATCCGTGTGCTGTTCCTTATTACTTATGTGTTTTGCCATATCCAGTGTTGCCCAATAGTTTGAATAATCGCCAATCATAGCCAGTTAATGGTCCTCATCAGCATCCCGTCTATGCTTTGTGACGGCGTTCCTAAATTTTTCAAATGGCTTTGATATATCACACTGAATAACGTCATAAACTTTCTTCAGTACAAAGCCATGTTGGATCCAAAATCTAATCATTTCTGTAGAAAGCAGAATTTCTTTTTAAAATAACTACTAATCAGATTATGTTGAGGTTTTGCAAGTAGCCCATTTTTCATTGCATAGTCCTTCATCAGAGGGTCAATATCCTCTCTGTCAATTTCTGCATCTTTTATTATTGGTGGGAAATCAGCATGTAAGGTTTAAAATTTTCAGAGTAGAAATATCTACTTTTGCAAAGTGAAAAACCGACCCATCTAAGACCGCTTGGGTCATTTCTGCTTCATTTATATAAAGTTTATAGTAAAATTTGCGAATAGTAAAATTTGCGAACCGTTTTCAAATATTCCCTCCTAATAGAGTGTCATTCGCATTCCCACGATACTAATTACATTATAGCCCAGTGATTGTATGTAGGCTTCTTTTGTCTGAATCTATGCATGTTCGACTGCAGGATCCTTTTTCTTGTTCCTTTGCCCAGCCAAGCAGTTATAGCAGTGATAATAGCAACCATAAAATTCATATACTGTATGTGTATCAGCTCAAATTCCGTCAACAGGTAAGCAGGCGGGTCCTATTGTTTTTTCCTTATAATTACCTAGATGCTGAATATGATGACCTATTTTTTTCACTCTCACATTCTAGGTATTCCACAGAAATAGGATAAGAAAAGGCAATTTTGTGAAATTTATTATTATTCTCAATTATCCAATGGTCGTAATAACTGGCAGGCAAGTCTTTAGATCGAGCCTACAAGTATTATGCATTAAAATCAAGGCCCACTAATGATTTTACTGGCTTTAATGGATTGTTCCTGATAAATGTTTGGTCTTCAATTGCTAATCGAGTCATAACCATTGAAAGACCGCCACACAACCTCGATTTCAGCATATAGTACACATTTTTTGAATTTTCTGAGAAAAGTGAAAATCTAGTATCAGGAATGCTTTCAAAAAGATATTGTTCTGTGGTTCCAGCTAAGGACATGGCTTCTCTAAAAATGTCAATTTTAAATCTATCCCAATACAGCTGCAACATGTTACTACAAGCTTCTAAGAAGGGAACAACATCCCGCTGATTGTAGAAAATTAAATTGTTCTTCAATGTAGTCATATATTGTTGCCAATACTGCTAGCATTGTGCATAATCAGTTATGCTCATGCAATCACCTTTAAGTGAGCTGTAGAAAGCTTCAGGAGGCGGTAATTGGATTTCGGACAATTTTTCAAACGAGTCCAAATACTCATAGGGAATTTTGGCTTGAACTAATGTCGCCTTGTACGCTAAACTTATAAATGCTAGTGGATAAGCAAAGTGTTGACCCGTTTTGTAGAATTGCTTTTGGCCATGTGTTGTTTTCAGGATCACTCTGCACTTGTTGAATTAGTGCAGGAAATAGATTGCATTTAATTAAATTTACATCATATTTTCCTGAAATAAATCCGAGACACGTAAGTTGAGTGCAGTATCTATGCAGCTTTGATTTAATCCGAATTAATTTATTGAGTAATCCTTTTTCTCGTCTAACATCGGCTTCTTGCTCCTTAATATAAGCTTCACTAGTGCTTATTTTTGCATCAAAAGCTTCAAAAACATGTTGAAATGTTGACAAAAGAATGACTCTTTGCGCCTTCTGAGTTTTTTCCAGAGATTCTAGAAGCCATTTGATTAAATGATCCGGATTATTGTCTACAAAACATTGGGGCTGCAACCCGTAACACTTGTATGCACAGCACAGGAAATGGGCTGATGTTGAGCAACAAATCTTAAGCTTACAGAAGTTTCTAAGCATTTTTTACAAGAAGAGCTTCAAAATCGTAAACAGCGAAGGAAATGCAGAATTGCTGTTAGTAGTAATAATAGCTGGCCTCCCAGATGTAAAGCTATAACATAGGCAATGGTTAAGCATAGGCTATTCTTAAGAATAGACAACGTTATAACATAGGCTAATGCTATAGCATGTACAATGGTTAAGCATAAGCGAGGAGGTGGAGCCTTGCGCCCTGAGGTGGGGGCCAGGGCGCAATGGTTAAGCATAGGCGATGCTATAAGATAGGCAATGATCAAGGATAGGCAGTTCTTGAGGATAGGTAATGGATAAGCATAGACTAACACTGTAACATATGAGGCAATAGTTGAGAAGTGGAAGGGGTAAATTAAGCCTAAGCAAGCTAAGCTAAGCCTGTGATTGAAGTAAGACTAAACCAAAAATGAGTGTTGACTAATTGTATGTGTAAATCAATCCAATGATGTATATCACTTCCTGGTCCACTCCTTTTGCTGCAAGTCCTCAGCGGGAGGAGTATGGTGAGTCCCCCTAGAATGTAGCAGTGGTCCTCTCTTGCTACCACTGCCACTCAGTCTGAAAATAGCCCTAAATGTGCCAAAGTATGGCAAAACTATGCAGAAGGACTGTGTAGCAGGGATCCGCTCTTGCAACCCCTGCCACTCAGTCTTAAATATAAAAAAATTTGTGCCAAAGTAAGACAAAACTAAGCCCAAGGACTGGATGTGAGTGTAAACTAAGCTTAGGTAAGCCAAGGTGTAGGACAATCCTAAGCATTATAGAAATTTATCAAGCAGTGTATGGCTTTGTGGCCCTTTATGTTCACCTGGCAGATTATGCAATTAAGTGTACATAGAAAGTAAGTTTGTAAAGTAAGCCTAGCTGAGCTAGGGATTAAAGCGGGCCTGAGCACAAAAGGAGTGTGTATATATAGGTTTGACTTCCCGGTCCTTTGACTTTCTGGTCCTTTGTCACTTCCCGATCCTTTGTTACTTCCCACTCCTTCATCACTTCCTGGTCCTTTGACACTTACTGGTTCTTCGCCACTTCCTGATCCTTTTGACTTCACGGTCCTTTGACTTCCCGGTCCTTTGTCACTTACTGATCTTTTTGACTTCCTGGTCCTTTGAATTCTTGGCCCTTGCTAAAATGTGTTGAAGCAGTGGTCCGCTCTTGAAACACATCAATATGCTTACACATGGTGTGTGTACCCTCTGCCATTTCAAATAATGGACCGATTGAGCTAAAATCTTGGATTTAGATTGAATCAAGCATGTGTTGTAAAAGATGCACCTCACATGCTGTAAGTTTGTGAAGTAATTTAGCTGAAGTTTTGTTGATTATGGGTCATGGTTGAGAAAATCTAGTAGTTTTACTGTTTTGGCTATTTTCACGTCAAAATACACTATTTTTGGCTCAAGTAGCTCAATAGTAGGTTCTGCATGTGTCTTGCAAAGGAGATCAACATCAACTTATATACTTACTGCAAAAGTGAATACATGAGGAAGAATAGCTCAAATTGATTCAGAATTTTACATACAGATCATACACCATTAACAAAGTGTGTACTATTAGTAGAGCTGAGCACAACTTAACTATTATTATTATGATTAGTTAGGTCTCTGAGGCTATACCTCTCTGCTGAGGAGTTTAACAAAACCTTTCATTTCAATACAATTAATGCCTCAGAAACATAATTAACATGTATTATCAACTTTAGTTGGTTCAATCACTTCTTTTTTATTTGTGTAACTTAAAGTAGAATGTGCACTTAATCCAATTACATGTGAGCATTGAAAATGGCTCATAAATTATAGAAAAATTAGAAAGATTTGTAGGCACATTGAGCAGTTTAGAGAAGAGTGTGCAGAGTTTGTTACAGTATTAGTCTATGCTTAACCATTGCCTATCCTTAAGAACTGCCTATCCTTAATCATTACCTATCTTATAGCATTGCCCATGCTTAACCATTGCGCCCTGGCTCCCACCTCAGGGCGCAAGGCTCCATTGTCTCCCCATTGCTTAACCATTGTACACGTTATAGCATTAGCCTATGTTATAACGTTGTCTATTCTTAAGAATTGCCTATGCTCAACCATTGCCTATGTTATAGTGGTACATCTGGGACGCAACATATAACTATTGCTGTTCATTTTCAACCTGTAATTCCTCAAAAATCGTTTTCTTCAGCTGATATACTCCACCAGGAAACTTATGTTTTGTTTTGCCATGCCTGCAATGATGTTTTGCATGAATCATTCAATTTTTCTGCTTTTTGAGAAAGCCTCCTGCACATGAGGCACATGTATCGTTTAGCATACTGATCAAGATTGATAATGTAACTATAGTGAGCTTCATGCTTTCTTACTACATTCTTCCAAGAGACAGCTGCCTCTTTATTTGCATCCATGTGAAAAGACTGAATATCCACCTGAAACAATTTTTCGATCATTTCTAAATCTGTGTATGGGACGCCAATAAAAATCTCAACATTTGCTTGAATATTTTTCTTTTGGCAGTATTTGACAAAAAGTTGATAAACAATGTTTGGCTCTTACATCTGTGCATCCACTTATAAAATCTTTCTGCAGTGTCTTTTCTTCAATATCAATTTCATGCAAATTTTTTACATCATTACCATTTGTTATAAGAACTGGTTTTCCTGATACCGTAAAATTATTCTGACATGCATATCAATAATTTACTGCACCAGGTTTACGATTTTTGAGGAAACATCCTACGGCTGCATCTACCTGGAAAGCTTCTTTTTCGTTTCGGAAAATATTGCTAAAGATTTCCAGATAAATTCCCATTCCCCATTTATAGTTATATGCATGATCCAGCACATCATTGACAGATTTAGTTGTTCAAATAATTCGCCAATATTTTTCAGCTTCACCCCTAATTTCTTCAGGGTGGGTAGACAAATCTTCAGCAATCATTAAATTCCTTTCTAATCAAAAAAGAGAGGCACATGAAGGAGATTTATAGCTAGATCCTAAATGCATATAATTCTCATGCTCTACTAACCTGATTTGAGTTTTAAACAATTTTTAACATGCAGTACATTGGTGCAGCTTGCGCTTCAGAAGCTGCAATTGGTTTGAATAGGCACCAGAAAGGTCACTGGCATCTGTCAATGGAGGCTCATTAGAAACCCTGCTGAGACCAATAACACGAGATTTGACAATGTTGGTCATAGTAATACTTTGATGTTTGTCAGAAACTATATTTCAGTCATAAGATTCCTTATTTATAGACTTTCAGATCTAGCTTTCAGGCGAAATATGTTAGGACATGTTCGGACTCAATTAGGCATGCCTAATACACCCCAAAATAGTTTACATAAGTGTGTACAGAAGATACACACAACTGTATACAGGGCTGTGTGCAGGGGATACTGCGTGCAGGGGTAGCAAGAGCGGACTTATCAAACAAGTCGGTACAGGGGATGTTGTGTGCATGAGCAGCCTCAGAATTGTCACTAATTCGTAACACTGCAAATGGCAGCGGCGGCTCCCAGGGGCTCCCAGGTGGCTCTCTGACCCCACAGCTGCTCCCATAACACGTCAACAGGTCAAGAGTGTTTAACACGCATAACACGTTAAGCTTGTTTACATGTGTTTTTTATTCACTTGACTTCACATTTTGTGCACCCAATAACACATTACAATGCATTTTATGCGTTTTGCCCATCTTATAACATGTGCTATGTTAAAACATTGCGTCCCAGGATAACAGGTATAACTACTATTTTTAATCCTTTTGTGAAAAAATTGCTTTGTTAGTCAACAAAATGCATCGATCATAAAAAATGCTTCGTCATTGTGCTTATTACAAATTCCAAACAGGCTGTGCGGAAATCAAAGAAAGCCGCCAGTTGCAAAAAAATTTATCGCCAATGCACGATATTACTAATGCGTCACCTAGCCAATGCGTGATATTATGATTGCATCACATAGAAAATGTACGACCTAATTGTGTCTGCTTTTTATAATCATAATGTTTCAGTCTCTAAACAACCCAACAAACAGGTTAAACAGTGGTACCTTGTGTACAAAAGATAGGCGGACTGTCCCGACGTTATAACATTGCAGTACCCTTGAAATGCGCGCGCAATTCCCCCTCCATACTACTAAGATAAATGCTAAAATATCTAAAAACTGGCCCTAATTTAAACTTTTTGTTGACATCAAGCCTTTTTGCAAGAATTTCATTTTTAACATATGCTTGCCTTTTTTATTTTAAAATTTTTCGCTTTGTCCTTCTGAAGGTACCAAATTCTGGGATCTGATGAGGTAAAACGGACAAAAAAAGGCGTTAGGTATTTAATTTCAGGATCTACGGAATTCTAAGTCGGTTCTTTGGATTCTATCACGTCTAAACCCCTCGTCAATTCCTCTATGCAGCTATGCACATGTGTAGCCTATACCCACACACCTTAATGTTCATTACCTAATCTACTGAACACGTAATTTGCAGATCTCTATGAGAAGTTTTTGAGGTATGATCTAGATCCCTCCCCAAAACGATGAATGTGGTAAATTTTTATGGCAAAAACAAAGGCAAAGTCAAAGTAAGAAAGCAAATAACAAATTTATGGCAAAAAGGCCTCAAATAGGCTAGAGTAACAAGACTATTTTTATGTTATTTGAAGCTTCATGCTAATTTTAAGGACCATTTCAGCTCCAAAAAGCCCTCTTTGACCACAGACCCACAATAATGTTTATCTATGATCAGGAAATTCAATGTACTTGGTGTCAAACATATTGCTGGTAAGCGTACCTGGGCATAGGGCGTTTAAGCACACCTGGGCATGGGGGGTTTGTGGGGTATGCACCCCCCCGAAACCGAAATACTCCTCTCCAGAAATCAAAATACCCCCCCAGAATTTATTTTTTTGAAAATTCTTTTCGTTTTTTTCGCAATTTTTTGATGCCAAAGGATAGTGCTTGATGAGAAACATCGAAAAATGGTGTTTTATCGCCATACCACCATTTTTAAGGCCATTTTTTGACCTTCAAAAAATCTTGCACCTCCCAGAATTTTCTTGCTGCCCATGTATGGGTTTAAAGGGGTATGCAACCACCGGAAACTAAAATACCCCCTAGAATTCAATTTTTGGATATTTTTATTCTTTTCACAATTTTTTGATGACGGTGGATAGCGCTTAATGAGAAACCTTAAAAAAAGTGTTTTTTGCAATACCACTATTTTTGGGGCATTTTTTACCTTTGAAAAAATCTAGCATTTCCCCTTCCCAGAGCTTTGGTGCTGCTGAGCCCAAGCTATAATGGTAAGTGGACGCAAAAGATTTGCTGAATGACACCTGGAGACAAATGTGGACACAAGTAGCAATAATCATAGGTACTGCGATAGTGCATACCTATAATATACATGGGTAGGTACCCCTAAGATATGAATACCCCTACAGCTAGGGAAACATCTAAGAGGTGAGGTTTCTTTTGAAGGAAGATAATTAAAAAATCCGCTGCCGGTGCTTTTTGCTTTTTTCCACCCAATATTGAGTTTTAATGATTGTGTTATGTTTTGGCGTAAGGCTATAAGATATAGCAGGCTTGGATGGTTTTTTTGGACGGCTTGTGGTCAATTCAGTACAAACGACTCACACTGGCATAGATTTGTAGAAAAATAAAGTTCTTTAGAGTGTTCTCTTTTTTTTCTTCTATTTCTCATTAGTTGTCGAGTGGGAGTGTAAAGAATTGTAAAAATCTGCGGGTTTAATGATAAACTTAAGTCGCGTTTTCGCCTTTCTGTCTGTCAACAAGTCCAGTTATAAGTCCTAATAGAATTTTTATATAGAAATGTAACGCGACCAAAGAGCTACTTTCGGCTTATCAGCAATTTTTTTAACACTCAATACAGAGTTAGATCTAGAGGTCCAATGTTTACAATCTAATGGATGGTATGATGTAAAAAATAGGTTATGTCTCTGATTTTATCGCTAACTTCTTCACAAATAAGCCAGGACAGATTAAATAGAATAAAAGTAAAGTATGTTACAAGGGCTACACGTTGTAGCAAACCACATTAAAAAAACTGATATTGTAATTTCTGGAGGTGTAAAGTTCTAAATTAGGAGTGTAACATTAGGCGAAAAAACTAGTTTTATCTCCTTTTTGATTGGTCAATATCTCAAATCGGATGTGGAACTAAAGTTCTTCACAGCGTTTTTTAGCCCAACTCCCATAAGCAACAGTGATGATAAATGAATATTTATTATATCAGCACGGAGTAGATTTCATTGGCACACCAGTTTTTTACCTTGTATAATCCTGCATGCAGTGTCAGTAATGCACGTATTTTTCTTTTTTAATTTAGCTGTTCAAGAATGCCATCATATTTTGCGGATCAACGTCTGATTTCTTAATTAATGTTTATACTTTGAAAAAGTCAAGTGATTCATGCTAAATCACAATTATTGGCTTCCTAATGCTCAACAAACCTAGAAACTAACACCTTTGTGCTTATTACAACATCAAAAATAATAATGTGGTTGCCATTCACTTAATTTGCTATAAAAATAGATGTCACTGCCACACGTGGGTGTAAGCGCATATTTATATAATCGGGGACTTATGTTCTCAACAGGTAATAGTAAAATATAGTGAGCAAGCAATGCACCATTGATGACAGCAGCCGCGCTGACTCATTTATAAATCGTTTTTCGTTCATTGTATGCTTAACCAAGAGGCAAAATTCATTGGGTCAGTAGCATTAGAGCGAAGGTATTCACAAGAGCAAAGGTATTCACAAGAGCGAAGGTATGCATAAGAGCGAAGGTAGTCAGAAGAACGGAGGTATTTACAAGCGCGAAGGTATTCAAGGTGTAACGGAATTTTCATATATCAGATTTTCAAGTCTTCATTTTCGTGGTGGAACCAAAAAGCGCAAATCTTTATGACACCGTTCAATTTTCATCCTATGCAAATCTTGATTTTGTCAATCAAAAATGGATCGTTAACTAACGACGCCAATTTGGATCTTGCCTATCTATACATGCAAATTCCTGTGATGTTGGGAGATTTACTTCCGGGTTTTTGCGAGTATATATTCACTGTGTTAAAGGATAGGCAGGGTCAGTCAGTCGGTATTCGTCAGCTTCGCAGTCTTTGTTGTCATGCCGTTAATTTTACATTAGTTTAGTACGCTGGGCTAGAATTTATTCTTTTCACGTTACATAGCGTAAACAGCGTTGGCCGGCGTACAGACGGACCGGACTGCCTATCCTAGTGCATTTCATTATTTATTGCTTATTCCTAATTGTGCGGCCTTAACCATTTATTGTTTATATTATTTAGCTAATACAATTAGTTTATAGCTATTGTATCGACACACTGGATGTACGGTGGGATGCAGGGGTCCGGCCGGGCTCAGCTATTCTAAGTGTCAAGCCTGTAATTAATTAATTCAAGTGGCCGTGTAGATAGTGGTTTTTAGCTATTACACGTATCTGATTTTGGCTAGGAATTTCGGATTACGCTACAAAGGTAGTCAGAGGAGTGACCACATCTCGGTGTGGGGGTTTTGGGGTACGCACCCCTTAGGAACCAAAATACCCCCCCCAGAATTCAATTTTTAAAAATGAATGAGGATTGAATGATCCATACTGTCATCGCCAGTTTTTATTTTTTAAACATATTCTCGTTTACTATTTTGCTTGTGTTAAGTCCCTCGCACAGAACAAGTAAAATTTGTGGACGTCAGTCGAAAATGCATATATCTTCAATAATCTTTAAAATATTAAAAATAAAAATGATAGAAAAATAAAAATAATAAAACCTTAAATAATCTTTGAAAACCTTCCCGTTTTCCTAATTTTATTTGATACATGGACAAAGCTCGTTGGGAAATGTCGAAAAATTAAACACGCTATAGGTATATTAATTTCTCTTCCATGTATAATCACGTGTTCAAATTTAAGGATAAATTTCATGGTGCTTGCATCCCTGTTGTTAATCTAGACACTCAAGCATTAGTTTATGAATGGAGTGGATGGGTCTGTATTATGGTAGGTACATTATTTGATTCTTCTCACATCTGGGCAGCAAGAAAACTCTGGGGGAGGTCTAGCGGAAATTATCGATTTTTTGGGGGTCCGCTTGATTCTGAGGGTCCAGAGATCCCACACGCCCATGTGTGATTACGTGCCTCTAAAAATTCGGTTTATACCTCCGCTCTTCTGAATACATTCGCTCTTCTGAATACATTCACTCTTCTGAATACATTCGCTCTTATGAATACCTTCGCCCATGTGAATACCTTTCCTCTTGTGAATACCTTTGCTCATGAGAATACCTTCGCTCTTGTGAATACCTTCGCTCATGTGAATACCTTCGCTCTTGTAAATACCTTCGCTCTTCTGACCCCAATCAAATTCATTTTAGTACAGTTTACGCGTGAGATATACATTATCCTCGATAAATCGAGACTTGTTCAAATTCTGTTATTTGAAAAATATATAAATGATCTCGGTTGTCAAGGCGGGTATACGCATATACGCGAGGCAAAAAAGTAGAAACTGTTTTTGCGATGAAAAGTCCATGCATTAATTCCCCTTATCTTTTTTATTGCACTATTCTTTATTTTTCTGCTTTGAAAATGAATACTTTTGGGATACATAAATTGAAATCGGATAAAAGCGAAAGATAAATATTTGTAAGAAAAACTCGTGCTTCAAACTTGCCTCAATTTTCTTGACATTCTTGATTCGAATTGAAAGTTCAAAAAAGTGATTTGGTCATGTCATTTTCATTTGTTCATATTTTCTAAAATAAAAAGCAAATTCTGAATAAGTCGCAACGTAGAAAGGATAGGTCCCCGATTTTATTAATATGCTGGTGTAGGGGGAGGGGTTGGGAATATGCACATTCCCAGGAGGCCGAATACACCCGTCGCCTAGAAAATTGTTTTTTGTTTTTTTTTCGCAATTTTGTGATGCCAACGGAAAGTGATGAGAAACGTTGAAAATAAATGTTTTTCAACATACCTCCATTTTTAAGACCATTTTTTGACCTACCTTGCATGCCTAGAATTCTGGTGCCGCCCACCTATGGTCACTGCGCCTATGAATTTAATGATTAATGAACATAAAGAAGCCAAGTTTATCTTCTAACAATATAAATCCGTGCAAACTTGTCACAAAGTAATTATTCTGTGCTAGAAATTGTTAAACAAAAAAGCGAGATGAGTGCTAATACTTTTAGATTGTACGTAAATTGATAGTGGAGTGTTTAAATCGCGTGCGAGGGACTAAATCTACAGTAAGCATGACATTCAGCGCGGAGTGCTGAAAACTTTTGTGTGATTTTTGCCAAAACATACATTGAAAAGCGTTAAAATTACTACAATTTTGCCAAAAAAATGTCTTCGTATCCGTTAGTCATGTCGTGCTAATGGCCGAAATTTTCATTAGCATGATCAACATGCTGTTAAAAAAGGATCGTGTCTGCAAACAAACAAACTACATTCAAAAGCTACAAACTGGCTTGAAACCGGATTTTTTTTCAATCGATGTGGAGCTAGCTCCATATTTTTTAAGTTTACACTGTGCCCGTGCACGAGGAAAGATGTTTTTTAATTATTTCATAGTTTGCCCGATTTGCCGCTACAAAGTATACTAAAAATACAGTACACATGAATGGTAACACATCGCATTTAATTGCATTTCTTTATACTTAATACTGACTTAGGTGTGAAGGTGTAAACTTTAAACCGATGCAAAAAAATACATTTTTGGTAAAACTTCTACGATTATGACTCGGGTGGTGCAAACTTTTCTAGAATGGAAGCACCTGTTGACGGTTTCAAATCGCACCTGGTCGCGATTCTCTACACTATATACGGAGTTATTTCTAGAGATGTGAAGTACAGTTCTGTCGTTAAAAACGGTTTTGTTTTTATTCCGCTGAAATACGGAGGTGTCTGCAAAACATTTCTCACTTATAGTGTAGAGAGCTTTAGAAGGATTCTTGAACCTGTGTTAAATAATAACTTAGTCGGATATCAGTACCGCTTTTGCCTGACAATATATAATGAAGTATAATGGCTCAATAGATGAATTATGACATTCGCATCATACTTCTTATCAAGAACCATAAAGTTTCAAGTGTTATGCTAGCACAATAAGATGATATTAGTACAGTTACTGCTTCAGCATTCTACAAATATGAGCTTTTGAAGTTTCCGGTCTATAATTTTGCACTGTATGTATTTATTCGCATGGTTATTTTGCCTAAACATTCTGCCGTCAGGTTCTCAATTCTTTTGTGCTAATGTGTTTATGCATGTTTAGTGCTCTGCTGCACTTAGATATTATTGCAACAGAGGTCGTTCTGATGTTGTGTTTAATCAAGGTTGGTGAATGAAAAAATTTTGTCGGGTGCTGCAATCCGCATCGATCATCTCTTTTGAAGAATAAAGTGCTGTTCTATTTATTTCTTAAATTGGAGCCACGAACATGCATGCACCTGGGGAGGGGGTTGGAGGGGTGTAGACTCCAAAAATGCGCAAATTGATAATTTTAAGGGGAAAAAGAGCAAAATGAAGGCTCAAAATGAATAAAAATTGAAAATTCAATTTACTTTGAATGGGAAGAAACTGTGCAATAACGTTGTGTAAACGCTATCTTAGTGCTTATACATGTTTTTGTGGTCGTTTTAGCCCAAAGAAGCTAAATTCTGCAACCCTCCCTTGGACTGGCAAACCTGCTTTCCTAGATCAGTCATGCTTTGCATCTTTAGTGACAACTACTTTCTACAGGCCGCAAAATATATATACTTCGATTTTTGTGTTGCTTATAGAAAATCAGGTTTTAGCAGACTCTAATAATTTTTTCGCGCATCAGTGACTTTTGCATCAAACCATTTTTCGTTGCTAGTAACTAAGCATTGCCTGCTTTTAAAATTTTGCAGCAATCCTATCAAATTTTGTATGGAAATATGTAGCCGGTTAGAAAAGCTCTATTGTTGCTGCATTTACTTAAAAACACATTTTCATTTTGACTAGTCCATTATTTTTAAAGATCAAAAGCCTATGAGATATGGTTCGGTTTACCAGATATTCGGTTGCTGACTCCACATGCTGTCAGAACTAGTATCTCTAAATTGTTGCCTCATCCAAAGATATGCTATAGAAGAAACGATATAGTACTTCTGGAGTTTTCGGACGATATTGTCTTCAATGAATATATCGCTCCAATATGTTTTCCGGAGCCAATGCAAGAAGACTCGCCTGTATCAACCGATAGAATATGCCATGTATGTGGCTATGGAGAAAGATATGGTAAATCAAAAGGGTATCAAGTAGCATTTTTGAAAAGATTTTTGAATTTGTGAAAGCATGCGTGTAGTTAAGTGTGGCCCTCTAGGGAGGGGCAGTGCTATAAGATAGGCAGTGCTTAAGCATAGGCAATTCTTAAGAATAGACAATGTTATAACATAGGCTAATGCAATAACATATACAATGGATGAGCACAGGCGACGGTTTAAGGGCTTGCTCCCTGGGATAGGGATCAGGGAGCAATGAATAAGGATCGGCAATGATTGAATATATACAATGGTTAAGGATAGGCCATACTTAAGGATATACCATGGTTAAGGATAGGACATAGTTGAGGAGTGGAAGGGTCAAAATTTACACACTGTCAGCTCATGCTTAAGTGTAAACTAGGATTAAACTAAGACAGAACCTGGACTAACTGTAAAATAAACCTAGCTGAACTAGGCGTAAACAAAGCCTATAGTACTTCCTGTTCCACTCGTTTTGCCTGTGTGGTCCTCAGTGGGAGGAGGGGAAGTCACCCTAAAGAGTAGCAGGGGTCCGCTCTTGCAACACATCAACACGCCTATGCATGTTATGTGTTTCTCTGCCTATCAGTCTTAAATATGCCTTCAATGTGCCAAAGTAAGACAAAACTAAGCTAAATGAATGAGTGGCATATGTCCGTTCTTGCAACACATCAACACGCCTATGCATGTTGTGTGTATGCCCCTGCCGCTCAGTCTTAAATATGCCTTAAATGTGCCGAAGTAAGACAAAAGCAAACCCAAGGACTGAGTATAAGTGTAAACTAAGCCTAAGCATTATACAAATTAATCAAGCAGTGTCTAACTTCCTGGTCCTTTATATTCACCTGGAAGATTATGCAATTAAGTCTAAGTATAAAGTAAGTTTGTAAAGCAAAGCCTAGCTGAGCTAGGAAGTAAAATGGGGCTAAGGAGTAAGGAACTGTGTATATATAAGTATGATTTCCTGATCCTTTGGCTTCCCGGTCCTTTGACTTGTTGGTCCTTTGACTTTCCGGCTCTTCATCACTTCCTGGTCCTTCATCATTTCCTTATCCTTTGTCTCTTCCGAGGCCTTTTAGACTTCTTGGTCCTTGCTTAAATGTGTTGAAGCAGTGGTCCTCTCTTGCAACATGTCAACATGCTTACACATGTTGTGTGTATCCACTGTACAAACTGTGCATGTGTGATAAGCAAAATGAGTGAGCTGGGGATCTGCGATTGCATCACGTCCACTATCATTGCAAATAATGGATCGATTGAAATCAAATCTTTGATTTGGATTGAATCAAGCATGTGCTGTAAAGATAGCTAATTAAGGGTCATGGTCAGGAAAATATAGTATTTTTACTGTTTTTGACTATTTTCACATCAAAATGCACTGTTTTTTGGCTTAAATAGCACACTGGTAGGTTGTGTTGCAAAGGAGATCAACATCAAATTTTGCATTGATAATGATTAATATAAGCATGCACTAGGGCTGTTACTAAATAGTGGTACATATAATATACTCTGCAAGTGAATACATGAGCAACAAACGCTCAAATTAATTTAGAATTTAACATGCAGGTAGCACACTTAAACAAAGTGCGTAATGTTTGTACAGCTGAGCACAAAATCACCTCATATTTTCATGAGCACTGAGGCATTTCAGGAGTACATGAGACCAAAGAAGGCTAGATATATGTGCCACCATATACTGATATACACTCTGAGGCGTATGTAACTTGTATGTCAAAGGTCTCTGACAATATACTTCTCTGCTGAGTAAGTTTAAGAAAGCCTTTTATTACAATATAATATTACCATAAAAACATAATTATCAAATCTAGCAGGCCAGCTTAAAGGAGTTCAACTTGACCATTTGGAACAAACGCAAAAAGGTTTATAACATATTTTATCAGCCTTAGTTGTTTCAAACCACTTCATTTTTTACTTGTTTAAGAGATAGTGAAGTGTGTGCTTGATTCGCGAGCATTGAAAATGGCTTCTGGATTGTTGACACAAAGAAAAAAGTGAAGTTGTGCAGTTTGGCATAAAAGTGTTAAGAGTTTTGAAAAAGTGTGCAGAGTAAAAAAGTGTGCAGAGTTTGCAAAAATGAGTGCAGAGTTTGGAAAAAAGTGTGCTGAGTTTGGAAAAACGTATGCAGTGCTTAAAAGAAAGTGTGCAGACTTTGGAAAAATACCTAAAATATCAAAACATATTTTAAAATTATTAAAATGTCATTATTATTCAGCCAGCTAGAGCATAATAGAGATGTATAGTGTAAGTTAGGGGCCTGCATATAGCACTTTTTCTGGGCTAAGAGTGACAGACAAGGATAAAACGGTCAAAAACTCTTTTTGCTGTGGCCAACTCGGGTAGTGTGGCTGTAAAATAATTTATCAGTCAGCCAATTTTCATAGAAATAGGTATTATTTTAACACATGCTTGCTACACGACTGTTCAGGCTTTCTCGGTCATAGCAATCATTTTTGCAACCCTTCATACATGTAGGAAAACAATGCATTTTAATGGACCAGAGACATAAAGATAATGCAATACAGTAGACAAAGTCTGTAGAATTTATTAGAGTACTTGTATAGTTTTTGAGCAAAGTTTGTAAAGTTTGGAACATTTTTTGCAAAGTTTGGAACATTTTTTCTATAGTTTTGAACATTTATTGTAAAGTTTAAAACTATTTTTGTAAAGTTTGGATCACATTTTACACATTACAACATAGGAAGCTTGTAAAGTTTAGAATATTTTTTGTGAAGTTTAGAACAAAACTTGTAAAAGTCAGAAGAAAGTTATATAAATGTTCAATTATCCAACTTCACCCACAAGTGAAGGGGTATATCTGCCCATATTGCATCCAAAAATCCTTGTTTCTATTGCCTAAGTTAACACAGCAAGTTGCAGAGATAAACATAAGACATATATACTGTTAGGCATATGTACAGATTTTTGTATTTGTGAGGCTGCATTACCTACCATGTTAGGTAGGTGTATGCATGGCGAACAGTTAGCATTGCACTGCACGCTTAAAATTTTGCTTATTAATTGATAATGAGCATGACAAACCTAGCCAAAGCACACACAAATGTGCAAGAAATACTCATATTGTATACACAATGCCATTCAAATTCCACTTTTTATTGGAAAAATGTTTGTTAAGCTTACTTGTATTAAATGTTGCTGCATTAATTGAGAGATTTTCCCACAAGACAAGCATCAGGCTTCATGCTTTTGTCTGTATTGTAAAACTATCGTCTCAGTACAATTTACCTGCAAATCCTGATATTTGAGACCATTAATTTAGAGTTTTGGCTATTTTATGTGAGTGAAATATAAAAAATAATTGATACAACGTGCAGCATTAAGTGAGCAATTTAGCAACATGACCAGCATCAGGCTGTATGCTTTTTGTCTGTATTGTAAAAATATCATCTTAGTACAAGTTTATCTTCATAGATTAGTTTCCCAAGGTCAAAAGTTCAGGGAAATGGATAGAATCCTTATATTTGAAACCACTAATTTAGAGTTTTGGCTATACAAAATCTTACAGTGCAGAAAACTGCAATTCTTTATATTTAGTTCTGGCTAGTTTTGTAATCATTTAAGAGTGTTGGATACTGAGGAAGGGAGATTTCCCCACCGTTATAGAAAGCTGTGCTGCATAGTTTATTGCCAGGTACTGAGAGGCGCAGCCTACCATTAAGCAGAATTAATCTTTTCTTGCTAGGGCAAACAGCAGGTGATCCTAAAAATTTGTGTTTTTTGCAATAATACTCTTAATAAATAGATCTTGAGACTGTAAGTATTCCCTGATAAGCGCGTATTTTGCTCATTCATGATGAGTAGTTGTAAGCTACTTTCCTACTATAGTCTGTTTCATTTATTCGAGAGCTTTTTAGTCAATTCTTTTAAGGGCTACAGTAAGCTAAACAAGACGAATTACTGTACTTCGGCAGATCAGCTAAGTGAGGGCGAGTGGCTGGAATTCTTTCATTTTTAATGCACTAATACGCCCAAATAAATTTTATTTAGGCATTTAATCAGTGCTGAGACATACCACAGTAAGTGCGCTAAACAAAAAGCTATCGGCTGGAATCAAACTCGGGTTGCTTTGACTACAAGCAAGAGGTTTTACCACTGAGCTATGCGGGAGCTCGCAACGTTTCTTAACATCCTAGTCGATTGTATTTAAAGTGTCGACTCAGGATAAGATGAATAAGCGATTTTTATCAGTAAGTTAATTGATCTGCTGGAAGACGAGAATAAATTATGCTGCAAAAATGTTATTGAAAAATCTTTCTTTGCTACGTAGCTAGAGTGAGATCTTGCAACTTACAGTAAATAAGAAATAAGGGGTTACTGTAACCTCCGAAAACATTTACTGAAAAAGCTCTCGGATAAATGAAACAGACTATATTTTCACAGCTTAGGCAGGTATATATCATCTGAAGCCTATGTGATTCCATTTGGGGCATGTAGGGCTGCTCAACTATGCAAGTACCGGACATGTACTTCCAGTTTATTTTTAGTGCTACAAGGATTATTTTGCGCTTAAAATGCTAATATCTAAAAACTTATACTGATTCATACTTCAACACATAGCTTATTAAATGGAGCATCCAATTTTCTAACTCATTGCGAGAAAATTTCGACTTTCGTGGAATGGTAAGGGCTTATGCATATTATTGTAAAAACAGCGCACTTTCAATTCAGTAATTCAAATGGCAGTCATATCGAAATTCTTTCCTTCTTATCCTTAGCAAACGAATCAATAATTATTTCAAAAACCCTTATTTTGCTTTTTCCAAAAAGTCCTCACACAATAAAAAACATAACCTAGTTAAGTAGATTTAGCTAACAGTAATTTTGCAATTTACTCTGTCTAAAGATCCAACTATTTTACCACTTTTAAAGCACAAATACTGAGTGAATGATAGCATGTGCCGATTTTGGCTTTTATTTCTTCTATTTTATCAAAATCTGCTTTCTAAGAATGAGGTTTTTACTCAGTGCACATCTGACAACAGTAATAGAAATGAAGTATGTAGCCTGATTTATTTATTATGGAAGAACATGAAACAAAGAAAATCGTGTTTTTTGCAGACATTTACCAGAATTATAATACATACAGCTTTTTCTCAACATATTTAGGGTAATTTTACCCAAAAAGGTTTTCTCAGTAGTCTATGTTGCATAAATCTGTCAACAATGCGTTGGTAAATTTGAGTAATTGCAACAATGAGCTCTGAAAACTTGGATTGTCATCATGTTAATGCACTAAGCATCTGAGGTTGCAGCTTATGTATTTGTGCATACAACCTAACGCTGACATATTTTCTGAATAAATGACAGTCTATGTTATAGGGCTGAGACCATGTAGCTTCAAAGAAAAACCCTTTGATTTCGTTCAAAAACAATATATAACTACCCTTCAACCATGTTGACATCAAGCATATGCAATCAGTATCTTCTGACCAATTTGTTCCCTTTGGCTGACCTGGCTGGATGACAATAGCTTTGGCAGACAATATTATATATAATAGTCATTTTACATGTATTCTGATAGTCTCTTCCTTTTGAGCATCACATTCAGCAGCTGGAGAAGCACAGCTTTCTATAAGGGTGGTGGAAATCCCCCTTCCTCAGGGTTTAAAACTCTTAAATGATTTTAGTGACACCAAGTAGTGCATTTCTGCTTTTACCTATAAAATGCCTATAATGAAGTTAAAATAAGCCTAAAAAGATGACAAAACTAGTCAGAACTAGATTGAAAGAATTGCAGTGTTCTGCTCAATAAGATTTTGTATACGTTGTTTCAATTATCTTTTATATTTCACTCACATAAAATAGCCAAAACTCTAAATTAATGGTTTTAAATATCAGGATTTGCAATTAAATCTGTACTGAGATGATAATTTCACAATATAGACAAAAGCATACAGCCCAATGCTTGTCTTGTGGCTAAATTGCTTAATTAATGCAGCAAAATTTAATACAAATAAGCTTAACACACACACTTTTCCAATAAAGTGTGGAATTTTAATAGTATTGTGTATACAATATGAGTATTTCTGGCACATTTGTGTGTGCTTTGGCTAGGTTTATCATGCTCATTATCAATTAATAAGCAAAATTTAAAGCGCACAGTGCAATGCTAACTGTTTCCCATGCTTACACCTACCCAACAAGGCAGATAATGCAGGCTCACAAACACAAATTTCTGTACAGATGCCTAGAAGTATATATGCCTTATGTTTATCTCTGCAACTTGCCGTGTTGACAGGCAATAGTAACAAGTATTTTCGGATGCAATATGGGCAGATATTCTCATTTACTTGTTGGTGAAGTTGGATAATTAAACAATTATATAACTTTCTTCTGACTTTTACAAGTTTTGTTCTGAACTTCACAAAAATGTTACAAACTTTACAAGAAATACTCCAAACTTTACGAAAAAATGTTCCAAACTTTTCAAAAAATGTTCCAAACTTTACAAAAAATGTTCCAAAGTTTACAAAAAAATGTTCTAAACTTTACAAAAAATGATCCAATTTTTACAAAAAAAAATGTTCCAAACCTTACAAAAAATGTTCCGAACTTTACAAACTTTGCTCAAAAATTTACGAGCACTCTTAGAAATTCTACAGACTTTGTCAGCTGTATGCAGTATATTTATGTCTCTGGTCGATTAAAATGCAATATCATCCTAAATGTTTGATGGGTTGCAATAATGAATGTTATAGTCAGTGATCGAACCAAGGCCTCGGCCTCTGCAATCCTCGCCGTTTTTGGCGCCTTGGCCTAGGCGCCAGGGGCGAAGCTGAAAAGTGCCGAGGTGCCAAGGGTTAAAATCAAATTTGAATAAGTTTATTATATCCGTTGCATATTAACTATTAAGAATGCATCTGTAGTACCCAGGCTATTTTTTACCTATAGACTTTTCTTATGGTTTTAGTCATGTACCCTGTTAAAACAAGTAACATACAGCAAAGTGCCAATTTATTATTCATGTGATGACTAAGTTTTAATTCTCATGCTCGCTACATGTATCGAAAACACACATTCCCAAAGAGGAAACGGTGAAGGAGGGTTAATACCCTCCTCTCAGGGTACAAGACTCAAGTCACTGTCAGACGATTTTTGGTGAAAACCTTTGATTGAATTTTGAAGTTAATTTTACTATGGCAAAAGTGCAGCTAACTATTACAATTTCTGAAAGTGATACAGTATTTTTGAATGTAAGCAAGAGTGAATAGACAAACTATCACTATAAAACTTGCATCCAATAGCTCAAAATTTTCAGGAGAGGCTCCTCGGCGTACATAGTAGCGGCTTGAAATTTTGGGTAGGGGTCCCTGGTTATTTTTAGAAGGAAGGGGAGTAGCGACTCTAATTTTATGTCAAAAAAGGCAAAAGCACCTAAAAATAGCTAGCAAAGCGCAAATTTTCGCCAAAAATGGGTAGGGTGGTTCAAAATTTTCTGACGTTGGAGGGAAGGGTGTGGGGAGGACGTCCAACCCTGGATAGATGGGGAATTCCCCAATCCCCCTGTTACACGTATGGTTTTTGGCCAGTTTCATGGGAGAGGGGGTTAATGATCACAATTTTTGGCCGAAAATCGCAAAAACGCACCTAAAAGTGGCCAATAAATACAGGTTTTGCCAAAAATCAATGTTGGCTCGTGCATTTTTTGGAGCCATTTTTATACAATGTTAAAATACTTTCTTGGACAAAGTGATATTTATTATATCGTTTTTCAGTATATATTTAGGGAATTTAAAAAAATTTTTGGCGCTTTGCACAAAATATCGCTAATATACTGTATTTAGATTGAAGCAGGGGAAATAAACACTCCAAAATCAATTTTTGTGTAATCTAGGCATCTTTATGCAGATTTAAATATCTTTTGTATCTACTGTATACTGTTTTTAAAAATTTTATGCAAAATAAGTACTATTTAATAACCTTGCCGTTCAAAGATAAAATTGACTAATTTATCCTGATGTTGCATTAGATTTCTAAGCACAGTAGTGCTTATTACAAGATTTAATTGGAATATTACAATTTCTGTAATATTTCTGATTTTGTATTACAAGTTGTTTTAGCTTTCTCAGTCGAGTTTTATGTGTAAATTGTAGCCTTGCATAATGCATGTGCCAAAACTACACAGACTGTAGGAAGGTGGATGATTTGCTTTCTTAAATTGTTCTTACTTCGAGTATGATATAATTAATTGCTATATCGCAATCTAATGTCTATAGATTGGAGTGCGTACCTATATTAAATAATAAACTTTAAGGGCAATTCAAGGAGAGTACGTAAGAATGAATGAATGCGGCGTGGTTCCATATTGTAGTAATTTAATTAGTAAACGCCGGTTACGTGACTCAATCACTGCACGTTGACACAGGTATTTATACCCGGCCAAAGGGCAGGTTCAGATACAACTAATTTGAATACCGTTTAAAATTGGATGAATGAATGAACCGTTTTGAATAACGCTGCTCGACAAGACTGAAATAAATAAACGCATAGGCGTCGGGTTACAACATTTCATCAAAAGCTAATAAAAATTTTGGCGCTTCGCACCGAACTAATATTATAAACTAAATTTGAACCGAATTTACACATTTAGGGCCCCGGTTTTTTGTATTCAGCAAAGACTTTTCATAATGTACAGAATCCTTTTAGCCCTACTTTTACCAAGCTCTAGATCCGTGATCTAGTTGCCTGTTTTTTGCAGTTTACTGTAAGGCCATAAATTCTTATGTGGCAAGCTTCTCAGTACCCTCTTTTTTACTGCAAGACATGTTTTATTTTTATTTGTACATGCACAAAGATTTTTGGAAAGACAAAAATTATAAAAAGGAGTAAAATTTCCGAAAATTTTTGGCGCATCAGTAATTGTCTGTTCTATATATATCTTTAAACTAGGAGAATTTGCAATTAGAATGGAAAAATGTCAAATATTTCGAAACCCAGGAATTAGCTAAGATATACTACCAATGGTCGAAAAACCCTGTTTTACCACACTAAATCGCTACTGTGCCATACTAAAATAGTACACAAAAATTTGCATGTACAAAGTGTTCAAAGACTTTTGGATACCATCTTTGTACATGTAAAAAGGTGTCTTGCACAAAAAGAACACTGTTTAGGACTGCATGCCGGTTGCAGGTCACACACTGGCAGTATGTAAAAATCTGTATGTTTAAATATATATTCATGTCAAATATCTACAAAAATTTGTTCGCTCATACGAAGACACTACTTAATTTACTGGTCTCCTATTTTGGGATATCATCCTTCCCTCAACTCTGGCCTTGGGAAACTATGATCGGAAAGTACTGTGCAAGTTTCCGTCATATTACCTGCCACACCAGAATTGGATGACTGAAAAAGCGTGTTTAAACATGCATTACTGCAAAAGCGAGCACAACAATGGCTACAGTTCTGTCTTTACTTAGCTCATTTCGTTTGTTCGTTTATTTCTTTGACACTGCTTTCTTATTTATGGTAATAGAAGTTTTTAAGTACTTGTTCAGCCATATTTTAATCAACTTTACCAAGTCTTCATCAAGGGCAACTTGTTAAATTAAGTATGCTTTCATGCTGCTGACTTTATTCAATAAATCCTTCACACATTTAATCTACTATTATTAAAAATGAAACTGAATTGTTTGACATTCGATGAAGTGTTTAATATTACGGTTATTCTCTAGCTCATTTGCATACAAAATATTCTAAGGGTACTATTTATGGGTATAGGTATATAAGCTTGACCCCTGGCATTACCCTCGCGCCTCAGCCTGGCGCCGAGGCAAGGAATTTAAGTCGCCTTGGCCTCGGCCGAGGGTCCAAAAACACCCTAGGTCCGGTCACTGGTTATAGTCAACAAAAGCCTGGACAGTCATGTAGCAAGCATGTGAGCAAGTAATAACTATTCCTATGAACATTGGCTGACTCATTCATTTGTTTACAGCCACACTATCCCAGTAGGACACCCAACATTTATGGCCAAACACTCAGGTTAATAATAGTATCAAAATGCTTATTCTTGTGTTTCTATTTTAAACCCATGTCTACATCATCAAATTGTTACATCTAATATACCTGTATAATTTATTCCATAGACTATGTCAAAGCAAAAAGAGTTTTTGACCATATCATTCTTGTCTGTCACCTTCAGCCCTGAAAAAGTACTATACTCAGGCCACCCACTTACACTATAGATCTCTATTATGCTCTAGATGGCTTAAAAATAATAACATTTTGATAATTTATAAATTATGTTTTAATATTCTAGGTATTTTTCCAAACTCCGCACACTTTTTTCCAAACTCTGCACACTTTTTTCAAACTCTGCACACTTTTCCACAAACTCTGCTCACTTTTTTCAAATTACACAATTACACTTTCTTTCCAAGTGTCTACAATCCAGATGCCATTTTCAATGCTCGCATATAATTCAATCAAGCACACACTTTACACTTTCCTATACAAATAAAGAAGAAGGAGTTTGAACAAATAACGTTGACAATACATTTTAAATATGTTCCTGAGGTATTAATTATATTTAGATGAAAGTCTTTCTTAAATTCCTCAGCAGAGAAGTATAGCGCTCAGAGACCTGTGGCATGAGAGTTACATAGTCCTCAAAGTCTATAATAGGTATATGCTGGCACATATATCAAATATTGTGGGGTCTCATGTACTCAGAAATGCCACAGCACTCATGAAACTGTGAGGGGATTTTGTGCTCAGCTCAACAAATAGTACTCACTCTGTATGACCTGTATGTTGAACTCTAAAATAATTGGAGCTTTTGTTGCTCATGTATTCACTTGCAGAGTGCATTATATCTACCACATTTTAGTAACAGCCCCAATGCATGTTCATATTAATCATTATCAATGCAAAATTCGATGTTGATCGCCTTTGCAAGACACATGCACAACTAAAGAAAGCTTATTTTTGGCCTATTGGCAGTCACATAAAACCATAATAATGCTCTATTCAAACCCGTACATACAATATAATGTTAAGTATAATATGCAACGTTTTGACAGTTATACCTATTGTCGTCGTCAGGCTCTTACAGAATATAAGAAGTTTACGACGACAGTAGGTATAACTGTCAAAACGTTGTGTATTATTCTTAACATTATATTGTACCTATGGGTTTGAATAAAGCATTATTATTGTTTTATGTGACTGCCAGTAGGCCGAAAATACACTTTCTTTAGATATGAACCAGTCACAAACATTTAGAAGTCAGTTACACATGCACAACCTAACACTAAGCTATTTGAGCCAAATGATAGTGCATTTCGACATAAAAATTGTCAAAAGCAGCAAAAGTACTATATTTTCTCGACCATGACCCTTAATCAACTACCTTTACAGTTCCTGCTTGATTCAATCCAAATCAAAGATTTTAGCTCAATCAGTCCATTATTTGCAATGACAGGGACGTGTTGCAACTGCAGACCCCCACCTCACTTATTTTGCTTATCAGACATGCACAGTATGTATACTGGATACACACAACATGAGTAACCGTGTCAATGTTTTGCAAGAGCGGACCACTGCTTCAACACATTCAAGCCAGGGCCAAGAAGTCAAAAGGCCCTAGAAATGACAAAGGGCCAGGAAGTGATGAAGGACCAGGATGTCAAACTTATACTACACAGTTCATAACTCTGTAGCCCCATTTTACTCCCTAGCTCAGCTAGGCTTTGCTTTACAAACTTACTTTATACTTGAACTTAATTGCATAATCTGTCAAGTGAACATAAAAGGCCAGGAAGTCATACACAGCTTGATAAATTT
Source organism: Mermis nigrescens (assembly GCA_036768485.1). Classification (NCBI taxonomy): domain Eukaryota; kingdom Metazoa; phylum Nematoda; class Enoplea; order Mermithida; family Mermithidae; genus Mermis; species Mermis nigrescens. The sequence continues at coordinate 3,913,833 of JAVLUZ010000273.1, read as the reverse complement.
CTATAATGCTTAGGCTTAATTCACACATTAAACTCTGTCCTCGAGCTTAGTTTTGTCTTACTTTGGCACATTTAAAGCGCATTTAAGACTGAGTAGCAGGGGATACACACAATATGCATAGGCGTGCTGATGTGTTGCAAGAGCGGACCCGTGCTACATTTTAGGGGGCACCACTCCCCCATTGCTGAGGACCCACAGGCAAAAGGAGTGGACCAGTAAGTAATATAGGCTTTATTTACACCTAGTTCCAGCCAGGTTTACTCTACACTAAGTTTAGATTTAGTCTTAGTTTAATCCAACTTTAATCTCAAGCCTGAGCTGGCACTGTGCTAATTTTGGCCCTTCCACTCCTCAACTATATTTTCTTATGCTATAGCGTTAGCCTATCTTTAACCATTCTATATCCTTAACCATTGCCTATCCTTAACCATTGCTCTCTGACCCTTATCCCAGGGAGCAAGGCTCCGTCTCCTCGCCTATGCTTAGCCATTGTATATATTATAGCATTAGCCTTTGCTTAACCATTACCTTTCCTCAAGCATTGTCTATCCTTAACCATTGCCTATCTCATAGCACTGTCCCCTAAGGAGCCACATATAACTACTCATGCGATATTGGAAATGGAGTTACAATAGAGGGGAGATATGAAAACTGATTTTGATGACAGCTTGCTACCACAAACGGGCTGTTTTTAAGAGGTGGTGTTAAAACATATGTTATTAATTGTTAATGGAAAAATCAATTTGGTTATACATCAATGATACAAACCTAATGAATGAAGAAAATGAAATACTATGTATGTATACATACATACTTATACTATAAAATCTGACAACTTTGCTTGTTATGTTAAACTTATGATGCTCCTGAGTCACACTCATATATACCTATAAATTCACATTGCTCTGTATCGCTGGCCTGTCATATTTGTCTATAATTTGTACAGACATGATTTTTATACGTGCATCACTTCAATTTTGACGTTGACAATCTGTTATGCATATCTTTTTAAAAGATATACAAGCCTCTCTTATGTTTGAAGTATGCTTGATCAGTTCAGGATACTACTAATTTTTAACGATTAAAATCACAGATTATGATAAGTGCATTTCGATCTGATCCTAAAACTGATTATAGTCATATAAGAGCTGTAATTTGTCAGCTTGCCTGAGTCAATATTTTTAAAATTTTGACGTGAAATTAAGTAAAGCTGATCGCATTTACTTCTCCAACAAGGCAAATATCTGTACAGACAGGCTCCGCTTCTTTCAAACAGTTGTATTTGATCAGTAATCTTATGATTTCGCTCTGCTGATACACACACTTTTATATGTCATTGAGCTTTGTGTTTACAGGCGTATGTGGGGGATTGTGGACCTTAGATATCCAAGAATCCGGCAGACACTAAACAATTGATGGGTCACAATAAATTTGTAACTTTTTTAGACTTCTACCAGATTTGCACTACACAAAACCCCAGAATGTTATCATTGCCCAAGATTGCATATGACTAACGTTTTCCTTTTTATTACAATTTGTTCGTGCTTTTGAATAGTTTTTTACCTGCAAACACACTTAGGTATGATTTTTACCCTAAGAATCTGGCGGACCCCTTTCATAATTCGATAGAACCGCAGAATTGTAGGTTAGGTGCTGTTTTTAAAAATTTTGTTGCATCCATTCCTTAGAATTAGGCTATAACCCATGTATGCTCGCAAGCCTAAATGAGATGACCAGCACAGATTTTCGCTAATGTGGTCTTTTCCAAATAATACCTTTATAATTTGAAGCTATATTGTCTGTATTCTTTAATTTTTCTATACAGCTAAATCTGTGCAAGTAATGAGGGATTTAGATTTTAAGGAAGAAACTTTGTGGAAAAGCGTAAATAAAAGTCAAATTTTGAAGTTGAATAATTTTGTTTATCAATTATGAAGACATGTAATTAACAAGAAAAACTTAAAAAATTGTAAATTCACATTGGACATTTTAAAAATAAAAACTTATGCAAATATATTCAACAAGCAGATGATACACGCCACTAACCATAGTATAGTTATCCTATGAATCTACGCATGTTTAATGAAGATACACTGTCACATTCTTTTTAGCTGAGCAACTTCCTAACTTCGCTTACTGCTTAAAAATGAGGATAGTTCACAATAAAGTCATTGACGACTATGAATTCCGGAATTACAGAAGGAAGAGTATAGCCTACGGATATAGTCCTGGATTGCATTCTGGCACAAATTATGTAAGCATTGCTCTAATTTTATTGTACAAGATCGAGTGTGCTCCTCATAGTTAAATTATAAAAAGTATGCACATCTTTTCTAATTGTACTATGGGAATGGCTTCAATTTTACAATGTTTTGTACGACTTAAAAATAACAACAATGTCAAGGTTTTCATTCTTCCTTTTTCAGAAATTTTAATTTTTACAATGCATAAAACTCTGACACTACCCCAACCATGAAGACTGATATCTCACAGACAACACTCTGAAAGTTTAATACAGAACGTTTCCACAAATAGGTTTTCTTCTATCTTCATTTTAGTGCACATTGTAAGAACGTATGCAGCTTCTTAATTTTGTCAGTACCGTGAGGTCATTAGGTCATACATGAAGTGAAATATGAAAGCGTTGAAAAAGGAATCACGGATTCTCAATATAGTTAAATTTTATAAAAACACTTATTTACATGCATCAAAGAAATTTAAACATCAATGCTCGAACTAGAAGTTAAAGTTTTCAATACTCCATTCATCAGTAGTAACTGATTAGTGTTTATTATTATTGCTTCAAAGCGTTTATTTGTTTTATTATTAAAGTAAATATGATGCACATTTCGGACGTTTTTAAATTCACTCGAATCACTACCTGACAATAAAAAAGAATTTTTAGGGGTAAAATTAAAGAAATTGAGTTGATTGAATTTTTTTTACATTTTGTTCATTCTTCTTAGAATAAATCAGAAGACTGATTTGTTAAATAGATATAATGACCGGAATAAATCTGCAGAATCGGACATGTCAAGTACCATATTTATATAGGTGTCAATGGTTTGGGGCTTATTTCTTTAGATTAACTTTTCGGGTTTTTGCGATTTTTCCTATAAAAGATACAGTCTTTTTCGTTCTTAGCAACAAGCTATGTGCTTAACAAGGCGTAACTTATTTTTGATTAGATGTAATCTATCTTTAATTAGCTTAACGTTTAATTCCAAGCTATCCTAAATTGTATTGTAAACTTCGAATTAAACTAAGTCACTTGAAGGTTTCACTTTAATTTAACTTTGAATTCTACCATAGTTTAAATCCAAACTGAACTAACGTGAATCCAGGAAAATCATAAACGAATCGGTTGGCTTAAACGGACTTTAATTGAGCTAAAAAGACAGCTAATTTAATCAGAGGTTTTACAATTAAGATACGAATTATGAATTTGAGTGCATGTAGACTGATGTGAAGCTGCTCAATTCTTATGCTGCTGAAAACTTCCTTCATAACTGTTGCATACTGGCAAAAAAATAACCAGTGCACAAGTTTATTATTGAAAAACTTTTGAAACATGCTTATGATCAACTCGTTCAGAAATACTTCTGTAAAAAATTGATAAAAATTGTTTTTCTCCTCGTTTTTCCTAAGTCTGTATTTATATTCATCCTTCTGTCTCTGTTTTTGATTCTTTTACTCTTTTCGTTAAGCTGTGCATAGTTTTTTAGCAATGATTATCATGTCCCTCAAAAGTGTAATTGAATCTTAACGCAGCAGAACTAGCCAAGAAATCGGGCAACCATAATTTTAGCCTACGTTTTTGATTCGAATTTCAACTCATTTTTTCACAGTGGCTAAATTCAATTTTACTTTTTCACTTTACATTCATTCAAAAACCTAGGTTAGTCGTTTCGATGACCTTACTTCATGCACTTGTAAGTCTTGTCCTTTGCTTTTGGGCTTCTAGACCAAAAATTAAAATCTAAAATTAGAATGCTGAATTTTCAGACAGAAGTGGACTTAAAAAGAAGTGCAGGTAAGAATGAAATTGCAAATGAATGCGAAAAAATAGAGAAAATAGATTGGTAAATCCAAATAAGATGTAAATCAAAGTTTTAAATTTTGCTTATTTAATTAACTCTCGAGTTCTCGTGAAGTAGGTAGGCGTCCTAGCTGATCACTTTTTTGTGATTTTTTTGTTGTATGTTTTGCATGACTACAAAACTTTGTCTAGCCTCATTTTAACCCTAGTTACATCATTTGAAATGTTTAAGCTAGTGAATAAAATTACACATCCTGAAAAATTAGCATATTTTTATGATTATCACGTAAAAACTTGAATTACAAAAAAGTTTTGGTCAATAATTTGTACAAGATTGGTGGGCTTCTACTTTTTAATCAGCTACTACAGTCCAAAAATGATATTTTAGTCAACTAAAATAAACTATTTGTATTCATTTTAAGCATGTCGACCTCATGCCTGTGCTTGAGTATAATAGCAGTTTTTTGGTCATAACTTCTTAGAAAATTACTTTAGCTTTAGCAAAAAATGACAAACATATTCGGAATGAGCTTGGAAAATCGCAGAAAATGGACTAATATTTGCTATGTTAGGTGAGACTAATTACATTTTAAGCTGGCTAGGACGGCGTCCTGGCACCATAACCTTTGACTTTAAGAACACACGGGAACGCGAGGATTAATCTTATAGCAGAATTTTCTTATGATGGATTGTGGTACTCCAGATTTTCTAAAATCACATTAGCCTAAATCCATTCATTATTCGAGAGAAGTGTCAATGAATTGCAATGCTACTTATGGAGAAATCTCATCAAATTTCTAAGTTTTTTTTGGAAAAAAAGGCTGAAAGAGCCATCAGATCTGCATTTTAGTGAATGTAAATAATAGGGATAGACCAGGTCCAAGTATCCTAACCCGGATCCGGCACTATCCTACGATTTTTCTGGATCCGGACTTGGATCCGGACCCAGAAATTCCCAAAAGTAAAGATTGGACCTGGACCCAAAATTTTCGAAAGTAAAGATCCGGACCCAAAAATTATGAATTTTTAGGAACCGACTCAAATTGTTTTCTGAGTAAAGTGAGAAATGAGTATTCAGTCCCAAGAATTGCTGCTTAGAAAAATTGAAATATGCTTATGCGAGGGTTTATATAGCAGTGAGTGAATGAGGTTTAACAAATCGGACAGATGAATATTTCCTCCTGAATTTCATTAAATGTAGCGATATGGTTAAGGCATACAACTGTAATGCTTAAACATTATAACATTATGTGGATGACATCGAGCCGGCGGACCTAGGCTGTCGCAATCACATTTAAATCTAATATGTTTTGGTACTTCTTTTATTCGTGCGGTATTATGCATCATGTATTTTCTATTGAGGTAAACTGTTTTCTAGAATAAACACAGAAGCGCGGATTTTGGAGCGAAAATATTTTGTATATTTTTATTTGCATCTATTCAAATAGAGTACTAATCATGATGGCAGAGTGACGCTCGGAAGGCTTAGTTTTGATATGATGAGATTCGAAATAGCTTATACTATAAGTATTGAAAAATTGGAAAAAACTCTCTTGATAAGAATTGATATACCAGAGCACCATTAAACTAGGGACAATATGCAGATGCAGCCTTTAATTCATCTCATTGTCTGGAAAAAACAAAGTTGTTAAGTCGTCACAGTTCCACTTCATGAACTTTCGAAAAAACGTTTTAATGAGCTATGCACATCATGCAAATACATTTATCATGAGCCAATAGGTACGAAGATAGCTTAACCTTCATTTGAAAAGTATTATTCGTTTATTATTTATGATTTCTGATCACGTACCCAGTGTTGTTTTTTGTACCAAACTAAAATCGCTACTGTACCATATTATAGTACCCGAAAATTGGTGTGTACAAAATGTATAAAGATTTTTGGGAAGACAAAAACTGTAAAAAGATGTAAAATTCTGAAAAATTTTCGACGCTTCGCGCCGAAATGAGTAATTGTCTATCCTACATATCTTTAAAATAGCAGAATTTGCAGTATAGAATAGAAAAATGTCAAATTATTCGGCGCTTGGCGCCGTTTTGAGACAATTTTTATTAATTTTTGACGTCAGAACCCCAGAGATTAGATGAAATACACTACTAAAGATCGAAAACCCTATTTTACCGCACTAAAATCGCTACCGTACTATATTATAGTACACAAAAATTTGAATGTACAAAGGCTTTTGGTGACCATCTTTGTACATGTATAAAGGGACATTGTACAAAAAACACTGATGTTACCAGCCCCATCGTATCTAAAAACAATGAATATAATAATGTAATATAACAGCAGATATAAATAATTATTGCACAGTTTAGAGTACCTTTGGACCCGGATCCGGACCCGGACCTGAAATTTCGAAAGACTAAGATTCGGACCCGGACCCGGACCCGACATTTTGAAAGACTAAGATCCGGACCTGGACCCGAACCCGAATCATTTTAAAAATTTTGGATCCGGTCCATCCCTCTAATGCATGTACGATACTAAAAAATTGGAAAATTAATGGCTGAAAGCCAAGTGCACTGTACGATCGCTTCTGGTGGAAAGGCAGAGATGTTTTTAAGTATAAAACCGGAAAGATCTAAGAAAAGTCGTACAGTGTCTCTTGGTTTAGCGTCGTAGATTCAAGCATAAAAGTTATCTATTCTTCATCCTTCACCATCGAGGTTGTCTGATAGCGTTGCTATCTCATTTTGAAAGACTAAGCACATTTTGAAAGACTAGGATCCGGACTCGGACCCGAAATTTTAAAAATTATTGATCCAGTCCATCCCTAGTAAATAGTGAAAACTATCCTGAGAGGTGTGTCGCTTGGAAAGATTTTCAAACCAAAAAAGACATATTACTTGATAGAATACAACTTCATTTTATTATCTTGCCTAATAATAAGCCAAGGAAGAAGTTGCTCTCACACATAGGCTTGAGGGATTGAATCTCGAGAATGAGAAGAAACCCCACATTGCTCGGTAGACATTGCAATTAACGTTTTAGCACTTTACCGCGATTTTGTCCTATCAGCCTTGCAAAATTATGTTGCTGCTTATTTTTGTACGTCTCTGAATTCGTCCCCAATTGATTCTGATTGGCCATAAAAGACATCGTTTATAAGGGTAGCAAATCATGAGAAATACATCATCTAGCCTACTTCTGAAAAAACTCGTACTTAGAAATTTTCAGTTGATGTACAAGTATATCAATTGCAACAGCAGTTTGAACCACACAATCTAGGAATCAGGAATCCCAGCTCCACTTGAAATCAGTTGTCCTATCAAAGTTTAATATCTTTAACCCATCCATTTCTAGCAAATGTATAGGCCTTTCAAGCCACATTAAGGTATATGCGACTATTTTGATTAAAACTTGAAGGTCATTTGCATAATTCTTACCAAGAAAATGGCTGTCAATCACATTCTGAAAACATTGAGCTGTTACATACCTTATTTAAGACATAACAACAAAGCATGATATTGCGCATAGTAGCTCATGAGCATAAAACCACTCACTATAACTTAATATAGTATTTGAATCCATCTTGAATCCCATCTATTCCAGGTAAAAAATATTTAAAAGATTTTCTAGGCCCAGTCTTCTGCATCATAGGCAGCAAGAAAATGCTGGGGGATTGGGGTAGAATAGCCAAATATTGCCAAAAATTTTACTAAAAAAATATATACTGGGGGTGTACAATAATCTGCAGGGGGTTCTCAAACTTATAAGGAATATGTACATATACCCTTCCCACAGACCCGTATGCCCATGTGTGGTCTCTTATTTCCTCAGAGATGCAATTTTAGATATCAGGGTGGTTTGGAAAAGCTGCATTTATTGTCACACGTTAAATGTTAGACTAATATTAAGAAAACACTCGCATTATTGATGAAATGTCATATTGTGTGAATGCTTTTAGCCAGCTGCTAGTAGTTTGAGCTATGGCGGCTTGTTTATAGGCTCTCCTAATCCAGTTTAAAGGTTGAAACCTTGTACAAATAAGTCTTTTTTCGCACAACCTTTTGACGAATTCTTTCAATTTTGGCATGTGCAGACAGAGTAGCAAAAACATGTGGCCTGCAAACAATTCTACGACTGAAGACATCAGGGGTACCCATATATCTAGATATGTGTACAAAGTTTGTAATATCATTCAATGAAGGAATTTTGTGCCAAAAGCAACGTCCAAACGGAGTGTAAAGAAAAGGCTGCAATACATAGAAAGACGACAGGTGACCAAAATTTTAACAAATCTCAAACAATGGCAGTCAAAATCATGATGTAACACACAAATATAGATTTTTGTAGGGGGTTCGGTAGTCATGCGTAATTAAATTGTGAACAAAATTATGCTATCTCTTCAGGGTGATTCTGGTAGTGCTGTATTTTGTCGTGAAGCTGATGGTCGCTATATACTGATGGCTGTAGTTGTTGCTGGGGATATGAAACGAGTTCAAACTTGTTATTTTGAGTTTGTTCCAACGCGATTGAACTGGATTAATCAGACTATGCGTAAGATACAAATATCCGAACAAAGGCACAATTATTCCTTTGCATGTGTTCCTATTTCGTGTGTATATATTTAACGACTGAATGATGTTATAAAATGCAAGGTTTAGCAGGTTCCTAGTATACCGTGCAGGTTATCTCTTATTATTGCATATTCTCTGAGAAAATTTGTATGCACGCATTTGTATTTGTTTCCACAGTCATAATTTCGACGCAGCGAATAAAATTTGAAAATGAACTTATACAGATAAAAATGCTTTTAAACTTCACATTCCTATATCCAGCTTACTCAATAATTAACCTTAGTTACTTTCTCTCCCGAATTGTTGCACCACAATTAGTATAACCTGGGAAATCACACGTCTCCTTCAGTGAAATAAGTAATAACATGAAAATTTAAGACTCTAAATGAATTTGAAACTAATGGAATTTTCGAAAAATGGGAGTGAGAGACAGATTTGCAATGGAAAGATTTCTTATTGCATTATGAATGACAGCTTAAGAGTAGAAAAAGTTTAAAAAGGCTTCTGAAATTCAGACCTAGCGTTTTTGGCTTCTCACAAGGCATCGTTTTTCGAAGCGTGGATTTAGAAGAGGCGAGGCGCAGCCGGTCTACTTGTTGTCAAAAAATAATTTGGTGCTACAGAGTATAAGGTGTCCTTCTATGATTTTAGTTATTTTCTCGTGATCTTTGAAAAATTTCAAGCGCTTCGCAACGGGTATACTCAATAATAACACTGACTGTCTTGTTGCTCTGGAAACCTTATTTTAATGTCAAAAGAATAGTTTATCTATAGATGAGGAATTTTTACTTACAATGATTTTCCCTGGCGCTTCCCGCCGATTTTAGCAACTAATTGAGTGCGTTTTTAGGACACTTTCATCAAATTTCTATAGTTTTTGGCTCACTAATGATTCTGTTTATCAGAAGATGGCAAAAAAACGATACTTCAAGTATAATAGTCAGATTTTATAACAATTTTTGACACTAGAAAGAAAATTTGGGGTTTAGCCCCCAACCCTGTCAGAAAATCCAGGATCCGCCACTGATTGGTTTTTCATTTCAAGAATACTAAAAAATTGGAGCCCTAAATATTTGAACTCTAAACAATTGCATTTTAAAAGAGGTTATTGTCAAAAGTGTGGTTATGTATGTATCTTTCTTCAAAATTGGTGTTCCGAGTGTCATTTCTATTGTTAAAATTTTCTATTTGGTACCTATCTACTTTGTCATTATGTGACTTTGGTGATATTGGCTACTTCTTTCATTCATAATAAATATAATCAGACTGCTTCATATAAATTTAAGCTCAAATTTTAAGAAGTTTTATTGACAGCAAGCTGACAGATTACGATAATATATCAGATTAGCAGGTAAAAATGTTTCGATGAAAAAAAGGAATAAAAGTAGAAAATGAAAATTTTTTGAAAGGCGGCGTTTTGTCATGCCCACTTTCCGCCTTATTAATTAATCGTGACTTTTAGCTTAAACTCGCCAAATTTTGTTTGGGGACAATCCTGCGTTTGCTTGCATTGATAGGATAACAACAACGGATTAAAAATGTATAATTTTATTTGAGAAATAAATAAAAACTTTCAAATCATTTAATAATTCGACATGAGCTTAAGCTAGGCGGAAATGAGGGCGCAACTGTGGGTTCTGATTGCGCTAGCTAGGATTAGCTAAAGCGTCAGTGATTTTGATCTTCTAATGCATGCAATAAGGCTAACACCGGGACTTCAGGCTGGGACAACAAGGCAATGACCAGACACGAGACAAAGGTAGGAAGAGCCAAATCTTTGAGTCGCGCCGCTTTTAAAATAAAATCGGTGGACGCGCATGGTGTCGTTTTGATGACTCATTTTTGTATATCCTTTGCCCACCTGTTCTCAGGTTTGCTTTGGTCTGCTTACATGCGCGTTTTTTGTCACCTTATATTTTACGCTTTAGGCCTCGAGTAACCTATTCCATGAGTTACTCACATGACCCAAAAGTTAGTAAACAATGTCAGTTGTTTGGGTATATTTTGCGCGCAGTCTCCTGTTTTCTGATGTTCTGAGTGTGGGAGGCTTAATTAATCTTAAGTTTCCATTCTTGGCTGACGTCTGTCTGCTATGTCTGGATCTTAAAACGGTTTTGACTGGTTTTGATCATGCTATTGCATAGAACCGCTTTGTTAGCCTTCGATTTTGCCTTTTCGCCTATTTACATAAACACGAACGTTAGCAGTATAAGCTGTAATCCTAGCCTGCAACACAAAGTATATGCAGCTATGTTTTGTGTTAGAAGCTCCGCCCTCCCACCAATTGATCGCTTACTGCTGACACGCCGATTGGCGAAGCCCCGCTCACCGAGGAATGAAATAGCAATACATGCATATTGTACAGTTGTGCGTGCATAATATGTACCTACACAATTGAAAAAATTGTAGTTTCCCATTGCTGATTTGGCCCTTACACGGGCCGTTGGGTTTAGGTAAAACGGGCGCATGCTAATTAGGTAGGAAATGGCTTAGACGTACTGTGTAATGAACCACATGGCTGGATGTAGCTTGAAGTAGCATTTGAACGAGTATAATAAAATTTCAATATCCATATTTTTGCGTTCCCAATTTTTGGCTAAAATATCTGTGTAAGCTAAGAGCGTATATAAACGTTGCTTTGTTGTGCCCGATCGCATAACATCATTGGCGAATTTCGCGTAATTGGCTGTTGTAGCTGTCTCAACGTCCATATCGAAGGGTTTGATTTCCTTTTTGACCTCTTGCACGTGTTCTACGATTTCTCAATACAACAAATCATCGAATCGTGCGCCCATAATATATAGATGAGGAAATCGCTGTATATAATTCGTTGCAATTTTGTCCATCTGAAAAATTTTTTCCTTTATTCTAAAATACAATGCACAATAGCAAATGCCCGAAACAGTTCATATTTATGCTTTGCACCTGTAACAAAAAATTTGCCCGTATGAAAAAGAACAGCAGTAAAGGCGGGTTTAAACAAAGTAAGAGTGAGCCCTGGAAAGATTTCTTGCTCATAAAAACAGTAGGTAGAGCATTTCTTATACAGTTTAGACAAATCGACGGGTTTATCGCCTTTGCAAGAACCAACAAAATTGTGCACTTTGAAGTGCAAAACGCGAGTATTAGGTATCTTCAACGTTTTGATGGCTTAAAGCAAGTCTTGGCATCCTTCTTTGGAGCTTTTTTGTCCCCATAGAGACCATCTTGCCTGAATTGAAAAGCAGAATCGTTGCTTTTAGGTCAATCAGCTTTAGGCTCAACCCTGGGAACCGATTATGCATGCGTAAATTATGCACTTCTGCAATTTCTCCTAAACCCAGAGGAGTTTTCAAATCAGTACTGCAGACAACGTCGCACAGAGACATTATAGCGGGAACTTTTGAATTTTTTAAATTTATACTTCAACTTGTAGCTACAAGTTTTATAGCTACAAAGCAGACTAGAAAAGGTCATGTTTTCATCATTTTTACGTATTTCTCAAGAATGGAAAACTTGCCCTATCACGTTCTCTTGCTAATTTTCTCGTACTTGGGAATCAATGAACGAGTCACCTGCAAATCTGTGTGCAAGTGTTAGCTGTATGTTTTGCAAAATTTTATTGGCCTGATTAAACAGAAGCTGACTTTACACGTCAAGATTATCGAAAGTATTTGATACAATAATTACATGAGTGGTCTTTTTTTCTGCCGGCAACCCCAACAGTGACCCAGCGCTATTCCCCATTGTAGGAGGCCCCAAGGTCGATTTGATGGTCGTACGTCACAAAGGAAGTCTCGCCCTAAAGGGAAAACACCACCGCTACATCACCGATGCCCTGGAAAGATCCAACCTCAAAGTTTTGTCATTATCGAACATTGATATCAATGCCTATTGAGGAAGCCGCGTTTTAAATCGATTTTTGCAGTCGAATTTGCAGAAACGCTCGCTAATTTTACATGACGCTCGCCTAAAGCTCAGTCGCATTAGGCTGCAGCAAGGACAAAACACTATAAATATTCCATGAATAATCTCTTTAGCTTATTTGGCCACTTTATTGTGTTATAAAGTAATGATGACTAGATTTGAACGTTAAGGGGTTCTGGGGAAGTCGTGCCAGACCTACTAGAATTAATAAATGGGAAATTTTCTGAGGAAAATGAAGCTAAATGAAGTTCGGATGGAAATTGAAGCTTTTTTGGAGAATGCTTGAAATTGATCAAAAACGGTGGCAAACTTAGTTTTAATGCTATAAAAGGTCATTGTTGACCTCCTTACACCGCCTGAATTTCTTCCCACAGATCGGCTATGCTGTGCATCAATGATGAAAACCAGGAAAGCGTGTGAGGTTTGGGGATGCCTAACTCATACAGATTGAAAATTTATGACAAAAATAATCCAAAATAATCTTGAATACACATAAATTATAACTTGTCTATAAATGTACTCGAAGTAGACCAAAACACTCAATCACGGCGATTTGAAGGCAACATTTTTTCCAATAATTCGCCCCAATAAGACCCACGATTCGGTGGATTCGTGATGGTGAATAGTAATCAATAAATGGGTAGCAGACATATTCTGGGGCAGGGGCGCTGGGGCAAAATCGCCAAAAATAGCAACAGGCATTAAACACTGGCGTGTATTAATTTTGAGAGGGTGTCTAGACAACCCAGACCCCATGCTCGTGTGCGCTGCAGTTATAAATAATCTCCTTATGCAGCTTATTGAATACTAGCTACTTCAAGGAAAATTTATGCTTTGTGATCGGAGTACTTGAGTATTATGACTATACTGCACAAAGCCGTACATTGGGGGGAGGAGTTTGATGAGGTATAATTGCTGGAAATAACACCTAAAATTCAATTCAGGGAGTATATTGATTTTTGGGAGTGGGGGCCACCGGTTATTCGAAGGTCCAAACTCCCCCCTCCCAACCTCCCCCCACGCTTATGTGTAGGCACGGGGGATAGTTATGTTACATTTGTCCTTTAATGTTTTAGAATCGCTAATTTATCCGTTAAGGATTGTCACCCGATTTCTTCGTCTTCTTATTGATTTTATTTTGTTTTATAAGAGGTAAGATTCACTTTTTTCCAGACGAAAATAGCCAATTATTGCTTTATGAAATTGTCACTCCTAAACAAAGGGTCCTTAAACTTTTGTTCCCTCAATTCGTCCCCACATTTTTAAAAGACATGAGATATAAAAAATGGCTCTGCACAATAGATGCACAAGGTCAGGGTTGGCTGGGGGAGGAATGAAAATAGTAAATAAAAATTGATCTATATCAAAATGACCTATAAAACTGCCTTTTTATTTCGCATTTCGCATTCTAACTTACTTTACTTAAACAGGCACTTATTGAAAATTTTTAGGTTTTCTTGCATATTTTGATGGATTTTTCAGCTAAAATATCTAATGAATGTGTCTGCGAAGTCATGGAAAATATTAGTCAACGCGGCCAAGCTGGTACTTATGAATGCCTCCAACAACTCATAAAGTAAAGCATCAGCTCGGACCAAGATAAGCATGTGCTTACTTAATTGCAACAGTCCAAAATTAAGCACAAGGTTAAGTATGTGCTTAAAAGCACGTGCTTAAGATAAGCAGCTGCTCCAATTTTATTGCAACTGTCTGAGCAACAGTCTGTTGCTTAAACTGGTACTTAAGCACCAGCTCGTACTTAAGTACGTTTATTGCAACTGGGCCCTGATCATTAAACGCAGCGCACTGCAAAATGTCGTACTCTTCAAACGCTGTTTGAATTATTTTAACGATGCATAATAAGCTGTTTACAATGACAAAATATATTGGTATGCCTATTTGCAGTGTGGATGAATACACGCGCTTAAACAAAATTTACTCGATTCAAACTATACGGACACGAAACAAATTAGTTAAAAGAAAATATTACAATTATTCGTTATACATTTACCATACTGGGCTTTTGATCGTTTTCGCTGATCAAATTGCCGGACCTTTCATTGATTGGCTGCGGGTTTTTATTCAGGTTGCCCAATAAGGATTTTGGAGAACATTCATTGAAGAATCGGCATTGGCATTCTCCTTTTCGTCATCAAATAGATCGTAGCCGCTGACCTTTTGTTTCTTGTTGCGCATTTTGGACTGTTGTATCTTTTGAGCACATTCTTTTTTAACTGTGCGGAGAAATGGAATGATTAAACTTCTCCTTTAAACGTGAAGGACAGAAGAAAACAAACATAGGAAGAAAAAGACAATTTATGCAAAATCATACCTTAGCTAGCTAAAATGGCCAAAAGCTTATGGCATGCACGTATTTCAGATCATTCTAAAAATGTTAACCTAAAAAATTTGAAAATGAGCTGCAATCACTTCAAACTTAAGCCCGATTACACTATCTTAGGGTCAAAGCACTTGCAGATTAATGCCTGGCTCAATGGCTCAAACCCTGGAGTATTGAAATCTGAGTCAGAAAGCCCTTGAGTCTATTATCACTAAGCCCTTGAGTCTTGTTTAAAAAGGATAATGCTGATGTTAAGAACTATATTGTTTTCCGCGTTCCTGGACTGCTGTCATTATTGTGCCATGTTACTGTATGTGTTTACTGACTGATGTACTCAAATCATGCTAATTAAAAGTAGGGTGCTAGCAAAGAAAAATGCTCCAATGGATCAAAAAAATGAATATACTTCAAATTGTGGATTATTGAGGATGTAAAAGGAGGGGACTAGGAAAAAGCTACCTTAAGTAGTATAGAGACCACCCGCGCGCATTTCAGTGGTACCGCTATGTTATAACGTGTGAAAAAGCCGTCCTATCTTTTCTACATAATGGTGCCCTTTTCTGCGGCTCAAGCAAGGACCTGGAAGTCAAAGGACCGGGAAGTCGAAGGACCAGGAAGTCAAAGGACCGTGAAGTCGAAGGACTGGGAAGTCAAATTTATAGATACACACTCCTTTTGAGCTCAAGTTCAGTTGCATAATATGTCTGAGCAAGGACCGGGAAGTCATATTTAAAAGTTTTCAGCAGCAGCAGATAGCCTAGTAGTTATACGTGGTACCCTGGCGAGTAGTGCTATGACATAGACAATGGTTAAGCATAGGCAGTGCTATAAGATTGCCTATGGTTAAGGATAGGTAGTGTTATAAGATATACAATACTTAAGGATAGGACATAGTTGTGGAGTGGAAGGGTCAACATTGGCACAGTGCCAATAAGATTAAAATAGGATTAAACTAAGACTAAGATTAAAACTAGACTAAACTCGAACTAAGATTAAAACTAGACTAAACCTAGAATTTAGTGTAAACTTAGATTAAAGTGAGCATAGTTGTAAAGTACATACTATTGTGGTAAACTATGGCTACCCGGCTTCAAATTCCTGGGGGAGGGGGAGCCCCAATGCAGCCCCTACAATACTTATAGGCAGTGGTCCGCTCTTGCTGCCACTGCCACATAGCCTTAAATATGTTAAACACGCTTAGATGTGTTCATAATGTCTATAAATTTGAATTTTTCTTGCAAACGTTATAAATATAAAATTTTTCTTGCATAGTTTATAAATAATGAGTTCAAATACCAAGTTTATAATAAAATTAATAACAAAGTTTATAAAGTTTTCTTACAAAAATATAAATTTTTATCTTGAAATTACAAATAGTCATCAAAGAACTATGGCAAATATTGTCGAATCTTCTGCAGATCTTGGTATCAGAGGGACTGATTATAGGGCTCCGCCAGCAGACGCCAGTGATCTTTTTGATGCTGGTTTAAACCAATCGCAGCTTCCGAAGCGCAAGCCGCACCTTTGTACTGTATGTAATAAATTGTTTACACGTCAAAGCAGGCTAGCAGAGCATGAGAGTTCTGCCCATTTAGGATCTAGGTTCAAATGTCCTTCAAGTGCCTCTCTTTTCGAAATTAAGAAGAATTTTAGTTAATCACTTTGAGATGCAACATGTTACACGTAAATGTATGTATTGTGACAAAACATTTGAATCAAATGAGGATTAATTTTCTCACACACATCTTAGGACATGTTTAAGAAGTAAGACCTAATAACCCCATTATTCGGGCAATAGAGAGAGCCGAGCCAGTCGCACTAATTCCTGAGGACAAGCTTCTTCCAGAGGATTTGTCCGACTACCCTGATGATATCAGGGAGGAAGTCAGGAGATATTGGCGACTCATTTGGACTACCAAAAGTGTGAGCGATGTGCTTGATCATGAATACAACTATAGATGGGTAACCAGTAATTACTTAGATATGCTTACAGACATTTTACAAAACGAAAAAGAAGCTTTTCGAGTAGATGCGGCAATAGGCTGTTTTCGTAAAAATCGTGAAACTGTAGCCAGCAATTATTGGTACGCATGTCAAAACAACTTCATTATTCTAGGGACCCCTATTTTAATAACAAATGGTCATGATATTAAAGGCTTAGCTTAAAAACTGGAGCTTATAGACGTTGAGGAGAAATTCAGTCACCCAGATACAAAATGGAGACTACAGGTTATAACCAATATCGAATTTTTTGTAATGCCTCAAACAAATTCTGTGAGTGGTTGCACAGATGAATCAGTCCTATTAGAAGTGACAAATCAGCGACATACTCTACATATGACACAAAATCATAACAGACATAGTTTTAAAGACAATCTCTGCTTCTTACGCTGTTTGGCACAATGTAGTTTTGAAAATTTTGAGCCACATAATGTTTTTCAACTTTTCGTTCAACATTGTAAAAAGAAAAATGATCAATCAACTGTTGCGAGTTTTATTGGTGTGCCATACACAGACTTGGAGATGCTTGAAAAATTGTTTCTGGTAGACATTCAGTGTTTTCATATAGATGCTGACAAGCAGTCAGCTGTCTGCTGGAAGAATGTAGTTAGAAAGTATAAAAACTATTGAATCTTGACATTTCTTACACTGTTTCTAGACAAGCTGCCTATAGTTACATTACAAATATCGAGAAGTATGCAAAACGCCATGCATGTCTCACATGCAGTTGGCTGTTTCATAAAGCTGACTTATTAAACAACCATGCTAAAAACCATTGCAGACATTGTAAAACTAAACATAAATTCCCTGACGGAATATTTCAGCTAAAGAAAACGGTTTTTGAGCAGCTTTCCGATAATGAAATACATATTCCCAAAGAGCAACAATTCTGCTCTTTCTTTGCAGTCTACGACTTTGAGACTCTTTTGATTGAGGAGCGTGTAGAAAGCTCAAATAAATTACATTTTGTTGCCCAGCACCAGCCCATCTCTTGTGCAGTACATACAAACGTCCCTGGTTTTGACCTCCAATGTTTTGTAAACAACAATCCTGATCAGCTTATCATACAACTACTAACTCATCTTGAAAAAAATCAACAACAAAGTTCCATACTTTTATCAAAGTTTTGGCCTATTTTTTAAACCTTTGATGAAAAACTAATGATATGTGAAAACTATATAAGGGAGCAAGAAGCCAATAATAGATGCAAAAAAGGGCTCCATAATAAACTAATTATCCTCAGAACCAGTCTATTTAAATACTGCAGTCAACTTACGTGTATTGGCTTTAACTTGGGCGCATACAATATCAATTCAATTAAACAGAACTCGTTCCCTCCATTCATTCAAAAAGTACAAAGTGCTCCAGAAAATAATAAATGGCCAAAAGCTATCTTACAAAATGGATTCACACTTTGCTTGTCAACAAGCATTCTCAAATTTCTTGACATTAGCACATGCGTAGCGCCTGGCTTCAGTTTAGATACATTTATGAGAACATACAAAGCATCATTGACTAAAACAAAATTTCCCTATGAATATCTAGATGGATTCGAAAAATTATCTGATACAAAATTACCACCGCCAGGCGCCTTCTATAGTTCCATGAAAGAGGAATGTGTTAGCGCTGAGGATCATGGGCAGTGTCAAAAATACTGGCAACAGTATAATATGACAACTTTAAAAGATTATCTCATGTTTTACAACACACGAGATGTAGTTCCTTTTCTTGAAGCATGCACTACCATGGCCAATTTGTGTTGGGCCAGATTTCAAATAGATATTTTCAGGGAAGCAATGTCATTACCCGGTGTCACTGAGCGCTACCTTTTCAAAAGCATTCCTGAAACCAAATTCTCGTTATTCTCGGAAAATTCGAAACAAATTTATTATACTTTAAAATCTAGTATGTGCAGTTGCTTATCTATGGTAATGACTAGACTAGCAATAAAAGATCAAATATTCATAAGGAACAACCCAGTCAAAACAGTGAAAGCTATAATAGGCCACGATTTTAATGCCTTATACCAGTGGGCACAATCTATGGACACGCCCATTGGTTATCATGATTATTGGGTGCTAGAGAAAAAGAATAAATTTCATAAGGTTAGCGCTTCTAAACCAATATCTGTAGAATATTTTGAATATGAGAGTCATAGGATAGGACATCACATTCAACATTGTGGTAATGACAAGGAAAAAACTGTAGGCCCTGCCTGCTCACCTGTTGACGGATTTTGAGCAGACACACATACAGTATATGAATTTTATGGTTGCTATTACCATTGTCACCACTGCCTGGCAGGTCAAAGAAATAAGAAAAAGGATCCTGAAGAAGCCTATTCATGGATTCAAACAAAAGAAGCTGATATAAGATCATTAGGCTATAATTTGGTAAATATATGGGAGTGCAAGTGGAACTCCATCAGCGAAGAGTATTTGAAAACTCGACCAGTTAGGAAATCTTATGTGAAAACTTGTTTTGTGAAAGAAAAATGACCCAATCAATTTTAGATGGTTCAGTCTTTGGATTTGCGAAAGTTAATATTTGCACCACTGAAGATTTGAAACCACAATACGCCAGTTTTCCGCCAATTGTATAACATAAAGAGATTAGCAGAGAGGATATAGGTCCTCTGATGAAAGAATATGCGGAGAAGAATGGTTTGCTGAGAAAGCCCCGGCAAAACCTAATTAGCAGTTATTTTGGGAAAGAGATTCTTCTTTCTACAGAAATGATTAAGTTTTTAGTTCAACATGGACTTGTACTGGAGAAAATTTTAGAGGTTATACAGTATGACAAGTCAAGACCTTTTGAAAATTTTAGAGACACGGTCACCAAACATAGACAAGAAGGTGATGCAGATCCAGAATTGACCATGATTGCCGATACTTTCAAACTGTTGAGCAATACAGGATATGGCAAAACCTTAACAAATAAGGAGCAACATGTGGATGTGCTCTATACTGATTACGAGAAAGCAGCTGAAGCAAGGTTAAGCCCTATGTGAAAAAGGTGAAATTCATTACAACCAACTGTTATGAAGTGAACATGCTCAAGAAGGAAATCGTTTTAGATTTGCCTATAGTTGTTAGACTCTCAGTCTACAATTGGGCGAAAATCCGAATGTTAGACTTCTTTTACGATGTGCTGTTGAAATATTTTGACATTCCGGATTACCAGTGTATGCAGACAGACACAGACAGCATATATTTAGCATCGTCTGCAGAAAACCTGTTAGATTTAGTAAAACCCAATCTTAAGGGTGAATTTGAGGAAGTGTATAAAAACAAGGTTTGTAACATCAAAGGCCACTAAACAAACTCCTGGTCTGTTGAAAGAGGTGTATTGAGGAACAGCTATGTGCTGTTTGGCTGCAAAAACATGTTGTTGTTATTGACCTAAGCGAAAATATGAAAATCAGCAGTAAAATATTAACGAAGAAAGTAAACTGGTTGTCCATTGATGAGTATACTCGTGTGCTGGATTCTCATGAAGCACAAGGAGGTAGAACCATAGGATTCAGGATGCAACTGGATAATCACATTTGGACATACATCCAGGGGAAGTAGGGACTGCCTTATGACAGTCCTACTAGACATATGAAACCATGGTACTGGTTTTAAATTTTAATTTTTCAGTGTTTATTCATTTTGGTTGTAGCAACAGGGCGCCTAATATCCCTCTGGAATGGGCATGTGGTTAGGAGTTCTGAAGCTACGATTTATTATATATTACTGAAAATATGACCCACCATTGTGCCAACCTCCTCGTCGTGTGGGTCGGACATTGACCAATGGGAACAACATTTTTTGTAAAGTTTGGAACTTTTTTGTAAAATTTGGAACATTTTTGTAATGTTTGGAACATTTTGTAAAGTTTGGAACATTTTTTGTAAAGTTTTGAACATTTTTTGTAAAGTTTGGAACATTTTTGTAAAGTTTGGAACATTTTTGTAAAGTTTGGAATATTTTTGTAAAAATGGTTATGAATATTGGTACAAGTACCAGTAGATTATAAAAATAAAAAGTATCAAAAAGCAGTGGACTGATGTAAAAAAATGCTGCCGCATTTTCAGGAGAAAAAAAGTTGCAGCTAGTATCAAAGAAATCAATAAAACTGACAAAATCCTTTTTGAAAAATCAATTCACTCATCAGTTACATAAACCTATTCAAAAACGGTTTCCACGCCAATCAGTCATTGTAGCTGGGCCAAATATATTGTGGGATGTAGATTTGTTAGACTTGAGAGAGATTCAGAATAAGAATTTCATGAATCGCTATATTTTAATGGTTGTTGATGTGTTTTCTCGCAAGGCCTCTGGGCAGGCAATGACAAATAAAAGTGCGAAATTCGCATCACGAGCCTTTCAAAAATTCTGCAACAAGCTGTTCCACAATCCATAAGAAGTGATCATGGTAATGAGACTAAAGGTGAGTTAAATAGCTTACTACACTCAATAAATCATATACTAACAAGCAGCCCTGAAATAAAAGCCAATTTTGTGGAAAGTTTTCATAGAACATTTTGAGATAAATTGATGAAATTCATGACCTATTATTCGAATGAGAACTGGACTAGAGTATACCAAAATATTATTGAAAGTTATAACAACGCCCCACATAGAATTCTTAACAATATACCTCCAAATGATGTGAACTCTGAGAATATTGGGGAATTATTAGCCTTCATGTTAAGAAAGGAAAAGATATGTGATGCCAAGCAGCCATTGAATATTGGTGAAATAGTGCGAATAACAACACTGAAGAAAAGCTTCACAAAAAGCAAGCAAACATACATAGACTGATGAGTTATTCCGAATTAAGGAGGTATCAAACAGCTGTCCTAAAACGTATAAATTGGAGGATCTCTTGGGTGACCTAATAACAGGCGCCTTCTATGCAAAAGAGCTACAGGTGGCTAAACCTAATGCTGAGCAACACAAAAGAATAGATAAAGCTATAAATAAGGGCAAAGGCGAGTATAAAGTACCTTTTAAAAACTGGCCAAAGAAAGCCAAAGAAATTTGATACCATTTTATCAAAAGCAGAATTGAGATTTTATGAACAACCAAAATAATTATGTATCATCTTTTTGCTTGTATTGTTTCTGGTCCCACAAAATCAGGAAAAACAACATTTGTTAAGCAACTTATTGAAAATAGAGAAAGAATAATTAATACCAAAATTGATAGAATCTATTAGTTTTATAGTGAAGAACAGCCTCTGTACTATAAGATGAAAAATGTAATTTCCAATAAAGGCTTGCCAGATTTTAGCATCCTCGAAGGAAAAAGGCATGTAGCCCAGCTGATAATTCTTGATGATCTAATGAATGAAAGTAGTAAAAATCGTGAAATTACACAATTATTCACTCGTGGTTGTCATCATTGGAACATTAGCATTATACAAAATGTGCAAAATCTATTTGATGATGGCCTTTGTACCTCGCATATCAATTCTGATTATATTGTTTTATTCAAAAACCCAGAAGATCAGCTGCAATCACATATTTTATTGCGTCATTTATACCCTAGTAATACAAAATATTTTCTTAAAGTATATGTTGATGCCACCTCCAGGCCACACGGGTACTATTCATTGATCTGACACAAAATGCAGATGATTTACACAGGTTGAAAACGAGTATTTTGAGTAAACATCCTTCATTTTATGTGCCAAAAACTATACATAAGCATAATGACCTATTTGAAAATTACAAAAATGGCTCCTCAAAGACTAAAATGAAACATTAGTTGTTTGCATTTGTTAAGTATTGCAAAGAAAACCCCAACGCAATGTTGTTATAAATAATGCTAGTAGAGACCAAATCCTATGTATTTGCAATTGTGCAAACAATTTCCTAAATGGCATCATTTCTTTTTACTGACAAAGAAATACAAAAATTAAAAAGATTTCAAAACAAAATTCGATATTTAGTTAAAAATAGGCGCTCAAAAACTAGGCTGAAGAAAGATTTAATTATTCAGAACAGTGGTTTTATCCCTCTTTTATTGACACCAATACTATTAGTTGTAGGTAGTTTACTAGCTGAAGCGATTATAGGCAAGAAATAAAGCATACAGAAAAAATAGTTCTAGTGCCAGCAGATATTGCTGAACAAAGTAAACCACTACATCAAGTATTAAACGCCTTGGATCGGGAGATGTACAAGATTTTAAGCAATAAGCATTCATCATCAGGCTTGAAAATGATAAAGTATAACCAAATTTTGAGCAGGATTGGCCGATTGCAGGAACAGCGTAAGAAACCGTATGAGCTAAGTATTCTAGGTCCACACAAATCAGTTGGAAGCGAAGAAATTATAGCTAGTATTCCAAAAATTTTACAACCAAGTGCAAAACTGCTATTATAGCATATTAATGACGATCCTAGTATTGACATTGGACCATTGGGTGAGATTGTGATTGATGGTCAGAAAATATATGGATCAAATATTGTTGATTTGATTCATGACTTCACGCGTGATTGTAAAACCATACCCGCTGCAATTGGTGCAAAAGAGTTGGCTAGGGCCCTTCAGCGTTCAAACGCACCACTTAAGAGTATAGCTAATAAGAAATGGAAGAGCGCAGTGGCATCTGAAGGCGACTTTTCCTAAGATGAAAAAAATCTATAAATAGTAGAAATGTTTAAGCAAAAAATAATACAATAAAAACATGCATGTACAATTCAATCCTGAACTCACTGGCCTTTGGCTACAATATTATGAAGAACAAGCCTCACAAACAGGATATGGCCTAGAAGGCTATAGATGCGTACCATACCAACGAGGTGGCGGATTAGGGACTTTCTTTAAATCACTATTTAGAATGGCTGTGCCTGTATTGAGGTCTATTGGCAAAAGCGCAGGGAAACACGCATTAGTGGCTAGGGCTAATATTGCATCAGATGTGGCGCAGGAAAACCCTTATTTCAGTCTGCCAAAGAACATTCCAAGCATGAGGCGGCGCAATTCTTAGATGAGGCATCCAAGACCATGTCTAGTGAGGGGCTAGGCGTGCGCCAAAAGTATATAAATATGAATAATGATGGCGCATTTACAAAACTAATTCAAAAAATGGCTCTAATAGACGTAAACTCCATTCCAAGTACAAAATCTGAACTCGATCTTTTCACTGTCTCTCCTACCCAAGTTTCTGTTAAAAGATGATTTTGGGATGAAGTGCAGCCTATGCATTCACTAACAAATGCAGACCCCTACAAATTCAGAATCCCACCCGATCAACACTATTTGCAAATGAGCAGAAGTTATATATACATATCTCTAAAAATTAAAAAACCATCACCAGCAGCAGGCGTAGCATTACCCAATTATGCACCAATCAATCTTATAGGCAAAACATTTTTCAAGCAAGTCAAGTGTTTTTAGGCGGCCGATTAGTGTTTGACAGCTCCAATTTATACGCATTTAGGGCATATTTTGAAACTGAATTAAATTATGGTTTTGATGCAAAATTGTCTCATCTTCAGTCTGCGCTGTATTTTCACAAAGGTGGGGCTAATGTGAATGTTGACAATAATAAAGGGTTCAAAGAACGAGCGGCGCTCTTTAAAGACTCGAGTGTTGTAGAAGTATCTGTGCCCTTACACACTGACTTGTTCTCTCAAGACAGGTATTTTCTGAATTTTACAGATTTTCGCCTAGAATTACACAGAAACACTAATAATTTTGTCATACAGTGTTTTGAAGATATTCCACTAGAACTCATTGTTTTAGTAATGAAATTGTTTGTTCAAAAAGTAGAGGTGCTAGAGAGTGGGAGTTCAGCGCTTGAGCAAACAATGATGGCATATACTGCCAAATACCCTATAAGAAGAGTTGCCATGACAAATATGCACATTTCAAATCCGTCCAGGGAAACGCCCAATTTCGCATTGTTTACAGGCCAGCTGCCATGACGTTTAGTTTTTGTTTGTGTTGAGGGAAAAGCATTTTGAGGCACTTTGTCAAAATCGCCATTTAATTTCAACCCATTTAGCGTTTACGATGTGAAAGTAACGTGTGGAGGGCAAACTCATTCACTAAATGTGTCATTCAAGAAAATTAAGCTTAATCATGCATTTATTCAGATGTACGATGCGCTTGATATTGGGCATGATAATTAAGGTAGTTTTATCAACAGACACAAATTTAAAACAAGTTATTGTTTCTTTGTGTTCGACCTGATGCCTGATGCGGATGATAATGGGCATTGGGATCTAGTGCGCGAAGGAACAACAAGTATAAATGTCAAGTTTGCAGACCTTTGCCTGATTCAGGTGTAGAAATTATGATATACGCCAAATTTGATAATTTAATGATGATTGATAAAAACCGCAACACTTTTCATGATTTTAATGATCAGCAATGAATACACTTGAAGTACTACACATATCAGAAGCAGATCGTGCTGTGAACAAAATTTTGCTGGGCGTCTTCCCTATTGATCACCTTCCGCCTATACCCCACTACCCTGCTGCAGTAATAGCCGATTTGGATTTCAGCAATAAACCAGGGTCACACTAGGTGGCCATGTTCTTCAATTGTAGATTGCATTGTGATTTCTTTTATATTTATGGTCAAAAACCCCTTGTTGAGCTCAAAGAATATATTGAGAAATATGCAACAGTGTACATGTACAATAATATGCGGGTTCAGGCTATTTTTCTCAACATCATGCTGCCATATGTGCATCTATTTTCTGTATTTTCGAGCAAAAGGGGTTTTGTTCAAAAGAGTCGTTAAGTCTATGCACACGCCCAAAATCTATAAATACTTTGAGAGAAAGTGAAAAAAACAACAAACATGGATCCTAAACAGTTTTACATGACGCTTCCGAGCGATTCTCAAGAATAAAATACCGCCTCTACCTTCATTACAAAGCTGCCTAGACACATAATGCTCAATGGTGATTTGGAAGCAGGGCTAGCCGAAATAATCTTTGCAGCACTTGGAATAATATATCCAAAGATCAGAACATGATTCAATATTATGATTTTAAAAATAATGTCCAAATAAAAATGCTTATTCCTCGCGCCAGAGACTTGAAAACACACGATCTTGTAAAAACAATCACTGAGGGAATAAAAATGGTGAGCACAAATGAAAAATTTGACAATACTCAACATATAAGCTTACAATATGATGATAATAAAAAATGCTGTCATCTAAAACTCAACACTGAACGTATTCAGAGCCTAAAATTAACCAAACATTTAATGTACATGCTGAGATTTCTAGAAGGTAGCACAAGAATCGACAATAGCTGCCCACCATTCTCCCAATATGCTAGACGGAATGCACAATTTTTATGTATATTGTGATATGTCGGAACCTCAAATCGTTGGTAATGTTTTTGCCCCACTTCTGCAGGTGATAAATATGGAAGGAACCTATATGGATATAATAAACCACTCATATATTAGTCCACACTATATACCCGTGCTCAAAAAATCATTCAATACTATTGAAATTAACGTTAAAAGCTATGAAGATATGCCAGTTCCTTTCGAGTTTGGCAAAACTATCGTAAAATGCATTTCAAGCGTGTTTAAGAAATTTAAGCCCATGTGGCAGTGGTAGCAAGAGCGGACCACTGCTAATAAGTATTGTAGGGGTCTGCGTTGGGGGCTCCCCTCCCCCAGGCAGTTTTAGCTGGGTAGCCATAGTTTAGCACAATAGTATGTACTTTACAACTATGCTCACTTTAATCTTAGTTTACACTAAATTCAGGTTTAGTCTAGTTTTAATCTTAGTTCGGGTTTAGTCTAGTTTTAATCTAGTCTTAGTTTAATCCTAGTTTAATCTTGTTGGCACTGTGCCAATGTTGACCCTTCCACTCCTCAACTATGTCCTATCCTTAAGTATTGTATATCTTATAACACTACCTATCCTTAACCATGGTATATCTTATAGCACTGCCTATGCTTAACCATTGTCTACATTATAGCACTACTCGTCAGGGTACCACGTATAACTACTAGGCTATCTGCTGCTGCTGAAAACTCATGAATATGACTTCCCGGTCCTTGCTCAGACACATTATGCAACTGAACTTGAGCACAAAAGGAGTGTGTATATATAAATTTGACTTCACGGTCCTTTGACTTCCCTTCCTTCGACTTCCTGGTCCTTGCTTGAGCTGCAGAAAACGGTACCATTAAGTAGAAAAGATAGGACGACTTTTTCACAAGTTATAACATAGCAGTACTACTGAAATGCGAGTGGGGAGGGGGTCTCTATACTACTAAAGTCGCAAAATCTGATAAAAATCACACTTTCTCCAGGCAACGCAATCGAAGTATATCCTGCGGCCGACAGATTAAAATAAATATTTAACTATATAAATGATTGAAAAAGCAGCATGTTAGCTATGCAGTAGCTATGAGAAATGATATTGAGTAAACTAACACTCTTTCAAAGTCAATTGAATGAAATAGCAAACATTTATGCATCCTTGACAATTGAAGAAATTGTTGGTTTAAAACAGTAGGAGACGCGTAAGTTGACTTGAAACAGACTAAATCTAGGTACACTAGCATGCCCGTAACGATTGTGTGCACTAATCAATTGGCCCATGCTTTGCTTGGTTTAATGCGTATAGCAAAATAAAATAACTTCAAATACAATACCACTTAGTTTTCTATCAATCAGGATACGGAGCTAGTCAGCATTGCAACATGCCAGCAATTTAGAAAAATAAACATTATAGATATCATTTATACACTCTTATCTGAAACTTCGAACATTATTTAAAAAAGATACTTTCTTAGAGGCCGCAGAATATACTTAGATTTTTTGCGTTGCTTAGAGAAAGTCTGATTTTTAGCAGATTTTGCGACTTTAGGGAGATTTTTCCTAGTCCCCTTCTTTTACATCCTTAATAATCCACAATCTGAAGTATATTCATCTTTTTTGATCCATTGGAGCATTTTTCTTCACTAGTTCATATATGTTCCTATTGAATTTTGCTGTTTCTTTTAGGCATGCAGACATTAGAGCGCACAACATTAGAGCACCAACATTAGAGCGCCAACATTAGAGCACGCGACATTAGAGCATGCAACATTAGAGCGCAATGACATTAGAGCACAACAATATTAGAGTGTGTGACATTATAGTGCAATGACATTAGAGCAAGTAACATTAGAGCGCGTGACATTAGAGCTATGCAACATTAGAGCGCACAACATTAGAGAGCACGACATTAGAGTGCGCAACATTAGAGCGTGCGACATTAGAGTGCGCAACATTAGAGCGCGGGACATTAGAGCACGCAACATTAGAGCACACGACATAAGAGCACGTGACGTTAGAGCATGTGACAGTAGAGCGCACAACATTAGAGTGCTGATATTAAAGTGCAGTGAATATTTTTCAGTTTTTAGTTTGTGGCGACTGCAATTGCTTGCGGATTCAGATTAGTGCCAGACATGGGCTAAGCCTGAGGCACAAATGGAGCAAAAATTGCTTTGGTTGCTTCACTTGCTCCACAATTATCGCTCCATTTATCTCAGGCTTCTTGCCTTTCACCCATCCATAAACAAATGAACTTCAACAGCCTGTAACTCGGTCAAAAATGTTAACCGCCACCTCATTCTTTCAAATGTGAATTGCCCATCCCAAACTCAGTCAGAAAATGTCTTTGTTGTATTTTTCTAAGATTTCCCATTCTCCTCTACTTTGGTCAAAAGAATTCAAAAGTCTGTTCATTGTTTTACAAAAAAAACCACATGCATTTATCACTACCTGATACTGAGATATTCATGTGTAGGTAATTAACTTTGCCCTATTAGCATAAAAATCTTGTAATGTTGTGTGAAAAACTTCTATTATGGCTGTGCTCTAATGCCGTACGCTCTAATGTCGAGTGCTCTAATGTTGCATGCTCTAATGCTGAGCGCTCAAATGTCACAAGCTCTAATGTCATGTGCTATAATTTTGCGCGCTCAAATGTCGCACGCTCTACTGTCGCTGTGCTCTAATGTCACTGACTCTATTGTCATGCGCCCTGATGTTGCTGTGCTCTAATGCTGCTGCGCTCTAATGTCGCATGCTCTAATGTTGACACTCTAATGTTGGCGCTCTTATGTTGCGCACTCTAGTGTCAGCTTACTTTCCTTTTCACTCACTCTATAATATCAATTGTTTGAGACTAAATGTGGGGCATGTGATGGGGAAGGGTTGCAAGAGTATGTACCCACAGAAGTCCAAATACCCCCCAGAGATCTCAAACTGATATTTGAGCATTCTCCACAGTTTTGGTAATGAAAGGGTAGCTTAAGAGGTTTTTCTAATTTTTCGCATCCTTTTAGCCTTTTTTACCTGCATCTTTAATAATTGGAATTTCAACATCTATATTCCAATGATTTTCAATATGAAATTTCAATTTCAATTTCAATGTTAAAATGAAAATTGATTATATACCAAAAAGTTGCTCAAAGGCATTTACAGTATTGTAATGAAGAGTAATTTTTGTAGTCAGATTTCTCTAAGTTGGACATGCTCTTATCGTTTCTTTAAAAATGCAGTTGACAAAATCATTTGGTGCAATGGTGATTAGAAATCACTCAATTGACTCAGCAAAATATCAAAAAATACGCCCTTATTGTTGGTACTTGTGGCGAATCTATGGTAATTTTAGTTTATGAAATCTTTTCATACAAAATGTATTTGCTACATACTGGCTATTTACATTCGATAAAACTTATTGCAAACTTATTTACTTATTCTTATATCAGAAAATTATGAAAAAAATAATCTCGGATAAAAACATAGTTCATTTTTTGGTGTAATTTGATTGAGATATGATTTAATCATTTTATTGCTGACAACGTTATCGTTCATAGCTTAGAGCCACATAGCTATGAGAAGGATAGGGGGATCAGACGATCAGACCCCCTGAATTTTGAAAGTATAGGTTTTTCTCATGAGTGACATAAAGGATTAGACTGAAGATTCATGAAGCGCTCCTAAAATACCACCAGAATAGATTTTGATATGCCTTTGAGCTAATAAATTTAAAGCCTTCTGGACATCCAGGCAATGTGTTGTTTTTGGGTAAGTTTTGGTCTCGAAAGAACCCAAAAACCTTGAGTGACACGCTGTAAGGCAAAAATTCAGGGCGTTCTGCACAGGATTATTTATTATCCGTGTTGCGTTTCTTTGCAATGAAGCAAGGAATTCAGAACAGCCAGGATATAGTGTTAAAGTATTATTTTTCTGGCCACTTTATACAATGTGATTTTAAATTTAATTAAATCAACTGATTTATTTGAATTTTCTAAAAATTTTCTATTGACAATGAGTTAAGCTTGATGACAAACGTTCAGAAGCAATATTATTCTTGCCCACCTACAAATATTTATTTAAATATCTGACTTCAAGCTTTTAGTAGTCCCCTTACAGAAAAATCAGAAGGAAAGCTATGCTACTGCAGCTGAGCAAATCATTTTATACTACAAAATTTGTTGGTTTTAACCTTTTGTTACAACCTTTGACATCTCAAGCCACTTTTATCAATTAAATCTGATTCAAGATTTCTAAATATTACTTTCACTGTTTTATTTAATTATATGTCTTACATTGCTGCCTAACAATGTCTAATTTCAACTTGAAGCCAGTAATTGAATTGAAAAATAGTAGCCTAAGGGCATTGAATAGTTAACATGAGATTAAGCGAACAACGCCTGAATATCAACAAATCCTCATATGCATGATGAAGGAGGAAATTCTACAAAACTATAGTCTGTTTCATTGAGCTTTTACCTTTTTGCAAAAATTTGAAGTGAATACAAAAGTGTTTTAAACTAATACATTTAATATCATATTCAACAGTATTTCGAGAAACTTGGGGACGCATGCCAGTGTCAAGCCGCATTACTGCAACAAAAGTTCAAACCGCCTTTGTAGCCTGATTCTTCTTTTAAAATTTCAAAGAAAACCGCAGAAACAGATATTAGTTAATCAAACAAAGCTTCAAACAAAAATTCCAGTGGTTATTTTAAAATTAAACCCAAATTACTTTATGACCACCATTAAATAATATTTATTCTTTACACCATTTTTGTATTAATTATACTTGTACTAACTGAGCTACCCTGCGTTGCTTGTGCTGAACTTAGGCCTGATAGCTATATGGAATTAAGATGTCTTTTGTATCTTTTATTTTTCGGTACTTTTGATGTTCTTGGGATGTTTCCAAAAATGTTGGTAAAAACCATATTTTTATTTCTGAATTTTATTAAAAATGTTTTTTGTCAACCATTTTTTTTGATCAAATACATATTTTTGACGTTACAGTATGGTTTCAAAAATTCTTTAGCCAAAATCATAGTACTGCTATTTTGTGATCTTCTGGAAAAAATCCATATTTTGATTTTTTGGCATATTTTGGAAATTTTTTCCGGTCAAACAATATTTCTGATGTATTAAAAATTTTTTGTTTGTTGTAGCAACAAGTTTCATACATCACGTGATATCTTATATCACTCAAATGTTATAGCATAGGGTATTCCTGATCTTATATCGCTGCATGTTATGGCACAGACAGGGTATCTTATATCACATCATTGTACCATGCCCATCTTGCAGCTTTAGGTAGGCTATATTATGCTTGATCCTATCTTATAACTAGTGATGTAAAAGATCACCTGGATCTGATCATTTTATCCAGATTCAGATCCAGATCCAGTTAATCTGAATCTAGATCTGGTTATTTTCTGACATGGTTATCTGATCTGGATCTGGATCTACCAAAAAACCTGGAACCGATCTTTATCTGGATCTGGATCTGTTTAGTCATGTTATATCTGTTTAAATAGATCTGCAAGTTATTTTTGCGCAATGGTGTTCTTTTTACGATGAACTGTAGGTAGGTTATCTAAGGAATTGTAGCCTTACATGCACGTGGGGGGTCTGCTGGTTAAGAGAATAATCATAATAACATATCCATTTCAACATGGGTCACTCTGCTTATTTAAGTCTGTCAAGCCTCATAATAATATTCATTTGGTAATAATACTCCGCGTGTCTTGTGCACGTCTGTCGAGTGAAGGTTCAATAGTTCATAGATCAATAATCGTTAGGTCAATATTATGCTCGGCCCATCTAACGGACTGACAATAGATTCGTAATAGTCAGCAGCTCGGACTGAGCTGTCTAGCTAGAGTCGAGATGCTGTATATTATTGGGCATACTCACATGCATATAAAACCGGTGCTGCCAGGTTGAACACCTAACAGCATTTATCAGCGCTGACTCCTCAATTAGCATTATAAAGTGCTGAGCTCGGACTGGTTCCCTTCAGATGTTATGTCCCTTGGATATATGCATTGAATTTCAGTTGTTCTAACGTGCGCATCAGATGTCAATGGATTACTGTAGTAGTGTGTCACGTTTCTACCTGACATTAGTTCCAAAAGCCTATCCCCTCATTATGATGGTCGACCTTTAGATTGGTACTCCCCTTTCTTTATCCCGCTCTTTTTCCTAGAAAATAGTGAATTATATACGTTTTACACTAATCCTCCTTCCTGGGATCTCCTAGGGCCTTCGGGCATGTCTGGGCAAAGGGCTAGGCTGGTTCCCCATGCTTTACACTGTCCTCAGGACTGGGCAACTTGATTGCTTTTTGTTTCGGAATAACTTGTAACAAAACCAGCTGTCACTGTGGTACCCTTTTCAGGACTCTCCTCCCCCGTTAGGCTCATTGATGGACAGGTAAGGGCACATGCATGCAGACCTTTCCATGCCTTTAGCGCCCTGGCACAACCTTGATCCGTATTGTCAAGGCAACCAACCTTCAAATAGGTACTCACCTTTCTTCATCTCGTTCTTCTCCCTGAAATAAAGTGAATTATATACACTTTATACCAGTCCTCATTTTTAAGGGATCCCCTTCCCAGGTTCTAGCTTAAGCTATGGGCAGAATTGCTTTCCAGGCGCCTAAGTTGGGGTAAGCATAGGCAGGATTAAGCCTACATGAGCAGGAGTAGGCCTACATTTCATACTTAACACTTGTTTCCTTTAAAATACAACACTCATTTATACTATGCCTTAAGACTGGGAAACTTATATTGCCTTTTATTTCAGAACAAGTTGTACCAAAACCAGCTGTCAATGTGAAACCCTTTTTCAGGACCCCTCTCCTTGGGCTTATTGACGGGAGACCCCTTTCCATGGGCTTATTGACAGGACTGGGCAGGTCTAGGCAGGTTTATGCAGGTCTTGCCACCACCCTAATTCCAAGCATGTCCAAGCAAGCCAGACCCCTATCTTATAACACTACAACGCTATAAGATAAGGATTTAGTGTGGCATGGTATACTACTCACAACCAAGCAATAATTCATATCCTCTTAAATTAAATTTAGAGGGCAAAAAATTAGATAATTTAGAGAGTGAAGGCCTATTCATAATTTGTCTGTGCCGCACCCCCACCAGACTCTTACCGGACAAAGCCACGTGGCAGTGTGCAGCACAAGTCTGGCGAGATGCGGCATGCAGCACCATGCAGCGCCGCATTGATCATCCAATCCAACTTTCATTCATACTTCATCCGGCTTCTTCTGGCTAAAAATCATGGTTACACTGCAATAAACATTGATGTGTAAATATTGTCTCTCAGTCCAACAGCATTTATACCATACCTGAGCGTGGGGAAGGTTCAGGGTATGTACTCCCAGAAACCAGAACACCCCCATGCGCAGAAAACAGAATCCATCCCCCAGAATTCAATTTTGAAATTTTTCGTTTTCTTCACAATTTTTTGATGCCAATGAATAGTGCTCAATGAGGAACGTCTAAAAATAATTTTTTTGCCATAACACAATTTTTAAGGCCATTTTTGACCTTTTTCCGACTCTCAATACGCTCTCATAATAACAAGTAAAGAGCAGCAATTAACCAAAAATTTAAAGCTTGAGGAATGAAATAGTACAAACAAAACGAGGCATGCAATGCGCTACATCTTATGCCAATCTTCCAACCCTCAATGCGCTTATGACGAGTACAGCGCAGTCTGCTAAAAACATTGATTTTTTACACTGTCCTTAACATTTAATGTGTGCCAGATGGACAAAAGTTGATACCAACTCAACCTCTCCATTGCGGCAAAAAGCCGCATTGCGGCACAATTATGATGTCATGTGACTGGGAAAGTCAGATGTGTGCCACATGATGCCAGATCATGCCAGGCTCGTGCTGCAGCTTGCTGCAGCGGTTTTGTCAATTTTTGCATTCCAACACTAAAGTTGACGAGCCGAGCAAAGTATGAATGAGCCTAAACATAACAAAGGAAGAAACTATTCAAACAGATTATAAATTGGAAAATACAAGAAATTTAAATATGGAATTTCTAAATTTTTGACTCAAACTACAATTTTGTTGCTTTCATATTCATATTACAATTTTTTTATATTGGTAGTAAGATTTCGATTGGTGCTAAATACTCACTACCCCAAAATCTCTCATTTGAACACCCTCAGACGTGCATGTAATCATGTATCACATCCAAAAAGACAGAAAAATAAATTTTGTTATTCTAGAGTTTCTTGACCATTTGGACATCTTATTTGAGATGAAAAATGTGGTCAAAATGTGATTATCCCAGATGGGCGGAAAAATGTACCTTTGTAAGTTAAAACGAATATTTGAACATAGAAAACCTACCTATATTATTGCTTCAAAACCGAACATTTATTCTTTTGAATTAAATCGTAATTGTCCTTCTGGACAAAGACATGCTCATATACCGCATACGCATATAATATGACACACTTCACTTTGTTAGAAAAATCCAACTAACTCTAGATCCCGAAATTGGAACACCGGAAATTTGTGAAAATCACGATGGTAAAAAATGCATAACTCAATTTTTCTACTATAATCAGAATTATCAAATAATTTTATAAATTCAGAGGGATTGTGAGAAATGTAATTTCAGATGTGTTTAAGGGGAAGCTGAAGTTCAAATTCATTGAAACGAAATCAGTGTCATTGAGATGTATTCTGCTCTTAATTGCTATAATATCACAAATCCTGATTCTTTTAAGAAAATTCAATTTCCATAAAGAAGTGATAATAAAAAACATATTTTTTTATAAAATTTTGATATTACGGAATTTTTATAGAGAAGCACCAGTATACATGCTACCTTTCTGCTAACTAAAATGTTCGACTGATATCTTTGTTCTAATGCTTGATTATAATTCACAGCGTGTACCAACTCTCTATTACACTTATTTGTTGCCCTCTCGGACCCATAGAAATGGTATGGTAGTAATAGTGCACAGTATCACAAGTTTACAATGATTCGTTAGAGATTTGCAAATACTCAAATTACTTAGACTATTGTTTTTTCTATACAAAATTATAGCACAACAGCACTCTGAGGTAGAGAAAAAATGTGTTTTCATTTTTTTTAGTTTACTCGTTTTGTTTGATTATTTATCAGGACGTGCAAGGTATTAAAATAAAGCACTTCTAGGGATTTACTTGACCATTTTTGTCTGATGGCTTCTGCAGGATTGGTCAATGGGTAAAATCCTGATATGGAAACGGAAACGAAGATGGAAAAAAATTAGGAAAATGGAAACTACGGGTTGAATCCGGAACGGAAGCGGAAACGGAAATGGAATTAATGCCTAAAATGTGGAAATGGAAACATAAATGATTAAGCATCTCAGATTCCATCTGGGGTTTTCGCCTGCAAAGGAGTTATCTAAAGTGGCGCAACTGATATTTCCGAGGTAGGGCTTGTCAGGATGAGCGCCCTAACCTCATTTCAGACAAAACTTTACAAACCGTATGTCGGTTTTGGGGCTCAGAAACAGCATACCCTGTTATTTATATGTAACTAGTTGAGCTGCCCTGCGTTGACCGGGCTGAACTTAGGCCTGATAGCTATATGGAATTAATATGTCTCTTGTATTTTTTATTTTTCAAGACTTTTGATGTTTTTGGGATATTTTTCTAAAAAATTATTGGTACAAACCATATTTTATTTTTTGGATTTTTTTAAAATGTCTTTTGTCAACCATTTTTTTGATCAAATCCATATTTTTGACGTTACGGAATGGTTTTGAAAATTGTTTAGCCATAATCATATTTTTGATGTTCTGGGGTGTTCTGGAAATTTTTTTAATAAAACCCATATTGTTGATGTTTTGGGATGTTTTGGAAAATTTTTTTCGTCAAACCATATTTTTGATGTTTTAGTATGTTTTGGAAAATTTTTTCGGTAAAACCATATTTTTGATGTTTTAAAAATTTTTTGTTAGTTGTAGCAAGGGTGTCATATATCACATGATATGTTATAGCTGATGGTATCTCATATCTCATATCACTGCATGTTATGGCACAGACAGGGTATCTATACCAAACCTATCTTATAGCATTGCCTATGTCGTAGCACAGGGTATCTTATATCCCATACTATCTTATAACATTGCCTATCTTGCAGCTTGGGGTATCTTATATCACTTCCTATCTTATAGCATTGCCTATCTTGTAGCACGGAGTATTTTTATAATGTTCTATCTTATAGCATTTGCCTATCTTGTAGCACGGGGTGTCTTGTATCACGTCCTATCTTATAGTATTGTCTATCCTGTAGCACAGAGTATCTTATATCACGTCCTATCTTATAGCATTGCTTATCTTGTTGCACATAGTATCTCATACCATGTCTATCTTATAAAATTGCCTATGTTATAGCATCATTTGGTTAAACCTGTATTTTGATGTTTCACAGTGCCGACCAATGCTATAACATATAACAATGTACATAGTGTCGCCAGGCATGCTCCTCTTGGCCGGGGTATCCCTATTCAAACAGTATAAACTAATTTTTGAAAAAATAGCAAAAAATCGGCCATCTCCCAAAATCGTGGAGGCTTATAGCACAGGGGCCAAACCCTGCTCCCTCCCTGCCCAGGGCCAATGGGTGCGTTTGTCGAAATTTCAAGATTGCTACGGCTCCTTCCCCCATTGGACCGACCTTGGCCCAAAATATCAGCCCACCAAATTTCATTGGGCCGGAGCCAACCCGGCACAAACATACATACAAACAAATAAACTTTCAAAAATATATAGTAGATGCTGACCCCGGCTCCATCAAAGGTTTCTTTGCCCTGAAGGTGGTTTAAATTGGTTACATAGTCTAAATTGCTGGAACAAGGGCTTCTCTGATAGGGCCCATCAGGATGAACAACCTAACCCTGTTCCCGCCCGAATTTTTCCTACTAATACGTTACATTGCTTGGAAACGAGTACTCTATCTTACTGGCTGAACCCCGGTTCAGTCTCTTTGATGTCCTCTTAGGGTGAAGAAACCCTCAATGGAAATGAGTCAGCTTCACATGTATAAATACGGTAACCCGTTTCCCAGCCATAAAAGCTTTTCATACATAATAATTTTGGCAGAAATGGGGTCGGGGTGTTACCTTTGATAGGACCTACTTCAGAAATGCTACTTTCGCTACTTTGGACATCCAACAGGGCAGAGAAAACCTCAATGGAACCGTGGTCAGCTTCACATGTGCAGATAGGGTTCCCCGTTTCCGAGCCTTTCATTACATCTTTTGTGAGAGAAATTTTGACGGAAATGGGGTTGTTGGTGTTTACTCTGAAGGTCCTTACATGGGGAAGCCTGGTTCCATCACTGCCTGAGCAGAGAAAGTCCCAATGGAAACAGAATCAGCTTTACATACATGAATGAGGTATCATGTTTCCTAGCACAAAAACCCCTTCAGTTGGAGAAATTTTAGCAGAAACAGGATTGGGTGTGTTTTCCCATGATGGGCCCTAACTGGGAAACCCTGGTTCCGCCACTCTTGACCACCCTGCAGGGTTAAGAAACCCCTGTCTGAATAATGGGTGAGCTTCATATGTACAGTTCGAATATCCAGTTTGCGAGTTTAAAAACCCCTGTCAGTTAGAGTAATTTTGGCGGAAAAGGGCTTGCGGATGTGCCCTCTGATGGTCTCTACCAGAGAACTCTGGTTCCGCCACTTTAGGCTGGCCCCAGGGCGAGAAAACTACCGATGGAACCAGGTTCAGCCCCTTCCAAGCCCAAAACTTTCCTTTAGTTAGAGTAATTTTGGCGAAAATGGGGTTTGGGGCGTTCACCTAGATGATCCCTACGTGGGTAATCCCAGTTACGCCAGTTTAGACAACTACAAAATGAAAGTGTGAAATGTTTTTGCTGTTTCACTTACAGAAGAGCTTATTAAGAACTTTTATTTATATTAAATATTCGATTTCCTTATCATGAATATCTCATTTTTGATCATATATATCCAAGATTTATTAATATGATTAATGATGATG
Source organism: Mermis nigrescens (assembly GCA_036768485.1). Lineage (NCBI taxonomy): Eukaryota > Metazoa > Nematoda > Enoplea > Mermithida > Mermithidae > Mermis > Mermis nigrescens. The sequence continues at coordinate 3,875,671 of JAVLUZ010000273.1, read as the reverse complement.
AACTGTCATCTTAATTTACTCGCAAATCTTATTGTCTTTCTAATTATTCTTATGTACTTTATACGTTTTAGTGGTAAATATTGTTTATGCGAGTGTTTAGTCCATGTCAGAATTAGCGCCTCTGCTGCGTTACCTAAATTTGATTGCACTTAAAGTTAAAAAGCCGCGAGATTTTTTTCATTTTACTTCAAAGTGATAACTTCCATTTCGAGTATTTGTGTTTTTATTCTGTAGGCCACAAAATATACTTCGATTTTAGCATTGCTAAGGAGAAAGTCAAAGGTTTTTTAGCCGCACAACTTTTTCCTTTTATATCCTCAAAAATGCGTGTAGTATGTTTGTCCTTTTATGTTCCATTGGAGCATTTTTCATTGCTATATAAATATGCCAAGCTGCATCAGCTTTCCCACAACCTAATTTCCTAGTTTTTGCTTTATTTCTGTGTGATAGTTAAGTAAACAAATCAGTGATTAAGCGATCTATACATTACTTATTTTGAAACAATGAAAACGTGCTAAGATCACAGGATTCATTGCATACAATTAACTGAAGTTGATGTCGGATTTTACTATGCTAACGCTGGCATATCCTAATCGGATTATTTTGTCATTTCTTGGTAAATTCTAAAATTACTACTACTTAAATCAATTTTAAAAAACTTGATATCAGAATATGATGTTAATGTTAACATAACGCGTCTCTGAATTTGAATCAAGATCACAGTTAATTGAAGATTATTTGTTGATCTATCTTCTGCTTGTGAAAAGCCATAAACTTCGTTTAGTAATTAGCCTGCTCTAAGTCATAATACTCGATTTTCCGGACACTGCTTTGATTTATTACCTCAGAACAGTTCAATTGCTTTTTTTAAGTACATACGTTAGCACAGTGTTAAATATTTTTAAAGAGCCGCCCAAAATTCAAGTAGATCCTTAAAGCTTTCAAAATACGACAACCTGACTTTACTGAACCACCAAATTATGTGGTGATGCATGTATATATTTTTAGTTTTATTTGTGAATTTTAATTAAAGGGATTAGTGTTGTGAAAGATGCGGATTTTTTGCAAGATGGAAGATAAAGATGAAGTTGAAATTCTAAAATCTAGAAGATAAAGATAAAGATACAGATAAAGTGAAAAATTAAGAAAGATAAAGATAATTTGCAAGATAAAGGAACCAAAAAAGATAAAGATGAAGAAACAGTGTATATATGTAAATATGGTCGCCTGGACCCAGGAGAATGATACTAATACTAATACTTTATTCAGAAAAGAAACACAAGGGTAAAACAAAAGTCGCAAGGAAAATAAAATAAAATGCAAAATGTCCTGGACACACAGGCAAATAGATTGCGCTCACCTGTGCCCCATATGTTTGTGAAGTGCAATAAACAATAGTGGGTGATGTAAAGCAGAGCAGACAAATGAATGCACTAATTTTTACACCCGAGAACAAAGAGGTGATAGGCATTAAGCACACATAAATGTAGGTTTGGAGTTTTCCCGCGGTATCTGACTGACGCATGTACTACTACTACTGGCTGACAGCATGCACTTCTTTCTTTTCACAAAAATCAAATCCCTGCTATGTGCGCTTATACAAAGTATCATTGCAACAGTTATTGATTTTTTCATACTCCTCTATGATTCCCAGGCTTGGACTTAGATTGACGTGGGTGCTAGAAATTGTACTCCTGCTTAGATCGGTATCACTCCTGCTTACTTAGGTTGATTTACAGGCATTAGTTTGGGCTGCATGCCATAGGGTTTAAGCAATCGTTTTCTTTTCTTGTATTAAGATAAAACTTGGATGCATCTAAATGTATTTAACATCAAACCTGCATTTTTGATTACTCCCTAAATTATGTACATACTTTATCTGTTTTGCAAGACAAATTCCTATCAAAAAGATAAAGATAATGATAAAGATAGTCTGTGATTTTTCCAAAAGATAAAGATAAAGATGAAAAATTGTCAAGATAAAGATAAAGTTATCTTTATCTTTATCTTTATGTTGCTAAAAAGATAAAGATAAAGATATCTTTTACAACACTAGTAGGGATATTTTGGAGATATGATCAAAATGCTATTGTACATCGCAAGCAGATTAGATGACATATTCAACACTGTCTTGTTACTTCCTGGTCAAATGCCTCTTTGCCAAACAATACTAAAATATGGCTTTTCACCTTTTGATATAATATCACGCATCATTGTAACAAGCACATTTGACTGCTCTTTCTTCTGTTACAAATATCAATCGTGCATTTCTATGTAGTAGCTGGCCGACAATAAAGTTTGCTTCCTGCATTAAAATCAAGGATCCTTATGAAAATCAATAAAAACAAAAGAAAAAACCACTTAATTAGATCAAAACGTCATTCTTTATATATTTTTCTACTTGATTTATATCCGGCATTTCAAATCATGAATTGTAGCAAGTTTGTGCGCTGCCCTTGATTTTTATATTTCAGGAACACTGCTAAGCAAGTTCAGTAAAACGTAGAGCAGGCATTATTCACTTATATATATATATATATATATATATATATATATATATATATATATATATATATATATATATATATATATATATATATATATATATATATATATATATATATATATATATATATATATATATATATATATATATATATATATATATATATATATATATATATATATATATATATATATATATATATATATATATATATATATATATATATATATATATATATATATATATAAGCAAGAAAAAATGCTCCAATGGAACAAAAAAGGTAGAATATACTTGAAACAAAGAATTATCAAGGACGTAAAAGGAGGGGACTAGAAAAAGCTCCTATCTACAAATGTCACAAAATTTGCTAAAACTCAGAAATTTCCTAAACAAAGAAATATTGAAAGTAAGTAAATCAAAGAAAAAACCTACCTGTGCCTAAAACTGCAAGATCTTGTGAAAATCAGACTTTTTCGAAGCAATGCTAAACTCGAAGTATATTCTGCGGTCTGCAGAAGAAAGCAGCATCCTGTCGAACAAAGATAAAACATTGAGCTAGATAACTTAACCACTCACTCTGCAAAAGCAGATATCGCCATAGCTGAGCAGCGCCATGTTGCAATATTTTTCTGGGTCAAAAAATAGTAATTATGGTTTTATGGAAAAATGGAAATTTTTGATGCTTCTGATTGAACACTGGTGTATACCCCTAACCTCCCATGCCTAATGCTTATCAGTTTACATGGGCAGGAATAAAATCCGGGTGGTCTGGTTGGATTAAACGCCAGAATAGTACTGAATGGACGCTTGCATTGTGTAGAAATCACAGTCTTTTGTTGCAGTATCGCAAATAATTATAGGATATAACTTTTTGTAATATTTATCTAGCCACAATATCGAATAAAGTAACGTTGCAAGTGATTAGCAAAAACGCAGATTTGAGATTTATTTTACAAGCTATATATTAAGCATTGGACACTATACCTTGACGTGGGGGTTTGGGGAGTACGCACCCCAAGGCAAAATACCCAACAAGAAAACGCAAATACCCAACAATACCTTCAGAATTCAATTTTTTAAATCATTCTGCTCTTTTTGGGTTTTTTTGTTAGGTATCAATACGAGTAGATAGAGCTCAACAAGAAACGTTCAAAAATAGTGTTTTCTTCGCCATAGCACTATTTTTAGGGCCAATATTCCAATTTGAAAACCCCCCTCAGAATTTTGGAACCGCCACTGTATGGTGGACAATATGAGGAGGTTCACCTATTTTTTCAGAGGCCGCAGAATATACTTCGATTTTTGCGTTGCTTAGAAAAAGTCTGATTTTTAGCAGATCTTGCAGTTTTAGGCACACATAGTTTTTTCTTTGATTTTTTTACTTTCATTTTTTCTTTGTTTAGGAAATTTCTGAGTTTTAGCAAATTTTGTGACATTTGTAGATAGGAGCTATTTTTAGTCCCCTCCTTTTACGTCGTTGATAATTCTTTGTTCCGAGTATATTCTACCTTTTTTTGTTCCATTGGAGCATTTTTTCTTGCTAGCACCCAACTTTTTGTTAGCAAAAAATAGAAGTTATACCTATCTTTGTCAGTGTTGTAGCGAATGTCATTAGGAACTGCTTCCACCTTAGCAATTTATAATTGCATTGTGTATGAATTATATTCCGACTCCGCGCGTTTGCAGTATTATTCAGCTGAAGTTCGAAGCAGCATTATTTTCTGTGCTCAAGATGGAATTCCCTTATCGCTTCTGATCGTTGCTTAATTCGACCATGATGCTACTTCAACAAATAATCTCGCATTTTGTCATTTTTCTTCACGCTGACTCTTATTTAGTCCGATAAAGTTCATTGTAAACAAACGCGCCCAACTGGCATCTCACACTTCATTTATTGTTTGTTTTTTCTAATTTAAGAAAAATATTATGGTTTTGCAAGGCTCTAGGTCAAGTGTTAATATGCAGTGTTTACTTACATAAACAAAATGCACAGAAGATTTTAGTCGGATTCGTAAATCTGATATTACGCGGATATTACAATCAACATTTATAAAGACATCTCGTCTCAACAATGGTCTGATGACAAATTAACATTAGGTGTAAAACAGTTTACACCACTGTTGTGTAAAAAAATGTGTCTAATTGACTTCTCACACTTGATTCCTTGAAAATTTCTAGTCCCAAGGAAAAAATAAGGTTTCTGCAAGGCTCTAAAATGAAGATTAATATGTAGTGTGTAAAAAGGATTTTATTCAGAATCGTAATTTTAATATTGCTTCGATATTACGACCAACTTTTATGAAAATAGTAAGTCTCCATAATTTTGTAAGGATAAATTAACATTGGTTTAAACCACTTTACTGAACTGTTGAGTGTAAACACACGCGCCAAAATTGCATATCGAATTTGGTTTTAGGTTCATTTACAGACTTGAGAATCATGTCCCCAACTCATAACCGAAGAAGCTGGCAGAAAGAAACAAGACAGAAACCTGTTTAAAGCATCCCATTCTTGACTTTACACTAGCTTAATATTGGTTTAGACATACGCGATTTGCTTTGACATACACCCCATATAAGGCACTTTATTTTTATTCTATTGGACTTTTCCTGACTTCTGAATGGAGAAAGTGGCGGACAAAACTCAAACAAAGACATATTTTCCATCTTTCAGAACATTGTAAACTTTAAAAATCCGTACCGTATTCGCCATTGAGTGTAGAGAAATTCGGTTTTGGTACAGTTCGTAGCTTTCAAGTCGTAGTACGTTTTTATGTGCAAAAATTCTGTTGAAAAAATTATTTGATATGATTTACCAATCAGAATTAGATAAAAAACGTGTTTTCTCGCCCATTTTTCACGTCTGATTTCAAAATTTACACCCCCATAAATAACTCAATATTGCGTTTTTTTTGAACGTGGTTTGCTGCAGCGTGTAGCCCCTAAGTAGTTAACCGGGTCTCCTGGGCTGCAACACAAAGTATAGCCCGTGCTTAAGCATAGGCTTTGTTGAAGCATAGTCATAAGTTGATGCATAGGCTATATGCTTTGTGTTGCTACCTTGGGGATGACGGCACACTATTGTTAACCTCAACTATGGGTATACTGGAGACTATTTTAAATTTGGGGATCAGGTCAACCAGGTATACTTTACACTACAGCATGAGTACCTATTTAATGCAGGGGGAGGGGGAACTATCAGAATTTTATTTTTTATGGGACAACTATGAACACCGCTTACCATACTAAATCCGTACAATATTCTAACTTGGGTATCAGATGACCACTTTACACTTTACAATCGAGTACTTTACACCATATCATAAAACCGCTATAACTCATGAACCAATAGTTGAATCGAGCTGAAATGTTCAGAATGTAAAGACTACATGTCAAAAATAATGTATATGGAAATTCGTGCACCGGCTTACTGTAACTATGTTATACAACGTATTTTTTGAACTAAAGGCCGGATTGAGCTGAAATGTTCAGAATGTAAAGACTACGTGCCAAAAATAGTGTATATGGAAATTTGTGTACCGGCTTACTGTAGCTATGTTATAACACGTATTTTCTGAACCAATGGCCGGATTGAGCTTAAATTTGAGAAACAGCATTTACGCAAGACACAAATTCTTTACACATTGTCTTACTGTAGGAATACTGTAGCTTTCTGGATTTTCTATATCTCACAAACTGACAGTTAAATAAAGCTGAAATTCAATAAATTAGATGTATACGAGTCAAAAATAACGTACGCAAAATATAGTGCATGGGGTTACTGTAGGTATGCTACAACACATATCTTTTAATTTGCCGAGCTGGAAATTTGAGCGATTTCACAAACACAATAGAACAGTGCACCAGAACTACTATAGGTAACATTTAGTAACCCATAGTGTGGAAAAGGTGGTTGTGAAAAAGGTTACAAAGGGTCCACAGTCTCGCACAGATCTCCCCAACCTAAAGCTAGAGGATCGCTCTGTAGACTGCAGATCTTTTGTATGAACACACTGAAAACGTGCATAATTCTTAATGAGATTATGAGACAATAAAACATGAAGATACGGGTTTAACGAAAAAATCAGACATATTTTATAAGATTTGGAAATTATTTTGTATAATTTGGAAACTTTTTTGTAAAATTTGGAAACTTTTTTGTAAAATTTGGAAATTATTTTGTAAAATTTGGAAATTTTTTTATATGGTTAAGTATATGTGTTTAGTAGAATTTGGAAACTTTTTTGTAAAATTTGGAAATTATTTTGTAGAATTTGGAAATTATTTTGTAAAATTTGGAAATTATTTTGTGAAGATTGGAAATTTCAAAAAAAAACAAAAGTATTTACAGTTTGACAACCGTGGAAACCCATGGGTCAAATTTTGATGGGTACCCCGCCAGTGGACCAGATATTTGGTCTTATTATTCCTCCTATGTGTATTTAGAATTTTATCAACAATCAAAAGCTCACCTTTCTTTACATAGATTTTTTGAAGTTATGGCTCATAAAAGACACCCTCCAATGTCTCACCCATTTGATCTTGCAGAGTGTAAACAGGCGGTGTTCTTGCATATTTATCTTTATTTGTGAACCACTCTTCTGTCCAATTAGGCCAAAAGCCTTTTTCAAATGCACGTTTTACTTTACTTATTCGAACATTATCTCCAACATTAAATTCAAATATAATAGGTCGTCTAATGGTTCGAAATACTTTATTCAGAATTTCCTGCTCATTTTCTTCATCCACATTTGCCAGAAATGTCCCTATAGTTCGATGGTACGAATTGTTATAATTTTCCAACAAATCAGCCAAAACGTCAATGTACCTATATGTATTTTTGGCTGTAAAATATCTCCACATTTTTTCCTTTAGAGTGCGGTTAAAATGTTCTACAACACTAGCTTTTAGTTCACTTTTGGTTGTGAAAAAGTGGATATCCTGAGTTTTTAGAAAATTTTGCATTTCTTTGTTGATAAATTCTTTTCCTGCATCTGTCTGCAATTTATATGGCATTCAACCGGTTCTAAAAATTTCCTGAATGCTTCTAGAACCGCTTTGGTAGTTTTGGTTTTGAGTGGCAAGGACCATGCGTATTTTGAAAACATATCAATACAATTCAGTAAAAATTTATACCCACCATTAAATTTGCTCAATGACCGCAAATCAACAAGATCAGCCTGCCATTGCTCATCAATACCACTTACTAGAACTTTATTGTGAGTGAAATGCTTTTTGGCTGGTTTATGTAATGTATATGTGGGCTGCTTAGCCAGCCATGCTTTCACTTGCAAAAGTTTTAAATTAGGTAACACTTTTTTGCTTCTTTTGTATAACTGATTTGCCCCAGAATAACCAGTCTTGCTATTATAATACAAGTTTTTCAATGTTCTATCCATTTTGGTTATATTAAATTAATGCAATGACAATACTTATAGATGAATGAGCAGGATTTTTTTGGTTTTATATTTTATTATATTTTTGGGTTTTTTATTTTTTTAATCATAAATAATACTTAATAATTCAATTTTTCCTTTTCTTCCTCCAAATCATGGGCTATATATCGCCTTATAATGCTGTTTCCTGCATCCTGATATGATCGGTTATATTCTATACATTGTGGACACATTTGTACAGTAAAATATGTATGCCCTGAATTCGTTTCAAAACAATCTTTTTCCGAAATGGCTCTTTAACAATAAAAACATAATTGAATCATGAGAGGAAACATCGGCCATTCTAGAGTTTTGCCCACAAGGAGCTATTGGTGGTTTAATTGACCTGCCATACGGCTTCTTTACTCATCACTAAAAGCATATTTCTTAATTTGATGCACTTCCTCCATCTTTGAAAGGATTCCTAATATTTGGGAATGCTACTCATATTTATAGACTTACTTTATAAATATTAAAACAAATTACAAAAAGTAAATGCAATCATTAAAAATGCTTTTTGAGCATCCTTTCACGTGTATAGTTTCTGGACCAACAAAGTCTGGAGGGACATCCTTCATTTAACAAATAATTCAAAATAGAGAAAGGCTCATAAATACTAAAATATCAAAAATCTGGTGGTGTTATACAGAGAATTAAGCACTCTACCAAAAAGTAAAAAACGTCACATTTGTAGAAGGTTTTCCAGATTTTAATCACATTAGGCAATATAGTCCAACACCACATTTTGTGGTGTTGGATGATTTAATGCAAGAAAGCAAAGGCAAGCCACACTTAATTCAGCTCTTCACTCGTGGTTGTCATCATTGGAATGTCAGCCTTATTCATGTTGTTCACAATTTATTTTTTGATGGTCTTTGAACTTCGCAAGTGAATCCAGATTATATAGTGCTGCTCAAAAATATGAGTGATAAACTGCAAGCACAGGTTTTAGCACACCAGCTTTATCCTTTGAATTCAAAATATTTCTTAGAAGTCTTTATTGACTGCTAGTTTGTGAGATATAGAAAATCCATAAAGCTACAGTATACCTACAGTAAGACAATGTGTAAAGAATTTGTGTCTCGCGTATATGCTGTTTCTCAAATTTAAGCTCAATCCGGCGATTGGTTCAAAAAATACGTGTTATAAGATAGCTACAGTAAGCCGGTACACGAATTTTTATATACATTTTTCTGGCATGTAGTCTTTACATTCTGAACATTTCAGCTCAATCCGGCCATTAATTAAAAAATACGTGTTATAACATAGCTACAGTAAACCAGTGCACGAAGTTCCATATACATTATTTTTGACATGTAGTCTTTACATTCTGAATAGTTAAGCTCAATCCGTCCATTGCTTCATGATTTATAGCGGTTTTATGATATGGTGTAAACTACTCGACTTTAAAGTGTAAAGTGGTCAACTGATACCCAAGTTAGAATAATGTACGGATTTAGTATGGTAAGCGGTGTTCATAGTTGTTCCATAAAACATAAAATTCTGATAGATTTTCCCTCCCTCTGCATTAAATAGGTACTCATGCTGTAGTGTAAAGTATACCTGGTTGATCTGATCCGCAAATTTAAAATAGTCTCCAGTATGAACATAGTTGAGGTTAACTATAGTGTGCCGTCAACCCCTGGGCTGCAACACAAAGTATAGCCCGTGCTTAAGCATAGGCTGTGTTGAAGCATAGTCATGTGTTGAAGCATAGGCTATATGTTTAATCTATATGTTTAATTATGCAATTTAATTTTTTTAACTATGTTTAATTTTTCTATTTAATGCAGGGAGGGGGAATCTATCAGAATTTTATTTTTTACGGGACAACTATGAACACCGCTTACCATGTTTAATCCGTACAATATTCTAACTTGTGTATCAGTTGACCACTTTACACTTTACACTCGAGTAGTTTACACCATATCATAAAACCGCTATAAATCATGAACCAATGGCCGGATTGAGCTGAAATGTTCAGAATGTAAAGGCTACATGTTAGAAATAGTGTATATGGAAATTCGTGCACTGGCTTACTGTAGCTATGTTATAACACGTATATTTTGAACTAATGGCCGGATTGAGCTGAAATGTTCAGAATGTAAAGACTACATGCAAAGAATAATGTATATAGAAATTCGTGTACCGGCTTACTGTAGCTATGTTATGACAGGTATTTTTTGAACAAATGGCCGGATTGAGCTTAAATTTGAGAAACAGCATATACGCGAGACACAAATTCTTTACACATTGTCTTACTGTAGGTATACTGTAGCTTTCTGGATTTTCTATATCTCACAAACTAACAGTCAATAAAGGCTTCTAAGAAATATTTTGAATTCGAAGGATAAAGCTGGCGTGCCGAAACCTGTGCTTGCAGTTTATCATTTGGATTTTTAAGCAGCACTATATAATCTGAATTCACTCGCGAAGTTTGAAGGCCATCAAAAAATAAATTGAGAACAGCATGAATAAGGCTGGCATTCCAATGATGAAAACCACAAGTTAAGAGCTGAATTAACTGTGGCTTGCCTTTGCTTTCTTGCATTAAATCATCCAACACCACTAACTGTGGTGTTGGACTATATTGCTTAATGCGATTAAAATCTGGAAAATCTTCTACAAATGTGACGTTTTTTACTTTTTGGTAGAATGGTTGATTCTCTGTATAAGACCACCAGATTTTTGATATTTTAGTATTTATGAGCCTTTCTCTATTTTGAATTATTTGTTGAATGAAGGATGTCTTCCCGGACTTTGATGGTCCAGAAACTATACACGTGAAAGGATGCTCAAAAAGCATTTTTAAGGATTGCATTTACTTTTTGTAATTTGTTTTAATATTTATAAAGTAAGTCTATAAATATGAGTAGCATTCCCAAATATTAGGAATCTTTTCGATGATGGAGGAAGTGACTGAAATTAAGAAATATCCTTTTAGTGATGAGGAAAGGAAGCCATATGGCAGGTTGATTAGACCGCCAATAGCTCTTTGTAGGGATGCAACGGATGCGGGTTTTCCAATAATATCGGATTCGGATCCGGATCCGGATCCGTACAATTCAAAATAACGGATCCGGATCCGGATACGGATCCATAAAATTTAAAATAACGGATCCGGATCCGGATCCGGATCTTTAATTATTAAAATAACGGATAATAACGGATCCGGATCCGGATCCGGATCCATGAATATGCATTATGAACGCTTAATTTTTTTAATACCTAAATGTTTGTTCGCAAGTACGGTGCTCACTAGTTTCAGAAGCAGAATTACTATAGGATGATGAAATAAGCAAAGCTGCATGAGCTTGGTTCAGTGGTCCAGATTGATCTTAATTCGGCTGTAGCTTGAAAAACTGCGAATCTGGCGTCTTCCTCTCATTAATCGGAAATGCCAAAAAGCATTTCTAGTCCTATCTGAAACTATTTTACGCTAGCTGATAACGAATCTAAATGGCAATGTAATCTCTGCGCAGCAAAGCTTTCCAGAAGCGGTGGAGGGGTACCACCCAGTGTTTTTTTGGACAAGGTCCGTTTATACATGTACAAAGATGGTCCACAAAAGTCTTTGTACATTTAGTACATGCACATTTTTGTGTACTATAGTACAGTAGCGATTTTAGTGTGGTAAAACAGGGTTTTCGATCTTTGATAGCGTATTTTATCTAATTTCTGGGTTTCTGACGCCAAAAATTATTAAAAATTGTCTCAAAACGGCGCGAAGCGCCGAATAATTTGACATCTTTCCATTCTAAATGCAAATTCTGCTATTTTAAAGATATATAGGACAAATAATTACTCATTTAGGCGCGAAGCGCCCGAAATTTTTGGGAATTTTACACCTTTTTACAGTTTTTGTCTTCCCAAAAATCTTTGTACATTTTGTACACACAAATTTTTGGGTACTATAATATGGTACAGTAGCGATTTTAGTAGTGTTAAAAACAGAGTTGCTCGACTTTTGGTAGTGTATTATAGCAAATTTCTGCTTCTCCAAGAGCGAAAATCACTATCATCTTAAAAGGGCGCGAAGCGCCGAAAAATTTGACATTTTTCCTTTTGAAATCCTATTCCTGCCATTATAAAGATATATACAACACACAGTTACTCATTTCGGCGCAAAGCGCCGAAAATTTTTGCGAATTTCAGTCCTTTTCTGAAATAATTGTCTTCCCAAAAATCTTTGTACATGTACAAAGACGGTCCCGAAAAGTTTTTGTACATCGGGAAAAATCTTTTCCGAGTACAAAAAAACACTGGTACCACCTGTATGAAAAAGCGTCCGTAAACTAAGCATGCGGCGGATTATAAAAAGTTCAAAGCAGAGGAGTCCCAGCAGATCGAAGAAAAGGAAGGAGGTATTCTTGTTAAGCACAGATTGTAGAAGATTCCCGTCAGGCATGTCTACTTTCCTTTGCAGAAAAACGCGCAGATTGCGAAAAGAGTGCTTTGAAACATGAAAAACAAAAAGTGCAAATGACAATGGAAGCATGCTTACTTCCTGTTTTATTTTTATGAGAAAATTCCGAATTAACTTATGTACGATTTGAGGGTAAAAAATGGAATAACGATGATGCAAGATCAATTGATATAGATGAGCCGTTAGTTGAGCTTATGACTTTGAGCAATCTACCGTTTTCTTTGGTTGCAAAAAAGCTGCTGTTTCTTAAATACAATTTGCCTGTCATTGAATTTGAGTATTAAGTCAATCAAAGTGAAGCTTTTGTCTCATAATGATGTTGTTTCTTCAATACAATTCAAGGTTTAATGATATTTTATCATAATCTCTTGGATCCGTTTAGGATCCGTTTTAAACTGTAAAAATAACGGATCCGGATCCGGATCCGGATCATATTTTTTAAAAATACCGGATCCGGATCCGGATCCGGATCTTAATTTTTCAAAATAGCGGATCCGGATCCGGATCCGGATCCAAAATAATACCGGATAATAACGGATCCGGATCCGGATCCGGATATCCGTTGCATCCCTAGCTCTTTGTGGGCAAAACTTAGAACGGCCGATGTTCCCTGTCATGATTCAATTATGTTTTTATTGTCAAAGACCCATTTCGGAAAACGATTGTTTTGAAACAAACTCAGGGCGTACATATTTTACTGTACAAATGTGTCCACGATGTATAGAAAATAACCGATCACCTCAGGATGCAGGAAACAGCGTTATAAGGCAATATATAGCTCAAGATTTGGAGAAAGAAAAGGAAAAATTGAATTAATAAGTATTATTTATGATTAAAAAAATAAAAAACCCCAAAAAATAATAAAACATGAAACCCCAAAAAATCCTGCTCATTCATCTATAAGTATTGTCATTGCATTAATTTAATATAACCAAAATGGATAGAACATTGAAAAACTTGTATTATAATAGCAAGACTGGTTATTCTGGGGCAAATCAGTTATACAAAAGAAGCAAAAAAGTGTTACCTAATTTAAAACTTTTGCAAGTGAAAGCATGACTGGCTAAGCAGCCCACATATACATTACATAAACCAGCCAAAAAGCATTTCACACATAATAAAGTTCTAGTAATTGGTATTGATGAGCAATGGCAGGTTGATCTTGTTGATTTGCAGTCATTGAGCAAATTCAAAGGTGGGTATAAATTTTTACTAAATTGTATTGATTAGTTTTTAAAATACGCATGGTCTTTGCCACTCAAAACCAAAACTTTAAAAGCGGTTCTAGAAGCATTCCAGGAAATTTTTAGAACCGGTTGAATGCCATATAAATTGCAGACAGATGCAGGAAAAGAATTTATCAACAAAGAAATTCAAAATTTTCTAAAAACTCAGGATATCCACTTTTTCACAACCAAAAGTGAACTAAAAGCTAGTGTTGTAGAACGTTTTAACCGCACTCTAAAGGAAAAAATGTGGAGATATTTTACAGCCAAAAATACATATAAGTACATTGACGTTTTGGCTGATTAGTTGGAAAATTATAACAATTTGTACCATCGAACCATAGGGACATTTCCGGCAAATGTGGATTAAAAAATGAGCAGGAAATTCTGAATAAAGTATTTCGAACCATTAGACAACCTATTATATTTAAATTTAATGTTGGAGATAACGTACGAATAAGTAAAGTAAAACGCACATTTGAAAATGGCTTTTGGCCTAATTGGACAGAAGAGTGGTTCACAATTAAAGAAAAATATGCAAGAATACCGCCTGTTTACACTCTGCAAGATCAAATGGGTGAGACATAGGAGGGTGTCTTTTATGAGCCGGAACTTCAAAAAATCCATGTAAAGAAAGGTGAGCTTTTGATAGTTGATAAAATTCTAAATACGCGTAGAGGGAATAATAAGACCAAATATCTGGTCCACTGGCGGGGGTACCCATCAAAATTTGACTCATGGGTTTCCACGGTTGTCAAACTGTAAATACTTTTGTTTTTTTTTTTTGAAATTTCTAATCTTTACAAAATAATTCCCAAATTTTACAAAATAATTTCCAAATTCTACAAAATAATTTCCTAATTTTACAAAAAAGTTTCCAAATTCTACAAAATAATTTCCAAATTTTACAAAAAAGTTTCCAAATTCTACAAAAAAACATATACTTAACCATATAAAAAAATTTCCAAATTTTACATATAATTTCCAAATTTTACAAAAAAGTTTCCAAATTTTACAAAAAAAGTTTCCAAATTTTACAAAATAATTTCCAAATTTTACAAAAAGTTTTCAAATTTTGCAAAAAAGTTTCCAAATTTCACAAAATAATTTCCAAATTATACAAAATAATTTCCAAATTTTACAAAAAAGTTTCCAAATTCTACAAAATAATTACCAAATCTTACAAAATATGTCTGATTTTTTCGTTAAACCCGTATCTTCATGTTTTATTGTCCCTTAATCTTATTAAGTATTATGCACGTTTTCAGTGTGTTCAAACAAAAGATCTGCAGTCTACAGAGCGATCCTCTAGCTTTAGGTTGGGGAGATCTGTGCGAGACTGTGGACCCTTTGCAACCTTTTTCATAACCACCTTTTCCACACTATGGGTTACTAAATGTTGCCTATAGTAGTTCTGGTGCACTGTTCTATTGTGTTTGTTGAATCTCTCAAATTTCCACCTCGGCAAATTAAAGGATACATGTTGTAGCATACCTACAGTAACCCCATGCACTATATTTTGCGTACATTATTTTTGACTCATATACATCTGATTTATTGAATTTCAGCTTTATTTGACTGTTAGTTTGTGAGATATAGAAAATCCAGTAAGCTACAGTATACCTACAGTAAGACAACGTGTAAAGAATTTGTGTCTTGCGTATATGCTGTTTCTCAAATTAAAGCTTAATCCGGCCGTTGCTTCAAAAATACGTGTTATAACATAGCTACAATAAGCTGGTACACGAATTTCCATATACAATATTTTTGGCATGTAGTCTTTACATTCTGAACATTTCAGCTCAATCCGGCCATTAGTTCAAAAAATACGTGATTTAACATAGCTACAGTAAGCCGGTGCACGAATTTCTATATACATTATTTTTGACATGTAGTCTTTACATTCTGAACATTTCAGCTCGATTCAACTATTGGTTCATGAGTTATAGCGGTTTTATGATATGGTGTAAACTACTCGAGTGTAAAGTGTAAAGTGGTCAACTGATACCCAAGTTAGAATATTGTACGGATTTAGTATGGTAAGCGGTGTTCATAGTTGTCCCATAAAAAATAAAATTCTGATGGTTCCCCCTCCCCCTGCGTTAAATAGGTACTCATGCTATAGTGTAAAGTATACCTGGTTGACCTGATCCGCAAATTTAAAATAGTCTCCAGTATACCCGTAGTTGAGGTTAACTATAGTGTGCCGTCATCCCCTAGGTAGCAACACAAAACATATAGCCTATGCTTCAACACATGACTATGCTTCAACACAGCCTATGCTTAAGCACGGGCTATACTTTGTGTTGCAGCCCAGGGAGACCCGATTTACTACTCCCCTAGAAGCTGCTTGATTACTGTTATACTCATTTTAGCCCAACTCATAAGCGGAAAAAGCTGGCAGAGAATTCTTACTCAAAATCTGTTTTTTACACCATCGACTATAGTTTAAACTTTAAACCTCTGGACCTAACTCCCTATTGCGCGTAGAAATGTCTGCCTGTAGGCAGATTGTTGCCCTTGATCCGCTCTACATTTCTGTCACAAGATATTTTTAAAAACTCATAACCGGAGTTAGTATCAAACATAAACAAGTTGAAAACTCGACCAAAATGTGCTTTTTCACCCCAGATTTTTGCACTCTTTACACTCCCATTTGAGAACTAATGCGAATTTCAACAAACAAAAAAAATGTACACTCCCATTTGAGAACTAATGCGAATTTCAACAAACAAAAAAATTAATTTGGAGCATTCCTTCCTCTACAAATCTATGACATTAATTTATTTTAGGAGTCAATACTGAGTTGTTATATTGTAATATAACAACTTAGTATTGACTCCTCAAAAATACCTCCCAAAATTTATCCTATGTTATATTGTTACACAAAAACTTTACACCTTCTTTACACAGCCAGTTTTGAGTTTCAAGAAAGAACAAAAATCACAGGAGCGATTTTTTTTATTATCTTTCTTTCAAAAAAACCGCATCTTCCAGAAGTGTAACGTTATTTATAGCTGTAGGGGGATGCACTGGTGTTAGGGGTACCCAAGTATATAATAGGTACGCGCTAACGCGCTACCTATGATATATATATATATATATATATATATATATATATATATATATATATATATATATATATATATATATATATATATATATATATATATATATATATATATATATATATATATATATATATATATATATATATATATATATATATATATATATATATATATATATATATATATATGTGTGTGTGTGTAAAGATAGCTCTACACGCTGTTTTGCCACTTTGGTTCAACACAAAATTTCATTTGTTTTGCAGTACGTTGTGCCTACATACACACGACTGTTTAGCCCAGATGTACAATTTTGTGCTCAATGTCCATACACACATACGCGACCACTAAGCGCAACGCTATAGTGTGTCGCCCAGGACCACCTTCCCCCAAAAATTATTATATTTTCATTTCCTTTCCCATACATATTTTCAATAAAAATATGGGATAGGAAAATGAGCACTCGGGCTTAATGCGACTTGAGTATGAATTGGTATGTGTGTTATGATATCTTACATGTCATATGTGTGTGTCTCATATTTGTGCCTATCTTGTTTGTACATTCCTTTACCGTAAGATTTGCCCATAGGCCTATTGTTATTCTCGTAGATCCATTCTGCGTTTCTTTGTCCGCATTGATACGCCTCTTTTTTTGTATCATTTAAAACTGCGTGCGAGCGCAGTTTTGATGATCATTATGGCACCTTAAAAGTTATCAATTTACATTGAGCTTCTAAGCCTGAGAGCCTTTTGCCAGCTTCCACGCTATACGTTCTTTTCTTTTCCATGCGTTGAGCAGTCTCCACACATAGTCATTAGTTTTTCCCTGCATGGCAGCAGGAATTCCTCCGTGTTTTTAGTTGCATAGTGGGCAGGTTCTTTTCGCCTCTAAGCATTTGTTTTTCTTTTGTGTGCGCCAAGTTGGCATTTATTTGTATGCCTTTGGCGGAGCTCCATGCCCTTTGTTAAATACATTGTTTGTTTTATCTGATTAGCATAACACAACAGTCGGCAGCATGCATCCTTCATGCTGTCGCGTTTTTTATTGCTTCACGATTTTCTGTTGAATTTCTGTCCTTGTGCTACACTATACTTAGAAACCCTCAATATTTTCAAACACCAGAATTTGGTCCAAAACAAGTTAAATAATAATCTTGTTTGAGCCCTCAATTCGGTTTCTGGGGAACTTACATTAATTAGGTACTTAATCTCAAATGGGTTAAGTGAGTAAGTTTCACTAGGTGCATGTGTAGAGGGCCGGGCTATCTTGACAGGCTGGGCCGCTTACCCCCAAGTCGCTGGCTGTTGATGGACCCCCTAAAAGTGTGATTACCCCCTGTGTGAGTGCAAAAGCTTGAGCCGGGTCAAGTAAGCTTGTAGCGTAGCATAGAAGCTAAGTTTTACATTGGAGGTCATTCAGAACGACCGGCCGAGCTAACATTGTTCAATTTTCTGCCTGAAATTTTCAAAAAATATTCCACTTTGTGTAACCATACAATGTTTGTGTGTATTTTTAATATTTCACTGTTTGTGTGCATTTTTTGACTTTATTGTGTTGGTGTGCATATTTTTTCTGTTTGAGATTGGGGTTGTGACAAAAATTTCTTGTCCTGATCTTAATCTCTATTGTCTGCCATGCCAGCCAAAAAACTAGAGGGAAAAATGACTAGAATAAGGGATGAAAACCCCGGATAAGTCGCTCAAGCAGGCTAGCACACAGAAATTCTCTCGAAATTTGTCAAATGACTCAGATTCTGATCATAGCATCAGTGAACAAAACTGTGCAAGCTCAGACAGTGTTGTGAATGCAAATCAGACGTTTAGCATCCAAAATCAGGACACAAGTGTTGACTCTACACAGGCCAACCAAGTTGCAAACGACGACAATATCACTCTTTGCCAAATTTTGAACAAAACGACAATTCCTAATCTGCAACAATCGGTTTCTGACACAAACGTGAATCAAATGTGATGTTTGCACATATGCAAGAATTAGAAAATCGTCTCGAACGTATAGTTGTTGAACATGTGCATGCCACAACAGCAAAATGCAAACTCTGCAAGGCCTTATATGCAGCCTATTGAGCCACAACTGGCTCCCAATGTCACTGCAAACGCGGACTAGCAGCATTTAGCTCGCTTTGCAAAATGCTGACTTGGATTCATGCGTGCAGCTTGCAACGCCAACGCCCATCCGTCGTTTGTCTGCCTCAGTGCGTCCAAATCAGCTAATTGCGTAGCGTTCATTGCATCACACCGTCACTGTAAATGCTAAGCAGCAACATTTAGCTCATTATGCGAATGTTGAACTGTCTCCACGAGTACAGATTGTCTCACCAGCCATTCTGCCAGCCCCAAACCAAGCTAATCCAGTAAATTCTGAACTACCGCCACTTCATGCAATGCATATTCTGCAGAATCAAATTTTCGTACCATTGATCCTACCGAACCAGATTCCACCTCAGTATCAGCAGAACCAAAGATTTCCCTATCTGGATCAAGCTACTGACTCTTTGCCGGAAAGTCCCAGGCGTCATAGATCTCTTTCAAAGACGTTCACGGCGTTGTTGCTACCATGACGCCTTGTCTGATAGCTCAGAAAATGTAGGTATTTGCTACCTAGCTGACTCTATGAACAGAGGTCCATTTTTGCAACAAATTCAGTTCACAATAGCCAATAAAAAGTTTTTCCAAGGTAAAAAAATAGATATTCGTGGATGTTTTCATGAACTTGAGTAATTAGCAAATGGCTACAGAGTTGATGAAAGATTGTGTCTTGATTTGTTACCATCTTTTTTTGATACCTTTATGACTCAATTGTTTCATTCCGTACCCAATGACGTTTGTGAATCACGTGAACATACAAAGCATGCATTAATTGCAGAATTTTGTCCTATCGACACAGACATGTTGTTTGATAGATTTCTTGAGCGCAAACAGTTTTTGGCATTATGTGAAAATCTCATTTGTGCTAAACCAGAAATCCAGGTTGATTCAATAGCTTTTGACAAAATGCTTTGTCATCAGCTCATAAAAGCGATCAATCAAGAAATCACAAAAGAGGCTTACAATGGAGCGTGTGAAGCGCCACTACAGGATTTTTTCCATGCTACGCATTGCATAGAGTTTGCAAAACTACAGTATGCTCCAGCTAAGCAGCCTACATCGTATTTACCAGCAACAGCCGCTGCAGTAGCTAGTATTGTGTAGCCGAAAAATAATTTTTGTCATTCAATGAATAGTCAGAATGAGACCTCCATCAATGTATGTCTTTTTGTCAAGCACGTCCAGAGACATCTAATGCTTAAAAACAACCATACTGCGTGCATTGCAAACACATGGGCCACACCAGAGATGAATATTTTTGGCGTCCACAAAACAACAACCGAAATTATTGCAACAGCAAAACTCACATTTCCAGTGAGTACGTGTATTGCTATCATAGCCGATCTAGGCCAGTATTTCAAAACAACCCATCATTGTCGCGTTCGAACTACTGTCACCCGTGGAATTTTTGTGTGTTTTAAAACTCACAGTATCCATCTACGTCTCAAAATTATGACTCCCGTCAAGATTTTTGATGTCCGAGCAATGTTTTTTGGCAAAATTACAGTAATCGCCAAAACTACAGTTATTCCTACAGTAATATGCAATATTATGACAATGACAGAAACATGTATGCAAACAATCGTTTTGCAGAACATTCTCAGAATTATTACCAGCCTAATAAAGCATATCAACAATTTCCGCAGCAACCTATGCATTCTAAACCCCCCTGGGCACTTATGCATTTGGTATCTTCCACATCCACCTTTATGTTTCCCCCACCGCTGCCGACCCAAACAACTAATAATAATGAAAACGTCATAAGTTTGTCTGTCTCTACTTCCGATAATTTGGAGCAGCTTTTTGCATCCCAAGCTTTTCTCAAAGAGAATCATCGCTTACAGAAACGTTTAACAGTCTACAAAAAGCTAAATTTGCAGGTCAAAACTCAGGATGTTGCTAACAAAACCACAGTTAGCCATGCATCTACGAATTTGCCTACAATAATAGTGCAAATCAATGGAGTAAAGCTCCTGCGTTAATTGACACAGGATCAGAAGTTACAATGATGACCACGAGCGCTTTCTGCGCTTAGCTTTCAAATTGCCACCAGAACAAGCAGTGCATGTTTTTCATGGAATCGTAAAAATGACAGCAACTGTGCGTTTCACCTATATCATGCAAATCACAGTCGCAGAACAACCTACTCTGGCTATTGTCTTACTCATTGATGATTTACCGGAAGATCTGCTTCTAGACTTCGATTTTTGCAAACAAGCCTTATTTTTCGTCAACACAGTCAAAGATTGTTCTTTTGCCAATGGTTTTTGTGTCGAATTACTATCCGCAAATGACAAAAAAACATTTTCACATAAACACTGATATGCAAATCGCGTGTCCAGTTTGTGCTCGCATAAGTGTTACCAAATCAATTGTCATTCAATCGTGTCATGAAGTTGTGACGCCCAGATATGTTTATTTTGGTTAATTTAATGCTGAAATTGCTCTTTTAGAACCTGATAATGATTTCATGCTAAGCAAATCACTGTTCGTCACACCAGCTATCATTGACTTGTCAGTCCCTGTTTTTCCCCTTTGCGTCTGCAATACAACTAAATCACCTATTACCATCAATATCGGAGAATTCATTGGTTGCCTAACAACTGAAGCTGAAATTGTATCTCATGTTACCCTATCGGACGATATAGCGCCCAAAGTTTTTTGCATCAATCAACAAAGCCTTAAATGGCTCGGCAATAAATGCCCATCAGCAACAGCAAGTTCGTGATTTATGTCAGCGTTATTCATCCATTTTCATCCTAAAAGGAGAGCCCCTAGGCCAAACGCCACTCATGAAACATCATATAGACATGGGTGATAGCCCCGGTCATATGAAAAACGTATCGCGTTGAACATTGATGTCGAAAAGTGATGCAAGCAGTTATTGATGAGATGCTAGCTGATAAAGTGATTCGTCCAACTACAATCCCATGGGCTATTCCGTTATTCCTTATCGGTAAAAAGGATGGTTTTTTGTGCCCTGTTGTAGACTATCGTCGCCTATATAAAGTCACCAAGACCCAAGTCTATCTGTTACCTCAAATCGAAGATTATTTTGATGCTCTCGGATCTGCAGCATCTTTTTCTATGCTAGATCTCAAATCAGGTTATTGGCAAATCCCATTAAATAAAGAATCACGGGAGAAAACAGCTTTCATTTGCCCAGTCGGTCACTACAAATTCAACGTGTTACCTTTTGGTCTCAAAAATGCGCCAGCAGACTTTCAGCACTAAATGGAATTAGTTCTAGCAGGGTTAAACTGGAACAAGTGTTTAGTTTACATTGACGACATCATAGTTTTTCTCAAACTTTTCCTGAACATCTGCAAGACTTAGTGACAGTTTTAAGGCCTTAAATGATGCAGATCTGCGCATTAAGCCTGATAAATGCCATTTTGCCTATCAAGAAGTGCAATTTTTAGGGCATAGAATTAGTTCTTTTGGGATCGCGCCAGACCCCACAAAGGTTGCAGATGCGCGAAGTTCTCTGACTTTGAAAAATGTGAAAGGCGTACAAAAACTCATTTTCCTTGTACATTGGTTCAAAAAGTTTGTGAAGGATCTCGCGCAAAAATAGCTAAGCCACTTTTTACGCTATTGTGAACAGATACACCTTTTGTTTGGGCCGAAAAGCACCATGAAGCTTTCGAAAAAATCAAAGATGCTTTTACTTCTCCACCAATCCTACAATTGCCAGTTTGACGACAAACATCAGTTTATTTTGACAACTGGTAGCAGCAAATATGCTTCAGGTGCAATTCTCACCCAAAATCATCTGCTGGCAGGTAATCGCTTCATACTCAGCTATTCAAGCAGAGTCTTGAATTCCGCTGAGTGCAAATACGCCACATCAGAGAAAGAAGCTCTAGCCGTTGTATGGGAGATTAATTCCTATTGTCACTATCTCTACGGAACCGAGTTTGTGGTTGAAAACGACCACCAAGCTCTCACATGGCCAGTCAACTTCAAAGATCCATCTAGTCGTCATTGAAGATGGGGACTTAAGCTTCAAGAATACACGTATAAAATTGTGTATGTCCCTGGTGATTTTAATTGTGCTGCCGATTTACTTTCCCGTCACCCAAAATATGATGGAAATAAGTGAAAGTACAAAGCTGAAAGAAAAGCAAAGGTGAACATCGCCAATCTAGAATCCGAGAAATCCGAGTCGGAAGAGGATGATAATCCGCCTGACATACCTACTACGTCAAACGCAAATAGAAATATACCACCAGTATATTATGAGAGAAATATGCTGACAGATGCAGAAAAAGAAGATATTCTTACGCCAGCTAAACTGTTCGCAGAGCAACAATTTGATCCTAAAATTGTCAAAATTCGCGACTCACTCAATGATCTTTCCGAGAAAAATATCGCGATGAATTTTTCATCAGCCAAGATCTACTTTTTCGACGTTTTAAACCCAAACATAACCCCAAGTCATCTATCAGCTCGTCATTCCTAAATCTTTACGTCGTTTTATCCTATCCGAATTTCATGATTCAATTTTTCGTGCTCATTTCTCAGCCCAAAAGTTTTGCCCAATATCCAAATGAGATATTGGTGGCCAAGAATGAAAAACGATGTAATTGCATAGTGTAAAATGTCATATGTGTCTGTAACATGAGATTTTGTCAATCCCAGCATCCCAGCATCATTACCCTTAAAACTGATTGAAGTAAACGCACCTTTTGATCTGATCACTTGTAATTGTCTTCACATGCCAAAATATATCTCTGGAAACGACCAAGTAGTAGTTTTCGTGGACTATTTCACGAAATATATAGAAGCATTTCCTGTTTTGGACACAAAAGCTACTACAATCGTAAATCTTTTGCTATGTGAAATCATACCTAGACACGGAGTGCCTAGACGTTTTTGACAGATCAAGGATACAATTTTAAATCAGCGTTAGTCGCTGAGATATGCGAAATCGTACATATTAAGAAAATTTTACAACACTGTACCATCCCCAATGTGATGGTCTGATTGAGCGTTATAATCGAACATTGATTGACTGTTTGTCAAAGCTAAGTGCTCGTGACCAATTTGATTGGTAAGAGTATCTCCCACTTGCGTTGTTTGCCTATCAAGCAACACCTCAAGCCTCAACAAATTTATCACCTTTTGTATTACTTCATGGTCGAGAGCCATCTTTTCCATTAGATATTGAAATCTTAAATGATTTAACCCTCAACCCTGAATCGTCTAACCAAGTTGAAGCGTACTTAGCCAGCCTAGTTCACTCCCAACATGACTTACATGAGGCTGCAGCTACTAATTTAGCAAAAGCACAAATGCATCAAAAGCGACAATATGATTAAAATGTTTCCAAAACAATCATTATGGGAAACAATATAGTTTATCTGAACAACAAAGCAGTTGTTCCATCAAACCAAGGCAAACTTGCTCCTAAGCAAGTGGGCCCATATCGTATCACCGAATAGCCAACTTCCGAAACAGCTCGGATTGTCTATATTCACAATCCGCCTGTGACTCACTTGGTTCATCAAAATAGGCTATTGCAATCGCCAAAACTGCCATTTTCTGATTTAATTTCGGAGAAACGTGCATATATTCCAGGCGATATTGTATTAATTTGTGTACCACGTTGCCCCGTTTGCCCTGGGATTGTCATAGATTGCTCTGAATACTGGCTAGCAAATGTCACAAAAGGCAATGCGTTCCCATCCGTTTACTTGTTATGTCTGAGAGGAATCCCTTTTTCAGAACCCTATTTTACCCAATTATGTCAGATCAACCGCCTGAAAATATGGATAACAAGCGTCCACAATTCAACTATAATGGCCATACCCCTCCAACTTCACAAAATTCCTCATAGCCTTGCATGTGGCAGCTGCACGCATGCAGCTACGCTTAGGACCTACGGGTCAAGAGTCTCCATTATTTGGGCGTGCTGGCTTCATTGCCCATATAGCGCCAGTAAGCCCACATGCTCAACCTCATCATTATCGTTGTATCATGGCTCAACGTTATTGGTATTTTCAACATTTTGGCAGAGCGCCATTGACTGCGCCATATGTCCCAGCCCATGATATTTGTGTAGTTTCTGTAGATTCATCCGCATAGTCGTACGTGGCCATTGTCGCTATTCTTGTGCCAATGAATGCCTTAAATCGCCATCTTCTTTTCGGCTTTGACTCAGAATTTGTCAATGATCGCATTTATATGCCTTATTCCCAATGGGATGCTCAGTATTGGGCCATAAGTGCCATGCATCACAATTCAAGCGGCCCGTTTGTCCATTTCATTCAGATCGCTACAGTTCGCGATCATGTTTTTGTATGGGACATCACACAGTTCCCACTTCTGCCTTTTGGCTTACATGAGTTGCTCATTGTACAACTATCCAATGTTGCCTAAGCTTGCCGCGGATCAGATAAGAATCAAATTTTATATTTTGCACATGTATGCAACTCGCCTTTATGCTTAGGAGCACTATCAACAAAGTCGCCGTCAGTGTCAGAGGCATCACGAGCTATTTAAACGCAACCTGTTTGAGGCTCACATAATTGATGCGCTCTCGCTCGGCAATAATTTCACGAAAGCTGTGGCAACCACTCCGGGAAATCATTGTCTTCAAACGCTTTTACAGTATATGTTCAATCTCCAACTTTGCCAATCAGCTAGAACAGCAGTAGGTCAAGCTTGGAATCAAACTCCATTGCCAGACCAAATAGTCCAATATCTAATCACCAACCCGTTCAGTGCTCTGGATCTGTATCATTTGAGAGTGCATTGTGCAGTTGATTGCTCATATATTGCTCTTACGGCTCCAACTAATAGAGAGCAATTCACCGGAGATGAATTGTCCGGAAATCAAAAAGTCAAAAAGGATCGAAAATTTGAAATGATATTGGCTCAAGCCGGCTCAATGCCTGCTAAATCCAAAGCAGAGCTTGCCGAGTAAATCAAACACTGATATATTGCTGAACAGAACAAGTGGCCTAGGAAAAGTGAGTTATACATTTTGACAGATTATTCTTATTTATATGGAGTGCTTTTGTTCCTTTTGAAACAAATTTGAGTAATTTTTAGAGACAAATTTATAAACTTTCATTTTGAGCTTTAACATTGCTAAAGCAACATTATAAAACGGCGGCGTCATGGCTAGACATGCATTTGAGAATTTACTGAAGTGTTTCAGACCCTCGAGATATAAAAATAGGAAATTTTGGTGGAATTTGATGAAAAAAGGCCGGAAATTAATGAAAATTTGGAAATTTTCTCATAAGTGTTTGAAATTTGACTAGAAACTTATAATGTACGTCCATATCTCCATATCTATAATAGGCACAGAAGTCAATGCCTGCTAGATCCAAAGCAGAGCTTGCCGAGTGAATCAAACACTGAGATATTGCTGAACAGAACAAGTGGCCTAGGAAAAGTGAGTTATACATTTTGACAGATTATTCTTATTTATATGGCGTGCTTTTGTTCCTTTTGAAACAAATCTGAGTAATTTTTAGAGACAAATTTATAAACTTTCATTTTGAGCTTTAACATTGCTAAAGCAACATTATAAAACGGCGGCGTCATGGCTAGACATGCATTTGAGAATTTACTGAAGTGTTTCAGACCCTCGAGATATAAAAATAAGAAATTTTGGTGGAATTTGATTAAAAAAGGCCGGAAATTAATGAAAATTTGGAAATTTTCTCATAAGTGTTTGAAATTTGACTAGAAACTTATAATGTACGTCCATATCTATAATAGGCACAGAAGTCAAATCCAAATAGGTAAGATTCTTCGTCTCAAATCAGCATCATCGAGAATTTCACACTGAATAACATCTTTGTCACCAGATGATGCTAAATTTGAATCCACGTCCCTTATCATAAAGTTACCTTTCTGATATGATTGCTTTTCATATTTGTTAATAACTTTGTGATAACTTCCAGCTTCAGAACAACCATATTCAAAAGATTCATCGCTGCCTTCCAAAACTTCAATTGTTTTTAGACATCGCTTTTCAGGTTTTAATGTCTCCTTTTCACTACAATTATCAGAACTTGGCACATTAAGTTCTTCATTGATTTTATCTATATCAGACAATTTTTCAAAAGACACAAGGTTTTTCGACATCAAACAGTCACGAGAGGAATCAATTTCAACAGCAACCAAAGACACATCAAAATATTCTGGATTTCCAGATGCAAAGTCTTTACACAAAAAATTAATCAAGTTCACAACCGAACAAAATTCTACGACACTAGATTTACCCATATAACAGCGCTTAAATTCAACCGATCGACCCTGTGAATCAAAGAAAAGCAAGCAATATGAGGAAACTGGCAAAACAGACTTACAGTAACAACCTATTGTAATTAGAAATCCCTCTTGAATGAAATCAGCTGTCATCAGAAAATTTTTTTAAGCTTTCTATATGATCCTTATCCTGCAAAATTACTTGCAATGATCCCTTGATTTCACCAGCTATATTCAGCCTGCAAAACTTCTCGTTATGCTTCAAAGAGGCAAGATCATCATGCATAAGATACATGTAATTTTCATTACTTCCTTCACATATTTCCCTGTAAAATTCATCACCCACACATAGAACGTTGTCAATGGTTTCTGTCAAAGCAAAATTTTTTGAAAAATGCTTTAAAATTGCAAAATATGCACATACAGTACATTGTTTTCCACGAGAGGAAGTCGAAAATTTGCTGCTGCTCTGTGCGAACGATCCAGAGCAAACTAAACGCGGGTAACCTAAAAGATGATTATTGTCTAAAAATCTACAGAAGGAAAGAATTATGCATATAATATACGCAGAAAAAAAGATGATTATTGTCTAAAAATCTACAGAAGGAAAGAATTATGCATATAATATACGCAAAAAATAATAAAAAATAGGGTTTTTTAACCTATGAAAATAAGGCGCTAAGAGCCGAAAATTTGGCGATTTTGAGCAAATAGATAGCCAAAAACCCTAAAAAAGACTCTTTTTCTACCGATTTTCAGGTATGTTTTGGAAACTTTCGAAAAATCGTTAATTCTAAAGGAGGGTGAAAAATTTTTCGCGGGAGGTGAAAAATGTTTATACGGGGAGGGGTTGAAACACCCCAAACCCCTCAGATAATGTATAGTCAGATCTATGCTGCTGAGCTTTATGCGCGACTTGTGCAATAAATAAATTTTGAATAAGCGGATGGCAAAATTTTGAATAAGTCGCTTGACGGGGATATATTTTCATCTTATTGTTATGCTCTCACAGCACGAAAACCAATTTTTAATGAGTTGCGCGGCCGTTGACATCCACGGTTAGTCGCTTACTCACTAAACTTCACCATTATATGTTGAAAAGGTAGGTCCCCGAAAATATAAGTAAGCCCCGGAATTTTCGGTGCTTCGCGCCATATATATTTTTTATTATACATACTGTGTTTGCTTTTCTCAACTTTTCAAATTTCCTTAGACTTTATCTATTTCAGATTCTACAAAGCACAAGCATTGCTCAAAACGATTAGAAACATTGTTTTTGACGCTGGCACCCCAGAATTCCCACGCTGTACATGTATGATTCCAGGTCTCTGACAAAAAACTGCAAATCTCTAAGTTAGTTAGCAGCATATGAATATAGTGATTGATTCAGGCTTTAAAACATACTGCGGATTCAAAATACGAAATAACGGTCACCATCACACCTGGGGCCAATTCATTTCCACTTGGAAATCCAAGTCCCAAGTTCCAAGTTTCCAAGACTTGGAATTTCCAAGTTTCCAAGTGTCAGTTCATTTGCTCAAATAAAAGTTCAAAGTCATTAGCATTTTTCAACTTGGAAAAATGTCGTTTTTTCTCCAAGTCTACAAGTTAATTTTCCAAGTTTCCGAGTGTCTGTCTTTTTGCTCTTTCCAAGCACTTGGAATTTCCAAGTCGAACTCGGATAAAAATTTCCAAGTCTAATCAACATAAATCTGTTCACAATGCGCCCTTCGTGAGTTAAGGTACGATAAAAGCAATAAGGAGTGTCACACGCGCGTCTCTTGTGAAAACGTTGTTTTTGGTGGACTGTCATTGTGTTCGCAAACACTGCGCTAAAAATGTTGTGCCGAAAACCACCGAACGATAAAACGCGCGTACAAAATAGCGTTTAAGGCAATTGAGGAAAGAAGAGGCGTAATTTTTGGGCATTTTCTCCAAAATTAACGAATAAAGACAAATAAGCGGCATGCAAAGAAGTGCAAAGAGAAACACTATCGCGAGGATTAACGAAATATTCAGAAAAATCGTGGAGTAAACTTCGTGATGAATGCTGGCAAGATCTGCGGAAAGCTACATCACGGAAGTTCGACAAGAATCATCAAAGTGGATCCGGTGTAGAGTCGTACTCAGAAGTACGTAGAAATAAGCTGAAAACACAACATACTCTACTATTTAGCCTCCTTGATTTGTTGAAAATTGCATGATTGTTGGATTTAAAAAAGTTGTTTTCAGATATTCATCACAATAAATGAGAACAAAGGAGAACTCCATCCAATTTTTACTATGTAGTAGAAACATGTACATTTATGTACCTACATTATATCTTGCGCGACGCCTGCAAGTCACTGTTGAATGCCTATTTATGCACGATTATCCAATATATTGCGCGTATGTACTGCAACTTAGCATTATAAGGCTGCATATTTGACAGAATCGTATATTTTTTACTTATTTTGAGTAGCATTCTTTAAAATAAGGGAACAGTCTTGCTTGACTCGTAGAACAATTTTTTCATTATGATTGTCATAATTATTATTGTCGTGATTATTATTATTATTTTTTAGCATTATTATTATTGATATTATGAAATCTAAATAATGCAATTCAAAAGAATTTAAATTTCTCGACTTTTCAATATTTGTACTATAGATTTTTAGAAAATTAGTCTTATTTAGAAATTGCTGATAAACTTTTTCAAAGAGCAACTTATGCTGATCTAGTCAGTTTTCTGCAACATGCAAGAGAGGGCGAATTTGCTTTGCAAGCGGCATCTAACACGATCTTGAGATGTGAAAAGCTATTTAGTTAAATCGGAAATGAAATAATTCTAGATGTTCAGACTGTTTTATAAGATTTTTTGTATGTATATTTAAAGCAGGGGCGGATTTAAGGGGAGGGGCAAAAATGTTTGGCTGTTTATGTAATTTGCGATGATTTTTGGCCGTTAGTGATCATAATTTCTCAAATTTATCCTTTTTAGTTATTGAAAAAATAATTACACTCGCATAATAATTTATTTGGATTTTTAAATGTCACAGGTTTATTCCGATAAATTTGAAAAACATAAGATTTATTTATTAATGTATTATAATAATAATTATTATTACTTTTATTATTATTGATTACTGTTATTATTATTATTATTATTATTATTATTATTATTATTATTATTATTATTATTATTATTATTATTATTATTATTATTATTATTATTATTATTATTATTATTATTGATTTTTGATTATTCACTAGCGCCAAATAATATGTATAAGATCGACTTAACGCGCTTGGAAAAATTTTTCCAACTGAAAATCGACTGGGACAAAATAATGCTATTTTCCAAGTAAATTTTCCAAGACTTGGAATCCAAGTCAAAAAATTCAGAAGCAAATGAACCGACTCTTGGAAAAATGCACATTTACTTGGGAAAAACACTTGGGAATTCCAAGTCTTGGAACTTGGAAAACCGAGCTGCAAATAAATCACAACTTGGAAAAAAGCCGGTTTTCCAAGACTAGGAACTTGGAACTTGGAATTTTAAGGACTTGGAAAATGACGGAGCAAATAAACTAGGACTTGGAAAATTTCACGTTTTTCCAAGACTTGGAACTTGGGACTTGGAATTCCAAGTGGAAATGAATTGGTCCCTGGGCGTGGGGGGTTTGGGGGGTATGTTCCCCCCAGAAACAAGAATCCCCCCCAGAAATCAAAATACCCCCCCCGCCCCAGAAACCATTTTTAAGGCCATTTTTTGACCTTCACAAAATCTTGCACCCCCCAGAATTTTTGGATGCCCACGTATGGTCACCATACGTGTATAGCATGCAAAATCTGGGGGAAGAGGGGGTCAGGCCCGAGAAATTTTTAAAAAAGTGGTTTTGTGGGCTTAAAAACGTCAGATACGCATCAAAAACGCTGTTTCTTGACGTTTCGAGCAATGCTTGTTCTTTCTAGAACATAGAAATTTAAAAAAAATTCTAAAAAATATTTGAAAAAATCGAAAAAATTAAATGAAGTACATATGGGCAAAAAATGTGCATATGGCGCTTAACGGCGAATATTTATTACCTTTGAGCAAAAAATGAGCTAAAAATGCGTAAAAGAGCAAACTTTTTAAAATTTTTTAAGAAATCGGCAATTCTGCAGGGGAGAGGGGCAGTGACCATTCTGCGGGATTCAGCAGCGATTCTCCGGGGGTTCAATCCCCCAAGAACATGTATGACGGTCACTGGCGCTTGCGCCGGAAAATTTTGACTTATTTGCTGTATAGGCCCGATTAATACAGCTGTAAAATTATTTAAACAAACAATCCAAAATTTCTAGTAATTCCTATTTACCAACCTTTTTAGCCAAAGTCTGTAAACATATGCAAGGAGATTTTGCGACTTTGAGAGCATTTCGGGTTGCGCACTCAAAGCGAGCTTCCAGGAGGAGCCACGAAATCTTTTGTTAAAAAAGAAAATGTACGCGAAATCGGTCAAATCTTGGTTTTAAATTAAGCCCAAAAAACACTGAAATTGATCAAATATGCACAAAACTTCTTAGGTGACCGCTGAATTCTGGAATGCATTCTTAGCTGAAACGCGATTTTTAAACTCAGTTAAGTACTTACATATATAGGTACCTTAGCAACAGGTCGCCATCAATAACATATAGAAATACTTATTAGTGAATATTTAGTTTTTACCGTTTTCAGGCCAATTTTTGAACTCCTTAAGATACAGTTCAGAAAACAAACAATGCGAAAAACACAAGAAAACTTGGCCATTCCTTTATTAAAATAGGATTATGTGACATTGCAAAGAAAGACAAATAAAACAGAGAATAGACAAACTGATATGTAATCATTACCACAGTTTTACCACAATGCTCATCAAGCATACTCCAGTTTCATTCGATCAATAAATAGTGCTTAAAATCAATAAACTGGTTTGAGGCGCTGCATTATTTCAGCCACAAGCTTTCAAACTCACTGCTCATCTAAATGACAATAAATTGTACTGACTCGGATAGCAGCGCCGAAAAATTTTGACGTTTTTTGCCATTTTGAACTCAATTATCTGAACACCTAATGCACTATGAAAAGTCATCAAAATTTCTGGAACATATCGGAGGCCACAGCCCCATGTGCCCCCACCTGGCTAGTCCCTGGTCGCCAATATCGCCGGTCTACGAACAAAGCGATATCACCGATTTTTGTCGACAATATCGTCGATTATTATAGGCGATATGAGCGATTTCGCCAATATCACTAACAAAAATCAGCGATATCGCCGAATTGCGGACAAAGTCTAAAAGTCTAAGATATTGCTCAGGTCAGAGTCGCCTATTAGAAGCCACGGGTGCTGATAATATAATTGAAGGCAAGGCATGCTCATTCATATATGTATATATACACACCTTGGGGCATGAAGTTAAAATATGAACCTATAAAAAATTACTTCAGAAATTATGCAAATACATTGCAGATTTTATGAACACGGGAAAAAGTTTCATATCCTCACCTTTCTCAAATTTATCATTTTATGAACCAGAAACATTGAAAGGAATGAGATACACCCATTTAGGGAAATCATAGATTTTACAAGTCGGGAGGCATTTTTTAGTAAATTCTTCCCTCAAAAATTAATCCGAGAAAATTAAATCGCAATCTTTTATTGAATTTATTCTTCATAAACCATTAAACAATAGATTTTTACCTCGTCCTTTCGCCATCTTTTGAACCATGCGAATACTGCGACTATTATATCAGAATCCTTTATCCCCAAAATTTTCGACTCGACCTATCCAGACAAATTCAAATCGCTAATTCGACTAACGTTCTGCTTTCAGACCAGAGCTTTGCTTTGTGCATCTTATTAACTCCTCGTACCTACATACTTAGATAACCTAACCTCACACAAATTTCAGATCATCAAAACCGCACCATGTCATTTGTAAAAATCGTACCTACCAAGCAGATTTCTGTCAAAAATTCTCGCAAATTGATTGATATTCCTTAGAACAAATTTATCGTCATCAAAACGCACAGAGCCATTGGTGAAAATCGTAAGCATCTGTTACTGTTTATGTCGACAATATCCACAAATTTGCTTGATATCAATTTCTTTCATTACTATGCATATGATTAGGACGTAGATACACTTTTGTAGCTTTTTGCTGATATACCTACATCTCCCTCCGAGTCACAACAGTTTGGTGTAGCTATACTTTGACCCGCATAAGTACATATGTATGTACATATGTACATACTTGCATTACAAAATATGCTGCATTTAGCGAAGCAATAAATTTCCTACGAGGCGCGAACACACTAATTTTGCTTTCTGCAAACGGTACTTCAGTTTACCGTACATTCACATCATCAAGCAAAATATGTACGTATAGTCAGCTTAGGTAGGTATAGGTAGGTAGGTACGCGTAATTCAAACACAAACAAATCTTCTCGAAGGTCAGGTCGGTAAGGACGCAAATTTCTTGATGAACTTATAAAATAATAACAAAAATCAGCTTTATACATGTAAAGAATTGAACGAGCTTCCTAAAAAACCCAAACATGCTGTGTTGTCAAGCCTTACAACTCTATTTTATATCCAGATTTATGAGAAAATTTCATGAAAAATTTTCTAATTTAAGCATACTTGATGCGATTGATAATCAAACAGTAATTTGACAAGCAAAACAGCGATCTGGCTTCATTAACTATTTAGTTTCGTCAGCCGAAAGCTCATAACATTTTGTTCGATACATGCTTAAGATAAACATTAATCCCCAATATTTAGTCCGATATGCAAGCGAGCTTCAGCTTTCGCTTTGAGACCCAATTGTAACACCATGCCACCAAGTGAAGTTTATATGTATCGGCGGCTGACGCCGCCGAAAAAGCAGGAGAAAGCTGAAGTATTCAAGAAAGGCAAATGTAATTGTAGACACTCTAACTCTAGCTTTGATGAAAGCGAAGAGGATTACGAGGAAGATAATAATGAATCAGATATAGAAATGGTGCAACCAGCTTTCACGTTAGCACCAGAAGCGTCACAAGAATCGACTGCATCTTTGTCTCAATCTCCTTTTGTCTCTGCACCTCCATCTACCAATGATGATCAGCACACATGTGTGCAAACTTCCGTCTTACGGCCAGATACAGAGCCGAAATATCTAAATAAAGTCTACGAAGAAGAGGAAGAAGCCCTTGAATATGATGATTAAGTTTTCGAAGTTGTCAACAAAGCTTCTGAAAGTCCAATCACAGATGAAGCCGAATGGGCGCAAATATCTAAGCCAGCAATCACAGCTGAAGAAGAAATGATGATGCAAGATCAGCCAACTTGCAGCTACAAATATCTCATCGTGCCTCAAGGAAAAACAAAAGAGATAAGTGCTCATCATACGTGGGCAGCAAGAAAATTCTAGGGGGGTGCAAGATTTTTTGCAGGTCAAGAAATGGCCTTACAAATGGTGGTATGGCGATAAAAACACAATTTTTCGACGTTTCTCATCAAGCACTATCCATTGGTATAAAAAATTGCGAAGAAAACAAAAAAATTTTTAAAAATTGAATTCTGGGGGGTATTTTGATTTCTGAGGGGTTATTTTGGTTTCTGGAGGGGTGCATACCCCCGAACCCCCACGCCCAGGTGTGGTGCTCATATTCGAAAAATGGAAGATGAATTGGCTAAAGCTGCCCATGAAAGATTTTTCAAAGAATTAGATGTTGTAGATAAATATAATGAAGAAAATCAGGAACGCGCGCCAATGTTGCTGAATCAGCAACAAGCGCAAATATTTGCTCAAAGTCGAGATTCAATTGTGACCCAGGCAGCCAAACATGCCTCTCGTGTATACACTGAAGATTTCAGAGCCCATCTTGTTAATGCTTTAGGACAAGAATTCGCCAATACGTTTCTTGATAGTCTTGTTGAATATGAAAACAGCCATATTGCAGAACTTTTGACAAGGTTCAACAATGTATATCAAGCCAGTGAGCAACAATCATTGCCTCAAGCTGTGCTTACCTGTCAGCATTCTGCGCCAAATATGTCAATAGAAATACAACCGGTCTTGCCAATTCCATTGAGTTGATTCTACGTCTTGACCGGCCCAATGGTCTATGAAATTGGTTTAGAGTTCGTAGCAAATCATCCTAATTTGCTAGAACCGCCACAAGTCGAGCATCGAGCTAATTACATGATTCCTTTGGAATTTTTTCCGCATAGCTTTACGAATCCGCCCAACCTTCATGTTCCTTTGGCCTTAACAATTCGCCAAATGGCTGACATTTCCACTTCAATGGATGGATTTTTCGAAGAATACAAGTCAACATTCCATTTTATTCCGTCATTTCAATCTACAACTTTCATGTCTGCACCAATGCTTCTTCAATTTCTCGACAATTGGTTCTATAGATATCAATTCTGGTATCAAAAACCCAGAATTGCTTGATGCATGGTTGAACAATTTTTGACAAATGCTTAGATCAACTTTTGTGGAAAGACTTCTTGATCCATTTCCGAGAGAAGTTTTTGTCGAGTTTCCTGGCATTACTGAAACAACTACAGGTTTGTACACTGCACATAAGCAAATTCAGCTCATTCGTTCGCGTACAGACCATAGGTGGGCAGCACCAAAGTACTGGGGGTGAAAAATTTCTGGAGGATGAAAAAATTTTTAAAGGTCAAAAATGGCCTTAAAAATGGTGGTATGGCGAAAAAACACCATTTTTCGACGTTTCTAATCAAGCTCTATCCAATGGCATCAAAAAATTGCTAAGAAAGCAAAAAAAATTTTCTAGGGGGGGAATTTTGATTTCTGGGGGGGTATTTCAACTTCTGGGGGGTGCATACCCCCAACCCCCACGCCCATGTGTGGTACAGACCCGCCAATCAGTTGTCTAACCGTTTTTCTACACTATGCCACACGTCAACAAATCCAAGGTTTCTTAATAGTAACTCTCCCAGCCGCATTAGAAGAAATTCACAATTGACCAAGCAACCGCGACGCGTCTACAACTCCAGCTCAAGAGCCACCACTGAAAACGCGCAAATGCACCATTGATTTATTGATCAAAGGTCAAATTGCTTTGCATCGTCGTTGCATGGAACAAGAGCGACGTAACCGTAGGTCTATGCAGGCTATTGAGGAAACGCCACAATCATTTCACATGTGCCATACTACCAATTTTGCCATTACTTTGACCGATCTTCAGCCGCACAATTCTTTATAGCCAGCCACACATTATAGTTCTCGTCAATGTCATTACAAGCAAGTCGAACGTAGTTGTCAATTGTGTTGTGCTGCTGCAGCCAAACAATTGGCTTCACAATTGTCTGCTCAACCGTCTGCTTCCGGCCATAGTATTCCATGACCTACGCGTATAGACAATCATTGTCGTCACAATACCGCTGCGCCGTGTCACGCAGCCCTGATGTCCGTATCCGTGCCGCGTTTTGGTTACGCAATTGCAGGATCATCATCCTGCACAGCAGCATATTGCCATGCCGCATTTAACGCCTATTCTGTCACAAGGAAACAGTCACGCCCGATCCATATTGTGTGTTAGGCCTACTATTTTGTGCACAACTGATGGTCGTTGCACCGCTCAGTCGTCATTGCCTCGCAATCAACCAGATCGCCACATTTTAACATTTTGCTCATCTTTTTGATTTTTTCTGTGCCAGGATCAATATACCAACCACCAGCAGTGCGTTAGACTTTTATGTTTTATTTGTTTCAACCGTTTCTTTGTAATTTTTCTCTTACTGTAATTACTAGATCTTTTCTGCAGCCACACTCAATTTTTCGCTCCATCTTAAGACATTTCTCTAAAAATCTTTTTTACATATCTCCGTTAATCATTGTTTTCCATGTATATTTTTATTACGATGTATACTTTTCTGATTTTTCCCAAAAACATATTTTTTATTTCATTGTATTTGTCTGTCTTTGATTCATTTATTGTCCTTGTCCATATGTGTTCGCAATTTGTCCATAATTTGATCCTTTTGTACTCAATACTAATTAAGCTGAGTAACCTGTCCTCCTATCTTAAATTATTTTTTCATTTAAAATTCTCCGAGTCCCCGGCAAACAGTCAGTCTGTACATTGCGCAAAACCATGTTGTCAACATGTCATTGACGCATTGTTTTTTGTCTCCCGCTGCTCAATTGTTTGATGTAGAAGTCATGTCATCTTGTACATTTTTATGCATACGTTTTGTGCATAAAAATGTGTTGACATCCCGCTTTGATCTGCCGACACAACTCTATAATCGCCCAACTCCATGCCGTGGTCATTTTTGCGCAAAAAGTCTGTGCACAAACTTTGTTGCATGTGAAAATTTGCACTGTGTGCAAATTTGTCTCAATACCAGGGAGTGTAGAGATCACTCTACACGCCGTTTTGCCGCATTGGTTCAGTGTAAAATACCATTTGTTTTGCAGTACGTTGTACCTGCATACCCACAACTGTTTTGCCCAGATGTACAATTTTGTGCTGAATTTCCATACACACGTATGCGACCAACTAAGCGCTATGCTATAGTGTGTTGCCCGAGACCACCTTCCCCCAAACATTCCTTTCCCATACATATTTTCAATAAAAATCCGGGATAGGAAAATTAGCACTCAAGCTTAATGCGACTTGAGAACAAATTGGTATGTGTGTTATCATATCTTATGTGTACTTAAAGTCATATGTGTGTGTCTCATATTTGTGCCTATCTCGTTTGTACATTCCTTTACCGTAAGCTATGCCCATAGGCCTATTGTTATTCTCCTAGATCCATTCCACATTTATATGTCTGCGTTGATATGCCTCTTTTTTTGTATCGTTTAAAACTTGTGTGCAAGCGCAGTTTGATGATCATTACAGCACTTTAAGAGTTTTCGTTTTACATTGAGCTTCTAAGCCTGAGAGCCTTTTGCCAGCTTACACGCTGTGCATTCTTTTTCTTTTCCATGCGTCGAGTAGTCTCCACACGTGGTCCTTAGTTTTTCCCTGTGTGGCTGCAGGAATTCCGCCGTGTTTTTCGTCACGTAGTGGGCAGGTTCTTTTCGCCCCTACGCATTTGTTTTTTCTTTTGTGTGCGCCAATTTGGCATTTATTTGTATGCCTTTGGCGGGGCTCCGATGCCCTTTGCCAAATACATTGTTTGTTTTATGCAATTAGCATAACACAACAGTCGGCAGCATGCATCCTTCATGCTGTCCCGTTTTTTATTGCTTCATAATTTTCTATCCAAAAATAATGTACAATTAATTATTTAATTAACGATGTTGTGCTCAGTTCAATTTCCGTGCTGTTGAATTTCTTTCCTTGTGCTACACTATACTTAGGAACCCTTAATATTTTCAAGCATCGGAATTAGGTCCAAAACAAGTTAAATAATAATCTTGTTTGAGCCCTCAATTAGGTTTCCGGGAACTAACATTAATTAGGTACTTAATCTCAAAGGGATTAAGTAAGTAAGTTTCACTAGGTGTGTGCGTAGCTGGCAGGGCTACCACCGGCCGCTTACACCCGAGTTGCCGGCTGGTGATCAACCCCTTAACAAGGGCGATTACTCCCCATGTGAGCGCATAAGCTTAAGCCGGGTCAAGTAAGCTTGTAGCGTAGCATAGAAGCTACGTTTACATATATATATATATATATATATATATTTTTATATATATATATATATATATATATATATATATATATATATATATATATATATATATATATATATATATATATATATATATATATATATATATATATATATATGTATATATATATATATATATATATATATATATATATATATATATATATATATATATATATATATATATATATATATATATATATATATATATATATATATATATATATATATATATATATATATATATATATATAGACGGTTACAAAATCTATGTGGGGAATTTTTTTATTTTTTCTTTAAAAGTAATATTTTCGAATTTAGAGGCGGTTTATTGTTAACAGTCTGAGACAAAAAAATATTTTTTCCCTGCCATATTCTCCACTTAGTAGAAAGAACGTGGTAAATACCTTTAAAATCTGCCTCGTTTTAAGCGCTACACGTCAAAATTTATTTTGTTTCTTTATAATCAATATTGCGTTATTAGTGCAGGAGTAAACTTTACACTCAAAAATTTTTTCCGCCTAGAGCGTCGTGTGATGATGAATTTTTTCTAAAAAATATTCTCTGTGAAGTCAGAATAACGTATCTGTCCTTCAAACTCCGGATGAGTAAAAAACAGATTCTGTCAAAGACTTCTCAGCCAACTTTTTAGGTTATGACTTAAGATAATTTAAGCAAATAAAGATAAAGTAACCTTTAAGGGCTACATGTCAAAGCAAACCGCGTTCAAAAAAAACGTTATATTGAGTTGTTTCTGCGGGTGTAAAGTTACAAATCTGAGGTATAAAATGGGCGAAAAAACAGGTTTTTTCGTATTTAATTGGTAAATCATATCAAATATTTTGCGGAACATAAGTTTTGCACATACAAACGTACTACAATCAAAGCACTACTAACTGGCCCAAACCGAATTTATTTACACTCAATGGGGGTGGGCGTTCGGTTGAGATTTTTAAAGTTTACAATGTGGTGGACAGTGAAAAATACGTGTTTGTCCATATTTTTGTTCGCCACCCCTTAAAAAGTACTTTATTTTTATCCTATCCGACCTCTCCCGTCTTGTTCACTTCATATTTTTGTGCGCCATCCCTAAGAACGTACTTTATTTTTATCTTATTCGACCTCTCCCCGACTTTTGAACAGAGAAAGTGGCGAACTAAAATATGCACAAACATGTATTTTTCACTGTACACCACATTGTAAACTTAAAAATCTGAACCTAACGCCCCATTGAGTGTAAATAAATTCGGTTAGGGCCAGTTTGTAGCCCTTTGATTGTAGTACGTTTGTGTGTGCTAAACTTATGTTTGTAAACTTTTACACTGGAAAAATTTTTTGGGAAAAAACATCAGTGTGGGTTGTTTTGAAACAGATGAAAAAACCGATTGATTGCCCCAGATGTACATTCTTGTGCTCAATTGCCATACGCACGTACAAGACCGTTAAGTGCAATGCTTAAGTGAGTCGCCCGGGACCATTTCCCTCTAAAGATTATCATATTTTTTATTCCATTCCTACACATATTTTCAAGCAAAATCCGGGATTGGAAAATGGGTACTCAGGCTTAATGTGACTTGAGTACGCATTGGTATATGTGTTATCAAATCTTACGTGTGTTAAAAGATCATATGTTGTGTGTCTCATATTTGTGCCTGTCTCGTTTGTACATGCTTTACTGTAAGCTTTTGCCCATAGGCCTATTGTCGTATTCATAGATCCTTTTCATATCTCTTGGTTCGTGTTGTTACGCCTCTTTTTCCGCGTCAGTTAAAACTGCGTGTGAGCGCAGTTTTGATGACACTTTAAGATTTTACATTTTAAAATTAGTTTTTGAGCCTGAGAGCCTCTCCACCAGCTTCCGCGCTGAGCGTACCTTTTTCTTTTTGTCGCCGTACGTGAGCAGACTCCATACGTGCCTCTTTTATCTGCTTGGCTGCAGAGCTCGTCTGTTTGTTTTCCTGCATAGTGTGCACGCTTCTTTTCGCCGTATGCTTTGTTTTTAATCATTCGTGTTTGTGCCAATTGGCATCAGTTGTATGCCTTTGGCAGGGCTTTGTGCCCTTGTTTAATTACATTGTTTGATTTTACCCCATTATCGTAACACGACGGTCGGCAGCATGTATCCTCCATGCTGTCGCTTTTTAATTGCTTCATTATTTTTCTGTCCGAAAAATATTGTAAAAATTAATTATTTAATTAACGATGCTGAGCTCGGTTGAATTTCCGTGCTGTTGAATTCTGTCCTTGTGCTACACTATACTTAGGAAACCTTAATATTTTCAAGCACCGGAATTCGGTCCAAAACAAGTTAAATCATAGGTAGCGCA
Organism: Mermis nigrescens; assembly: GCA_036768485.1. Classification (NCBI taxonomy): domain Eukaryota; kingdom Metazoa; phylum Nematoda; class Enoplea; order Mermithida; family Mermithidae; genus Mermis; species Mermis nigrescens. The sequence goes on along the minus strand of JAVLUZ010000273.1, from coordinate 3,834,704 downwards.
TTAGCGCATACCTATAATATACTTAGGTACCCCTAACACCTGTGCACCCACTAAAGCTATAACGAGACACTTTTGGAAGGCGCAGTTTTTTTAAAAGGAGATAATAAAAAATTCCCTGCCTGTGTTTTTTTGTTTTTCTTGAAACTCAAAACTGACTGTGTAAAGAAGGTGTAAAGTTTTTGTGTAACGTTATAACATGGGCCAAATTTTCGGACCTTTTTCACTGCGGCTAGTGGACAACTGAGTATTGATGACTCGAACAATTAAAAAGCATAGGATTATAGAGGAATGAATTCTACAGATAACTATTTTATTGTTTTTTGAAATTAGCATTAGTTCTTGAATGGCAGTGTAAAGAGTGCGAAAATCTGGGAGTGAAAAAGCACCTTTTGGTCGAGTTTTCAACCTGCTTATGTCTGATACTAACTCCGGTTATGAGTTTTTAAAATGTTTTCTGACATGAATGTAGAGCGGATCAAGGGCTAAATTCTGCATATAAGCAAAGTCTTCTACGCTCTATGGTGAGTTAGATCCTGGGGTTTAAAGTTTACACTCTAGTGGATGGTGTAAAAAACGGATTTTAACTAAGATTTCTCTGTCAAATTTTTCCGCTTATGAGTCAGGGTAAATTAAATACAGCAGTAATAAAGTGCCTTACAGGAACTACACATCGCAGCAAACCGCATTTAAAAAACGCAATATTGAGTTATTTATGGGGGTGTAAAGTTCGAAATCAGATGTGAAAAATGGGCGAAAAAACACGTTTTTTCCCAAATTTTAATTGGTAAATCATATCAAATAATTTTTGCAACAAAATTTCTGCACATAGAAACGTACTACAACTCGAAAGCTACAAACTATACTAAACCGAATTTCTTTACACTCAATGGGGAATACGGTACGGATTTTTAAAGTTTACGATGTTCTTAATGATGGAAAATATGTCTTTGTTTGAATTTCGTTCGCCACTTTCTCCTTTCAAAAGACAGGATATGTCCAATAGAATAAAAATAAAGTGCCTTATATGGGGTGTATGTCATAGCAAAATCGCGTATGTCTAAACCAATATTAAGCGAGTGTAAAGTCAAGAATGGGGTGCTTTAAACAGGTTTCTGTCTTGTTTCTTTAAAATACTATATTGTATGTAGTCACTTATAAGTTTCGGAAACCTCGCAAATAACAGCACTTTTTTCGCCAACTGTCCGCAGAAAATTTGTGCCCTCAGACGATAATGCCAGTGAGTAATCTCTAAAGTGCTGTTTTGTTAGAAGGAAGCTCGAAGAACTCGAAAAAGTTCTTCTGGTTGTTTTTTGTTTTGAGGTTGATGAGAAAGAAGCAAATTCTTGACGAAGCTTTCACGAAAAAATGGCGTTCATTTGTGAGCGGTACTGTATATACAAATACAGTAAATCGAGCTTCTAAATGTCTTGTCAGTCGAGAAGATTTCGCAAATTTTTCCGGCGCTTCGCGCCGAATTTTAGCTAAAGTCATAGAAATTTATTGATTTTTTCGCACAAAATTGTTGAAAATTTCAAAATTTTTTAGTAAAAATATTGCGTCAAAAGTTATTCTATAGTCTGTTTCACGAAACCTTGTGCATGGATCGCAATTCTTCAGTCGATATGAATCGTTTACAAAAGCGGTTCAAATAGAAGCAGCGATCATGATAATTAGCATGGCATTGGATAAACAAATGGAGTTTTACTGTGCAAAATATCATTACAGTAAGACGACTAAAAATGACTTTTGTATGTAGCTGCCGGAAAGGTCGAAGAAAATTGATTTTCATGCACAAGGTTACGTGAAATAGAATATTTTTTAGATAAAAGTATAGACCACACAAAAAGCGTAAAAAACGCATTTTTGTGCAAAGAGCAAATTTTTGACATGTTTTTGGTGGTTTTTGTAAAAGTTAGGGTGAAAATCCTAGATGCAGTACCTACCTTGTTGTACCTACTATGTTAGTGCTTACCAACATTATTCATACACGCAATGTGATAAATATCATCTTAAAATTTACTGAAACAAGCACGCAATAACATGCAAGAAATTTTCCACATATGTATATGTATTTAGCTATCTTCAATCATAGCGATTGGGCGAAGATCAATGCGCCCCGTTTGCTAAACAATCTACCCAACTGTAAAGAAATGTCCACTTGAACGACTCATGCATTTTACTTTGAAATGCGTGTTTCTTAGACCCATTAGCCAGTGCATTGCTCCTGGCAGTCAACTTTATCGGACTAAATAAGAGTCAGCGAGAAGCAAAATGACAAAACGTGATATTATTTGTTGAAGTTGCATCGTGGTCGAAGTAAGCAACAATCAGAAGCGATAAGTGAATTCCAGCTTGAGCACAGAAAATAATTTTTCTTCGAACTTCAGCTAAATAATATTGCAAACGCGCGGAGTCGGAATATAATTCATACACAATGCAAGTATAAATTGTTAAGATGGAAGCAGTACCTAATGACATTCGCTACAACACTGACAAAGATAGGAATAACTACCACACCTGGGCGTGGGGGGGGGGGTTTGGGGTATGCACCCCCCGAAAATCAAAATACCCCCCCCAGAAATCAAAATACCCCCCAGAATTCAATTTTTGAAAATTTTTTTCGTTTTTTTCGCAATTTTTTGATGCCAATGGATAGTGCTTGATGAGAAACGTCGAAAAATGGTGTTTTTATCGCCATACCACCATTTTTAAGGCCATTTTTCGACCTTCAAAAAAATCTTGCACCCCCCCAGAATTTTCTTGCTGCCCACGTATGATAACTACTATTTTTTGCTAACAAAACTTGGGTACTTGCCCTTTATTATTGGCACTTTGTGTAGGGTAGTTCATTCAAAATCTCATTCATATTCGAATTCCCCATCCTTCAAAAAGTCTCCCTGATTTTTTTCGTGACTCTAGCTACTGTAGGACGTGAGAAAAAAGTCCCATTTTTGGGACGGTCGTTAATAACTGTATTTCCCATTTTTGGGACTATCGTTAATAAGTTTACATACAGGACGCTCGTCAATAAGTGTACATCCCATTTTTGCATGGAAAATTTTTGAGATTGACGTTCTCTATCTAGTCTGATGTTGTTACAAGGCGATTCTCTAGTTTAGATACATACAAGGTACATATAGATAGGTATAGGTACCTATGTACCTAATTGGACTGTAAAGCAGCTGGTTTACATAGGTAGTATCAGGGACGGATGGGGGCAACCGCCCTCCATTGGCCCGAAATAATGCGCAAATTAACTATTTTTGAGCGATATTCGGGTAAAAACGGGCAGTTTTTCCGCCCAAATACATAAGGGTCCCACCCCCACCCCCCTTAGGGGTACCGCCCCTCCCTTAGGAAAATCCTGGATCCGCCATTGCGTAGTATGTACGTACGCACAATTCTAAGAGAGAATTTGAGCAGTTTCTGAAGGTAGTAAAGGTCATGAAGATATAATACTAGGTATCATCAAGAGAAAAACAATCGCTTTTTCATGCTGTCACTTATGAGCGCGCGTCCAAAAATGGGACTTTATTTTTCGATTTAAATTTCTTAAAGGGTATTAGCCGCATTTCAATTATTGAGATACCGTTAGAAAGCCCTGAATGAGCTCCTCAGCTCGTAAAAATTCCTGACCAGAGAAACAAAAAATTCTGGAACCCAGGACGATCAATGCGGCGGACAAAAAAAGAGGTTACAGTATATTTCAAATTTCACACTACTAACATAAAAGAAAATGCACATAAACTTGCAGATCTTGGACAATGCTTTCGAATGAACACTCGCACGCTTTATAAGATTCCATCATTCTTGAGTTATTTTGCAGCAAAGTTTGTGGAGAAAAATGGGACGGGCGTTAATTAAGGGCTAGCAAGAAAAAATGCTCCGATGGAACAAAAAAAGGTAAAATATACTTGGAACAAAGAATTATCAAGGACGTAAACGGAGGGGACTAGAAAAAGCTCCTATCTACAAATGTCACAAAATTTGCTAAAACTCGGAAATTACCTAAACAAAGAAAAAATGAAATTAAGTAAATCAAAGACAAAACCTACCTGTGCCTAAAACTGCAAGATCTGCTAAAAATCAGACTTTTTCTAAGCAACGCAAAAATCGAAGTATATTCTGCGGCCTCTGAAAAAAATAGGTGAACCTTCTTATATTGTTAACCACACAGTGGACGGTTCCAAAATTCTGAGGAGGGTTTTCAAATTGAAATATTGGCCTTAAAAATAGTGCTATGGCGAAGATAAAACCATTTTTGAACGTTTATTTTCAAGCTCTATCTATCGGTACCTACCAAAAAAACCCGAAAAGAGCAGAAAGATTTAAAAAATTGAATTCTGGAGGTATTGTTGGGTATTTGCGTTTTCTTGTCGGGTATTTTGCCTTCGGGTGCATACTCCCCAAACCCCCTACGTCTTGGAATGGTGTCCAATGCTTATTATAAAGCTTATAAAATAAATCTCAAATCTGTGTTTTTGCTAATCACTTGCAACGTTAATTTATTCGATATTGTGGCTAGATAAATATTACAAAAAGTTATATCCTATGATTATTTTTGATACCGCAACGAAAGACTGTGATTTCTATATAATGCATGCGTCCATTCAGTACTCTTCTGGCGTTTAATCGCACAAGACCACCGGATTTCATTCCTGCCCATGTAAACTGATAACCATTAGGCTTGGGAGATTAGGGGTATGCACCAGTGTTCAATCAGAAACGTCGAAAATTGCCGTTTTTCCAACATACCATAATTACTATTTTTTGACCCAGAAAAATATTGCAACATGGCGCAACTCAGCTATGGTGATATCTGCTTTTGCAGAGTGAGTGGTTCAGTTATCTAGCCCAATGTTTTATCTTTGTTCGACAGGATGCTGCTTTCTTCGGCAGGCCGCAGAATATACCTCGATTTTTGCATTGCTTAGAAAAAGTCTGATTTTTAGCATATCTTGCAGTTTTAGGCACAGATAGGTTTTTTCTTTGATTTACTTACTTTCATTTTTTCTTTGTTTAGGAAATTTCTGAGTTTTAGCAAATTTTGTGACATTTGTAGATAGGGCTTTTTAAGCTTTTTCTAGTCCCCTCCGTTTATGTCTTATATATATATATATATATATATATATATATATATATATATATATATATATATATATATATATATATATATATATATATATATGCCATAAAAAAAGCTTCATTTTTAAAACACGTCATAACCTTAGCTGATGTTGAAATAAAATTTTAATACCAGCTGTAGTACACAGGTAAAAAGTAAACATGTTTTAGTTTATTCAACGTAAAAATTTTTTGGCAACTTAGAGCATCACCTGCAATATAGCATTTTCTTAACACCTCACTGTTTGAACTTCAGGGTTTATGCATTTTATTACATCACTCTGTATGTTGTTATCCTATATAGTAGTATGGAGGGAGGGTCACAAGCGTATTTCAAGGGTACCACTATGTTCTAACGTGGGGACAGGCCGCCTATCTTTTGCACACCAGGGTACCACTTTTTAACCTGCTTGTTGGGCCGTTTAATGCATAATAGATTGAATCATCATAATTATGATAAGCACACTGAATTAGGTTGCACATTGACCATGTGATGCAATCCTGCTATCGCACATTGGCTAAGCAGCTGCTGACGCATATTGTGCTTTGGCGAAGCAATTTTTTGCAGCTGGTAATATCAAGCATTGGCAGCGTGACTAATAATAAGTGTATTGGAGAAGTATTTTTTCTTGATGTCCATAATATTGCACATTGGCAGCCTGTTTGGAATTTATAATAAGTGCATTGAGGAAGCATTTTTTATGATCAGCGCATTTTTTGGACAAGCAAAGCAATTTTTTTACATTAGGATTAAAAAGAGTAGTTATATGTGCTGGGGAGCAACATTATAACATGGCCCAAGTTATAAGATAGGCAACTCTTGAATAAAGCTTAGGCACTGCTTAAGTCTAGCCAAAATGTCAAGTGTGCATAAGGATATACCTGTGTTGATAGGACCAGCATTCGTGTGAGAATTACCTGAGGGAAATAGCGGGGATGGTCCCTCCTACCCCCAGCCCCAGCGGTACCTAATTATTTTTTGGGTCAAAAAAAGGTTGCTCTCAGAGAGGCTGCTCTTGCATTACATCATTATGTCTAACATGTTTGGGTGATAAAAAATTAACAAATCCGAAGCAGGGGTCCGCTCTTGCTACCCCTGCACGCAGTACCCCTGTACACAGCCCCTGTATACAGTTGTATAAATCTATTAATTTGTTAGTTTAAAATGCAATTTAACAATAGTTTTGCCAAATTTAAAAGGAACTGCTTGACATTGATCTGTTTTAACATTAATTTCAATAGTATTGAATCATTGTTTCTGCACAGGTATATAATGAGGGGTAATATAGGAATGATTCACAATGTCCATGTACTTTCCTGCAATATTTACGACTTGCAAGAGTGGGGGCAAAAACGTTTCCAACGATTTAAGGCTCAACTATATCGCAATATACATAAAAATTATGAATTCCGATTAGCATATCGGGAAAATGATGGGCAGTTATACTTAATTATTGCGCGATAGTGTAATTGATGTTATCAAGTTGACTTTCTAGAAAACCCAGCATACACATTAAATGTTTGGTCAACTTTACACTTCGAATATATATTCAGTATTGATAATCAAATAACAAAATTTTTTGTTTCATCATGCTTTATGCCAAGATATTCTGTATACTTGACTTTTCTTTCAGAATGACTATTTTTAAGCTCGCATATTATTTTTTAAATCGTAGAATTGTATCATATTCTGATCTTTGGCTATGTTATGCCAAGTGTTTGTATAGATTATTTCTGCCAGCCCTACTTCCAACTCACCATCAAGCACATTGTGTCTAGGCAGCTTTGAAATAAAGGTTGATGTGGTATTTGATTCTTGAGAATTGCTTGGAAGCGTCATGTAAAACTGTTTAGGATCCATGTTTGTGTCCTTTACATTTTCTCAAAGTATTTATAGATTTCAGGTGTTTGCATATATTTCACTATTCTTCTGAATGAAATGCTTTTTGCACAAAAATGCTGAAAGTATATATACATACTCCTACTTTCCGCTTTCCAAAACTCCTACTTTCCGCACAAACGATTTTGATAATCAGAGAAAAGTCCCTGAACCCTCATATTATTATATGTGTATGATGAAGCATCTTTCTCAATATATTCTCTGAGCTCAAAGGTTTTTTGACCATTGCTATCAAAGTAATCACAGTGCGCCTTATGACTAAAAAACATGGCAACTAGGTGGAAGGCGATCGATAGATAAGACGCCCAGTAAAATTCTGTTTACACTAGGATCAGCACCTAGAATGTTCAGTATTTCTAGGGTGTTCATTTCCAAGCATTATAATCATGGAATGTATCGCGATTTTTATCTATCATGATCAAATTATCACATTTGACATATATATAATTTCTACTCCAGAGTCTGGTAAATCATCCGCAAGCTTGACATTTATACTTGTTGTTCCTTCAAACACTATATCCCAATGCCCACTATCGTCCGCTTTGGGCGTCAGATCAAACACAAAGAAGCAATGACTTGTCTCAAACTCATTGCGGCTAATAAAATTGCCTCTATTATCATGACCAATTTCAAGTGCATCGTACGCTGATTGAATGCCTGAAAAAACTTATTACGCTTGAATGACACATTTAGTGAATGAGTTTGTCCCACACACGCACTCTTACATCTAAACACTAAATGGGTTGAAATAGAATGACGATTTTGATAAACAGCCTCGGAATGCGCTTCCTTTGATACAAGCCAAAACCAGCCATCTTAGCAGCTGACCAGTAGACAATGTAAAATTGGGCGTTTCTCTTGAAGGGTTGGACACATGCATGTTTGTCATGACAACCAGTCTTATAGGATATTTTGCAGTATATGCTAACATTGTTTGCACTAGAATTAAACTCACGCTTTCCAAAACTCCTACTTTCCGCACAAAGAATTTCATCACTGAAACATTGAGTTCTAGTTGAATATCTTCAAAGCACTGAAGTACAAAATTATTGTTGTTTATGTGTAATTCTAGGCGGAAATCTGCAAAATTCAGCAAATATCTGTCTTGTGAAAACATGTCAATATGTAAAGGCGTAGATACTTCCACAATATTTGAATCTTTGAACAATGCCGCAACTTCTTTGAACCCTTTATTATGTGCAGTGTCCACATTAGCCCCACCTTCATGAAAATATAGTGCAGACTGAAGATGAGAAACTTTCGCATCAGAACCATAATTTAATTCTGTTTCAAAGTATGATCTATAAGCATATTATTTGGAGCTGTCAAACACTAATCAGCTGCCTAAAAAGTACTTAAGTCGCTTAAAGAATGTTTTGCCTATAAGATTGATTGGCGCATAATTTAGTACTGCAGCTCCAGCTGTGAGCGTTGGCTTTTTAATTCTTAGTGCCATGTATATATAACTCCTGTTCATTTGCATATAGTGAGGATCGGGTGGGATCCTAAATTCATTTAAGCCTTCATTTGTTATAGGGTGCATAGGCTGCACTTCATCCCAAAATCCTCTTCTCATGGCAACTTGAGTACGAGGAACTTTGAAAAGATCCAGTTCAGATTTCTTACTTGGAATAGATTTTATGTCTATCAGATCCTTTTTTCCGAATTAGTTTAGTAAATGCATAATCATTATTCCTATTTATAGACTTTTGACGCTTGCCTAAACCTTCCCCAGACATAGCCATTGATGCCTCATCTAAAAATTGCGCCGCCTTATGCTTGGAATGTTCTTTGGCAGACTGAAATATTGGTTTTCCCTGCGCAACATCAGGTGCAATATTAGCTCCTGCTGCTAAAGCATGCTTGCCCGAACTTTTACCAATTGATCTCAATACAGGCACAACCATTATAAATAATTATTTGAGGAAACTCCCTAATCCGCCACCTCCCTGGTATGGTATGCCTCTACACCCTTCTAGGCCATACCCTGTTTGTGCCGCCTGTTCTGCGTAATATTGTAGCCAAAATCCACTGTTTTCAGCATTGAATTGAATATGCATTCTTAGTTTTCTATTTCTACAATGTTGTTTCTATTTATAGATTTTATTCATCCCAGGAAAAGCCACCTTCAGAGGCTATTATGCTCTTGCGTTTCCTATTAGCTTTACTCTCAAGTGGGGCGTTTGAACGTCTAAGGACTCTAGACAACTCTTTTGCGCCAATTGCAGCAGGTATTGTTTTACGATCACGAGTTTAGTCATGCACCAAATCAACAATATTTGATCCATATATTTTTTGCCCATCAATGACAATCTCACCCGTTGGTTCAATTTCTATATTAGGATCATCATTAATATGCTGTAATAGTAGTTTTGCATTTGGCTGTAAAGTTTTTGGTTTACCAGCCATAATTTCTTTGGTTTTAATTGATTTTCCTGGACCTAGAATATTTAGTTCGTACGGTTTTTTTGCTGCTCCTGCAATCGGCCGAAGTTGCTTAAAATTTGGTTATATTCTATCATTTTAAAGCCTGATGATGAATACTTGTTGTCCAATATTTTATACATCTCCCGATCCAAGGCATTTAACACTTGATCCAGTGGTTTACTTTCTTCAGCAATATCTGCTGGCACCAGAATCATTTTCTCTACATGCTTCATTTTATAGTGTCTGCTAGTAAACTACCTGCAACTGATAGAATAGGTGACAATAAAAGAGGTAAAAAGCCACCATTCTGAATAATTAAGCTTTTTTCATACCTTGTATTAAGTAGCCTATTATTAGCTAAATATCATATTTCGTTTTAGTATCTTCTTAGCTTTTGTATATCTTAATTAGTGAAGGAAATGTTGCAATTAAGAAAATTGTTTGTGCAATCGCAAATGCATAAAAGTTGATCTTTACTTGCCTTATTTATAAACGCATCCTGTTGGAGTTTTCTTGCAACACTCAGCAAATGTAAGCAACTAATGTTTCATTTTTGTCTATGAGGAGCCATTTTTACACCTTTCAGGTAGATTGCACTGCATATTTATAGATTTATGGCACATACACTGTAGGGCGCTTGCCCAAAATATCAGTTTTCGACCAGTGTAAATCCTTGGCATTTTGTGTCAAGTCAATGAATAGGTATCCATGTGGTTTAGATGTAACGTCTGAAAAGGCTTCAAGAAAATATTTTGAATTGCTAGGGTATAATTGGCGTGATAAAATATGTCATTGCAGCTGATCTGCAGAGCTTTTGAAAAGAATTACATAATCTGAATTGATGCGCGAGGTATGAAGGCCATCATAATATAAGTTCTGCACAATCTCTATCACACTGGCACAAATTTCCAGGCATCATATATCGATTACCCCAGGCTACACTGCTGATTTTCAGGTCGGGTAAAATTGTATGTCTCGGAGCAAAAACTATAAAAGATGGTGAAAATGTGATAAAAGTATTCATCAATATGCTGAACATGGAGAATTTGCTGCTCAAAATAACGCCTCAGCTGTTTGTAGGCTCTGCTAATTTAGGATTTCACATTAATCTTTGCAAATTTTATGAGCTAGTGAAAAGAAAATGCATGTACAAAGTAGAATTATTTGCTGGTTTAGCGTACAAATTTCGAAGTGTGACATTTTTGATCTTTACAAGCGGAAAAATAATTCTCACTGGTGCAAAAAGAGAGCATGAATTGCATATAGCATATATAATAGCTTCAACAATGCTCTAGAAATGCCAAATTAAATAGCAAAATTTCCAAACTTTACAAAAAATATTCCAAACTGTACAAAAAATTTTCCAAACTTTACCAAAAATTTTCCAAACTTTACAAAAAATATTCCACACTTCAAAAAAAAATTTTAAACTTTACAAAAGTACTATGCTTATGCATGTAAAATATATTCCAAACTTTACTAAAAATATTCCAAACTTTACAAAAAATATTCCAAACTTTACAAAAAATATTCCAAACTTTATAAAAATTTTTCCAAACTTTACAAACTTTTGTGCCCATTTGTCAATATCCAAGTCACACCACGGGAAGGTTAGCACAATGGTTAGTCATTTCCAGCTGAAAAGCTAAAAATTTTATTTTTTGACCATTTATACATAAATTTCTCAATACTGTAAATTTTCTTGCCTTAACATGTATAATTTATTTCAAACATTGCAAACTATTCTGAAAGCTTTACTCTAAATGCAAATGAACGTGTGCTCATTTGACTCATAACACAGAAATATTGTCACAATACTGAGGCATTTTTGCTTGAAAAAATTTAAAATTTCTTCTTAACATAATGTACAAGAAAGATCATTTAAACAAGTATACGCTCGCCCACAAACTCCTTTTGGGGAGGTAGCGCTTGTATACTAAAACTCTCATACAGGTATACACCTTAACTGCCACTAACCCGGCTTGCGGGGTACAGCTGAGAATGTAACACAGAACCAATTACAAATTGCCGGCACTTGCTCCTCACAAGGCATGACATGTACATGGAAAATATCCTGTTTCAACAGGCTACCCTTTCTTGAATAATGTGCTGAGAAAAATTTTTAAATCTTTTTTCACACTTAAATTAACTCAGTATTGTGTCAATGTTCCTGTAATATGAGTCAAATGGGCAAAAATTCATGTGCATTTGGAGTGAAACTTACAGAATAGTTTGCAATGTTTGAAATAAATTATACATATTGAGGCATAGAAAATTTACTGTGTCAGAAATTTCGTTAAGTTGAAATTTTTTATATATCTATTGGGACTGTTGTTATTCCATCGGATAATACTTTTCTTTTATCATACAAGTATGGTAGTCCCTGCTTTTCTTGTATGTATGTCCATATTTAATTATCTGGTTACATGTGGAAACCAATGTTTTTTCCGCCTTGTGCTTCCTGATTTTGCAGGACATTGCTGTACTGCTCAAACCTCAACTTATTTTCCTTTTTCATCAGGCCTTTACAGCTACACTTGATTTTATTTGTTGTCTCATCTACAGCAATGTAAGTTTTAGCGGCTAAACAGGACATGGCTCTTCCTCTGAATTCCTCTTTTAGTAAACTGGGTGTTCTTTTGTTTGCTCTAGATGTTAAAAACCATTGTGAGTAAGCTTGCTCAAACTCTTGGTTTTTTTCCGGCTTTACTATATCTAACAAATTTTCAGCAGACATAGCTAAATAAAGCTATCTGTGTAAGTCTGCATACATTGATAATCTGACTTGTCAAAGACTTTCAATAATACATTATAGAAAAATTCTAGCATGTGAATTTCCGCACAGTTATATACCAAAAGGCCTACTGCAATCAGTAAATCTAGGCTTATTTGCTTTTAACGCATATGTATTTCATACCAGTTGTTAGTAATATGCTTAATTTTTTAATGAAAGACTTAAGCTGCACTCCGCTGCTCCTTCATAGTCGGCATACGAGACATCTATGTGTTGTTCCATGTTAGTGATAGTCTTTCCATAACCTGTGTTTCAAAGAAGTTTGAATGTATCAGCCAGCATAGCAAGTTCTGGGTCTTCATCCCCTTCTTGCCTATGCTTTGTAACTATATCTCAAAATTTTTCAAATGGCCTTGTTCTATCATATTGTATTACCTTGTGAACTTTATCTAATGTAATGCCATGATTAACAAGAAATCTTATCATTTCAGTAGATAGCATGATATTTTTTCCAGATTTTCTCATGGCTTTTTTAATAAACCAATTTTTTCAGCATATTCTTCCAATAGAGGGCCAACGTCCTCTCAACTAATTTCAGCATGCTTTGTACTTGGTGGAAACTTGGCATATAGGTCTTTAAAACTATTAAGAGTTTAAATGTCTATCTTGGCAAAGCCAGAGACGGATCCATCAAGTATTGCTTGTGTCATTTCTTTATCTAAAGAAAGTGTAATTTTGGCCCATTGGCAGTCACATAAAATAATAATAATAATGCTTTATTCATACCCCTAGGTACAATACAATGTTAAGAATAATACGCAACATTTTGACAGTTATACCTACCATCGTCATCAGGCTCTTACAGAATATAAGAAGTTGTGGGCACCAGGAATTGGACATTACCAGCTAAATACCATTTATTTCTAAAGTCTGCGGTTTTACCAACTGGGCTTCAGTGGGCCAGTTGTATTAAATTATTTGTTCCTTTTAGAGTAACATAATAATGTTTTTAGACTGGGGCCAGGGGCCTCTCCACATGATGTATTCTCCTCAATAGGGCTCTATTCCGTATACAACTGATCTCAATACTTCTTGAAATCACATTCTGCCCACTAGCTCTCTCCATCTCCAAGGTCTCACATATTTTCTTATGGTACCCATTGCTTTCTTCTGCGAGTATTGATGTATGCTCGAAATCTGGCCTACACCCGCATGCTATGCAGTGTTCAAAAACCCCACTCTGTTCCTCTTTCAAATTCGTTAGTGCACTCTTATGTTCCCCAAGTCCTTTCTTAGGACTTCTACTAGTCTCCCCCATGTACTCCTTCCCACATTGAAGTAATACTTTATACACTATGCCCTGCCGTAGATCACAGGCCTTTTTGGGGCAACACTTTGTAGTCTTTTTCTGATGGATTCTTCACTCTTTGCCACAAGGCGCACTCCATGTGCTTTGCACACTCGCTTAAGTTTAATGGTTAATGCCCCGCTAAATGGTACTACTGCTGTTGCAATGTATTCAGTTGCATCATCCCTTGAGGGTTCAAGTTGTAGGGCTCTCTCTAATAATGGTTCACGGTATCCATTACCTTGAAACTCCTTAAGTAAAATATCTCCGGACTAAGGTGAAGAATAAAGAAGGTCCCAAGGGTTAGAAATCGCAGTTTAATGATTACCGTTACACTCAATATAAGGTTTGTTTCAAAATTGCAAAGTTAATATTCTGATTAAAAAACACATTTCTGCATCAGCTTTGCACTTAAGGTTCTTCGTTTACAAGTAGTGACGTTATCTCAACTCTGAGAATGCTTTACGCTTAAGGGTTACACATTCTACTGGATAAATGAGTTTGCACAAAATATAAGTGTAAAGTAGTTTGCACTAATAATTTATTTTTCTTCCTTGGTGTCAGACATTATCAACCTTTTGTAAACTGTTATTCGGTGCATCAGGATTATGAATAAGATTTTGAATATTCTTTACTCACATACTAGTGTAAAGTTTACACTAAACAATATCTTTTGCTACAGAGCATTGCCAAAGGTAATTTTCTAAAATGTGTGCTTAAAACATAAGATTTTTCCCATACTATCAGGATTACAAACTTAACTGCAAATTTTTCCTCTTGCTAGTAGTGTAAACTTTATATGTTAGGCTATTTCTGATCTAAGAGGTTGTAGGTTGTACAAGCTAAGTTTCTTGCAAGCTATCCACCGTTAAATCTGGATTAAGAATCTAACTTTGTTTATCGTGACTCAATGGATGTGTAAAGTTTAAACTAAAAATTATTTCTGATTTCAAATTGTTAGTGAACTTAAGCTTCTAAAATACTGTTCACAATAGTATCATGATTACAAATCTTTAATGAAGTCTTGTTTGCAATATAGATGTTGATGTGAATGAGCAATCTTGTTTTCTGTCTTGTTCAAGTGTCATATTTTGTTTGGCAAATTACATGCGTGGATCGATTGATTTAAATCATTCTGCTCAAACGTGGGGTACTAGCAATAAAAAAATGCTCTGATGTAAGAAAAAGGATATATATATATATATATATATATATATATACCAGAAACCAAAATACCCCAAGAAATCAAATTACCTCCCCAGGATTACATTTTTGAACATTTTTTCGTTTTTTTCGCAATTTTTTGATGCCAATGGATAGTTCTTGATGAGAAACGTCGAAAAATGATGTTTTCATTGGCATACCACATTTTTGGACCATTTTTTGACCTTCAAAATATCTTGCAGCCCCCAGAATTTTCTTGCTGCCCACGAATGGTTTTAAGTGTTATGTTAGCACGATAAGATGTTATTGGTACACTTACTGCTTCAGCACTTCACAGATATGAGCTACTGAAGTTTCCGGTCTGTAATTATGCACTGTATTTATTTCTTTGCATGGTCATTTCGCCTCATTGTTCTGGCGCCAGGTTCTCAATTCTTTTGTGCTAACGTGTTTGTGCATGTTAAGTGCCCTGCTGCAGTTAGATACCATTGCAACAGAGGTTGTTCTGAGGTTTTGTTCAGTCAAAGTTGGTGAACAAAAGTTTTCTGTCCGGTGCTTCAATCCAGATTGATCACCTCTTTTAAGGAATAAAGTGCTGTTCTATTTATTTCTCAAACTAGCAAAGAAAAATGCTCCGATGGAACAAAAAAGATGAATATACTTGGAATTGTGGATTATTATGGATGTAAAAGGAGGGGACTAGGTAAAATCTACCTAAAGTCGGAAAATCTGCTAAAAATCACACTTTCTCTAAGCAACGCAAAAAATCGATGTATATTCTGCGGCCAACAGATTAAATTAAATATTCAACCATAACAATGATTGAAACAGCAGCATGTTAGCTATGCAGTAGTTATGGGAAATGATATTAAGTAAACTAACAGTCTTCCAAGCCAATTGAATGAAATAGCAAACATCGAAGACAATTGAAGACATGGTTGGTTAAAAACAGTAGGAAACACGTAAGTTGACTTGAAACAGACTTAATGTAGATACACTAGCATGCCCGAAACAATTGTGTGCACTAATCAATCGGCTCCTGCTTTGCTTGCTATAATGCTCATAAAACAAAACAACTTCAAATACAATACCTCTTAGTTTTCTATCAATCAGGTGCCAGCAATTTAAAAAAGTAACCTTGATAGATTTCGATTATACACTCTTATCTGAAACTTCGAACATTATTTAAAAAAGATACTTTTTTAGAGGCCGCAGAATATACATCGATTTTTTGCGTTGCTTAGAGAAAGTGTGATTTTTAGCAGATTTTCCGACTTTAGGTAGATTTTACCTAGTCCCCTCCTTTTACATCCATAATAATCCACAATTCCAAGTATATTCATCTTTTTTGTTCCATCGGAGCATTTTTCTTTGCTAGTACACTACTTTTAATTAGCGTGATTTCAGTACATCAGTCAGTAAACACAATCAGTAACATGCCACAATAATGACAAACAGTCCAAGAACGCGGAAAACAATATTGTTCTTAACATCAGCATTATCCTTTTTAAACAAGACAACCTTATTGACACCATCCATTTTCAAATTAAAACTGCATTAAGTTATTTCTTCTTAATGTGCAGTTCACTTATAATCAAGCACAAAAATTTAACCAACGAATTCACATTGCAAATCCTCACTCAATCAATACACAAGCACAATGTGTTGTGACTTTTGAAATTGAAAACACCCAATTTTCAATTTTCAAATTGAAAATTGGATCAATTTTCAAATTGAAAATTGGGTCAATTTTCAAATTGAAAATTGGGTGTTTGAATTTGCGATGAAGAAAATAATCAAAAGATAGTCACTTGGTTTATTTAAGCCGAGTAATAAAATAACGACCGTCCACCAATTCCAAACTAAACGCAACTAATCTGATCACTATGAAAAAGTTTTGAAAAATGAGCTTGCTAAGCGAGAGTTGTAAATCAAGAGAAACTTAAAGTTAAAACCTACCATTAAATTATGAGAGAATTATAAAAGATTTTAAACTTCAAGAAAATGGAAAAGGCGGGATGTTGGTAAATTAGAAGGCAAAGATTTTTGGCAAAAATTCAAAAACTTCACGCAAATATCAAATGTAAGGAACACTAACGCTTTGATTTATTAGTAAAATAAATTTGTAGTATAGACTACATATTAACAACAAATGAATAGTGCAAACTTTACACAACTACTAGGTGTAGAGAATACTAACAGTTTACGGCTTATTAATGTACATGATTACAATAAAGCTGTATATCTTTGTCGACTTCTGTGCACAGTAGTGTGATTGCTGGTTCATTTTAAACCACTTTTGCAGGCAATTTACATCAATTAAACGATAGCTCTCCATGTGCAAGATTTTGTGAAACATATTATAAACACGGCTAAGAAAGATTTAACTTTAATGCAACCCATTTAAGACAAAATTACATCTCTTCAATGATCTAAGGACACTTGAACATAATTTTTAAATCACTTTAGATTACTTTTGAGGGTAAACAAACTCACTTAATTGATGTCTCACATATGAATCCTTGAAAATTTCTTGACTTCAGTTACAAAGTCTCTGCAAGTCTATCGAATTAGGGTTAACACGTAACGTAAACTTTACACAAACATATAGCGTAAAGAATATTTTAGTCGGATTCGTAATTTTGATATTGCTCCGATATTTCTTTCAACATTTATGGAAAAATGAGTCTTCATAATGTTTTAAAGACAATAAACATTAGGTTTAAACCACTTTGCAATACTGCTGAGTGTAAGCAACCGCGCCCAATTGACGTATATATTTCATTCCCTGTAAATTTTTATATCTCAGGAAAAAATTTCGATTTTTGCAATGCTCTAGAACAAAGGCTAACATGCAGTGTAAAAAATTACTCGGATATTATGATCAACATTCATGAAAAAATTATGTCTCTACAATGGTCTGAGGACATATAAACAATGAATGTAAACTACTTTACATCACTGTTGGATGTAAACAAACGCGCCTACGTGACGTCTCACATTTGATCCTTTGAAAACTTCTAGGCTCCAAGAAAAAATTAGGTTTCAGGAATGCTCAAAAACGAAGATAAATATATATGTAGTGTAAACTTCATGTAAACACCTAGTGTAAAGAAGATTTTAGTCAGATTCGTAATTTTGATATTGTTCCGATATTACGATTAATATTTATGAAAAAATTAAGTCTACATAATGTTCTATGGGCAAACTAACAATTGGTGTAAACTACTTTACAACACCGTAGAGTGTAAACATATGCACCAGACTGGCATATCAAATTTGATTCCTGGTCCATTTCTAGACTTGATAAACGTGTCCCTGACTCGTAACCGGAGAAGCAGGCAGAAAAAACAAGACAGAAACGCATTTAAAACTCCAAATTTTTGACTTTACACTCGCTAAATATTAATGTATAGACAATTTGCTTTGACATGCACCCGATATAAAGCACTTTATTTTTATTCTATTAGACTTATCCCGACTTCTGGACGGAGAAAGTGGCGAACAAAAAACGCAACAAAAACGTATTTTCCACCATTTAGAACACTGTAAACTTTAAAATTCCGTACCGAACTCCCCATTGAGTTTAAAGAAATTCGGTTTGATACAATTTGTAGCTTTTAAATCGTAGTACATTCCTGTGTGCCAAAATTCTGTTGCAAAAATTATTTGGCATGATTTATCAATCAAACTTCGGAAAAAACGTGTTTTTTAGCCCATTTTTTACCTCTGATTTCGAACTTTACACCCCCATAAATAACTCAATATTGCGTTTTTTAAATGCGGTTTGCTGCGATGTTTAGCCCCTGTGAGGCACTTTAATAATGCTGTCTTCGATTTGCACTGACTCATAAGCGGAAAAATTTGGCAGAGAAATCTTAGTTAAAATCCATTTTTTTACACCATCCACTAGAGTGTAAACTTTAAACCCCAGGATCTAACTCACCATAGAGCATAGAAGACTTTGCTTATATGCAGAATGTAGCCCTTGATCCGCTCTACATTTCTGTCAGAAAACATTTTAAAAACCTCAAAACCGGAGTTAGTATCGGACATAGGAAGGTTGAAAACTCGACCAAAAAGTGCTTTTTCACCCCCAGATTTTCGCACTCTTTACACTGCCGTTCGATAAATAATGCGAATTTCAAAAAACAAAAAAAGTGTCATCTGTAGAATTCATCCCTCTATTATCCTATTCTGTTCAATCCTTCGAGTCATCAATACTCAGTTGTCCACATGCCGCAGTAAAAAGGTCCCAAAATTTGTCCTATGTTATAACGTTACACAAAAACTTTACACCTTCTTTACACAGTCAATTTTGAGTTTCAAGAAAAACAAAAAAACACGGGCAGCGAATTTTTTTATTATCTTTCTTTTAAAAAAACCGCACCTTCCAGAAGTGTCCCGTTATAGCTGTAGGGGGGTGCCCAGGTGTTGGGGGTACCCAAGTATATTATAGGTACGCGCTAACGCGCTACCTATGATTAGAGCCACAAATATACATGCACGTGGGGAGGGAGTTAGAGGGGTGTAGACTCCAAGAATGCGTAAATTGAAAATTTTAAGCGGAAATGGGGGCAAAATGAAGGCTCAAAATGAATAAAAAAAATAAAAATTTAATCTAAAAGTGCTTTGAATGGAAAGAAACTGTGAAATAATGTTTATAAACGCAATCTTAGTGCTTATACATGTTTTTGTGGTAGTTTTGGCCCAAAGAAGCTAAATTCTGAAAGTCTCCCTCAGACCATCAAATCTGCTTCCCTATATTGGTCATGCTTTGCATCTTTAGTCACAATTACATTCTGCGGGCACTTAAAATAGATATACTTCGATTTTGTGTTGCTTAGAGAAAGTCAGGTTTCTAGCAGACTCTAATAATTTTTTTTCACATCAGTGAGTTTTACATCAAACCATTTTACATTGCTAGTACAAAACATCGCCTGCTTTTAAAAATTTGCAGCAATCCTAACAAATTTTGTACGCAAATTTAGCCGGTTAGAAATGATTTATTGTTGCTGCATTTACTTAAAAAACACATTTTCTCCACATGCTGTCAGAACTAGTGTCTCTAAACTGTCGCCTCATCCAAACATATGCTGTGGAAGGAACAATATAGTACTTGTGGAGTTTTGGATGATATTGTCTCCAATGAATATATCGCTCGTATATGTTTTCCTGAGCCAATGCAAGAAGACAGAGAAGACTCGCCTGTATCAACCGATAGAATATGCCATGTAAGTGGCTATGGAGAAATATATGGTAAATAAAAAGGGTATCAAGTAGCATTTTCAAAAAGATTTTTAAATTTGTGAAAGCTTGCGAGTAGCCGCTTTTTTACCGGTGCCGGTGCTACATTAGCATATTATATAGTGTACTATGCTTCTTCAAAAAGGGTTAAATTTGTACCTATTTTTCACCAGATATACATATTAAGGGCAAAATTTCATTTGGCTAGTAATGACTTCATTATTTTGAATTTATGAATACATATTAATTTTCTCACTTAAGCATTAAACAAACAAAAAATTGTAATAAAATTGAAATTTGAAGAAAAATAAGTTAAATAGTGTATTATAAGTTTAAGTGTAGCGCAATCTAGATTGGCTTGTGCAGTAGTTGATTCTTTAGTCAAATCGAAATTTGGTTTTGCTGCATTACTTAAATATTCAACTAGTAGGAAACAAACATGAAAATAGCCTCAAAAGCTTTTTGAGGTTAAATTATTTGAGTTTATCATTTCACATTTCAAAAGCCTCTGAAAAGAAACATGGGATATATTAGTAATGCAAAAGACTTACATAGAAGTTCATTTACAAAATTTTAACAAGCTTTTTCTGAATAATTTGCAGGAAAAAGTTTTTGCATAAAAACTATTTTAAAATTCTAGCTGCATTTAACTGGTCTTCTGCTCACAAAATGGAAAAATAAAAATGGATTTGGTGAAATTAAGTTGAAAACTACTCTGTAGTACTCATCCTTCTTGCCTACAGATGGTAGAATTAGAAGAACTTTCCACTCTATATGTTGATGTTTTTAATTTTAATTTACTTTATTTATTAGTGTCCACCCTTATTGCTGTTAATTGATGTTTTCAATAAGATGTGTTTCGTTAAATGAATAATTCATTTTTAAAGCTCGAAGACTTGTTCTGAAGTTCAGTCAAAATGCTTCACTATGCTAATCAGAAGATTTTATTAACAAAATGCTACCTTTTTGCGCCTTTATTCATTAAATTAATGATAAATGAGCTTCAATTATTCTTTTTACACTAATTTTTCTCTTTTATTTAGCACCGGCACCAGCTCCGGTACCAGCCTAGCACTGGCCCGGTGCCAGTGCTTAGGCACCGGCGCCAGTGCCGGTGCCAGTGCCAGTGCCAGTGCCCAGGACAACACTAATATATATATATATATATATATATATATATATATATATATATATATATATATATATATATATATATATATATATATATATATATATATATATATATATATATATATATATATATATATATATATATATATATATATATATATATATATATATATATATATATATATATATATATATATATATATATATATATATATATATATATATATATATATATATATATATATATATATATATATATATATATATATATATATATATGTATGTGTGTGTGTGTGTGTGTGTGTGTGTGTGTGTGTACCTACAACATCAAAACATAAAAATCCATATATTTGTTATGATACTTATTTATTCAGAATTAGGAAATAAAAAATTAAGAAGTTCATCATTTAAAATGAAACAATTTTGTTTTCGGAATTGAATAAAATTATAAATCACAATGACTATAAATAATTAAAATAAGTATAGACGACTCCCTGAACATTGATGAAAAATTATTTATATTAAGATATTTATCAAATGCCTAATAAGTAAAATACCCTAGTATTAATTTGTACCTTGATTACCAATTAATTAAACATATTACTAAAAAATGAGATTTTACGTAATTGACTGTCAGACTTTGCGTACAATTAACAGATAATATATGTATGTTGCTGCTTTTTTTGTAAAAATAAATCAGATTTAAGGAGTAAAAAATTAACCTATATTATTTAATAAAAAAATTAATCTTATACCGTTTGAACAAAACAAATTTATCCTGATTATCAAATAATGACAAAATCAATCATGACAAAACAAATGCTTTTCCACAACAATATTTTTAAACCCTTTAGTTTCACCAAAATAAGAAAAGATCTAACGGACATGTAAAGTTAACTTTGGTCGGACTGACTACAACAGGATATTGACGAGAAAAGTGATTCACTTGTCTGTTTCTGAGATGAACTTACGTCTCTGCATTGATTGATCAGAAAATCACAGAAACTAATTATAGTTAATTTAGGGTGAGTTGCTACAATTTTTAGCAATGCATTTGTGATTATGAATGTATCTGCACTTAATTTAGCTTTATTGTGTACGTATTGGTCATTATCTTCTATGACCTTTTCTGCATAAACTTGGGTACTTCAATTTACAGTCAAGCTCTACAATTCTAACAATGCTTTTATGCATTTGCATAATTTTATTTATTAATGTTTACGTCTTGCCACTTTGTTGGATATGACCTTTGAGTGACCGGCGGACAGAATAACACACTGTCACAACAATACGTGGGCAGCAAGAAAATTCTGGGGGGTGCAAGTTTTTTAGAAGGTCAAAAAATTGCCTTAAAAATGGTGGTATGCATACGTGGGCAGCAAAAAAATTCTGGGGTGCAAGATTTTTCGAAAGTCAAAAAATGGCCTTAAAAATGGTGGTAGGGCAATAAAAACACCATTTTTCGACGTTTCTCATCAAGCACTATCTATTGGCATCAAAAAATTGCAAAAAAAACGAAAAAAAATTTTCAAAAATTGAATTCTGGGGGGGGTATTTTGATTTCTGGGGGGTATTTTGGTTTCTGGGGGGTGCATACCCCCAAACCCCCCCCACGCCCAGGTGTGGTGGTATGGCAATAAAAACACCATTTTTCGACATTTCTCATCAAGCACTATCCATTGGTATCAAAAAATTGCGAAAAAAATGGAAAAAAATTTCAAAAATTGAATTCTGGGGGGTATTTTGATTTCTGAGGGGGGTATTTTGGTTCCTGGGGGTGCATACCCCCACGCCCAGGTGTGGTCACAACCTCAATGACCGGGCGGTCGCATACAACATGCAAGACCATTATATTATGGCGGGCTCCATTTAACAAGCGGGCCATTATACCATGGCAGATTCCATTTAACGAGTGGGCCCATTATACCGTGGGGGCTATATTTAATACATGTGCTAGATTCTAATGACTCTCAAAAATTGTTGAAAAAAACTTGTCAAACTAAAGTAATGCAGATTTTCTTAACTTTGGCAGACAGCTTAGTTTACTAAAACACGGGAATGCAACTATGTATTTGGTGAATTGATGTAGAAGGGCCAAAAAAATTTTTGAGCTATTTTTGATGGGCTCAATGCAATAATGAAGTAAATCTTTGACGAAAATTAGAGTATTGCATATTTGTGCGCAAAAATCTTTGACTAAAGCCATCAAAATATGACTTATTATCATTCAGTCCATGATTAATTTTGTAACGCACCAAAGAAGAAAAACAGTTCTCAACATTCAATTTAATGCGGTTTTTGGCGGGGTAGAACCCTTGACAATAAAAACAATAACTTCAGCATGAAGCGCCAAAAAAAAAATTCGGCTTTACTAGCACCTAAATACTCGAAAAACCTGTTATGGCGCTACTATACATATGTAGATGTACTTCAAGAATTTTTCATTCTTTGGGATATCAGAAATTTTCCATCTTGGGTGGGGCAGGCTCCCTTCTTGTCTTTTGTGTGTGGACCTGATGGTAGTTATACTGGTTAATATTTATGAACTAATAATGTTGTGGCATGTAAATAGTGTGTGGTAAAAAATCTAAGACCAAAAGTTATTTCATTTTGAAGATGGTGCAGATTGATTTAAATTGGTCAGTGCATTTAAACAATTTTGTTCTTTGCATTTGCTTTTGCTTTTGTATCATTTCAACATGCTGAGAAGACTATATGCAATGACGTTCAAGTTAATAAAAAACAAAATACATGCATAGTATCTTGGCTATTTAGCAGCAAAACATTCACTATCTAACAAACCATTCTCCATCTCAAGGTGAGAATCAAACAGTTTTTTGACTGATTCAGCAACATGCAAAAAAAGCAAGGAAAATCGAAAGTATTTTTGGAATTGTCAATCTATGCAAAAACACAATGAAATCAAGTATACATTAAACTATGCTCTGCATGCATCCAGTTGTCTAATTTTCTGAGCCAAAGCACCAACTGGAAAAATGTTTTCAACCAATTCATTTTATTATGTCATAGAGATAAATATTAAATAAGTGCCTACCACACATGGGCGTGTGGGGCGGATTGGGGGTTATGCACCCTCCCAGAAGTTGAAATACCCCGCAGAAATCAAAATACCCCCTCAGAATTCAAATTTTGAAATTTTTCTTGCTTTTTTAGCAATTTTTTGATGCCATTGGATAGTGCTTGATGAGAAATGTCAAAAAATGATGTTTTCTGCCATACAACCACTTTTAAGACCATTTTTTGACCTTAGAACATTTTTTCACCCTCTCTTATCAGAATTTTGGTGCTGCCCACCTGTGGTGCCTACTACTCGTATATGAAATTTCAAAAGGTGAGATTCCAGTGTGTGCGTCAAATAAAATATAGTAAACAGTTTGCAAAGACCCATATAAGCTTCTGCTTGATCTGTTTTCCTAAGATAAATAATTTTTCTACAAAAATATAGTTGGCATTCCAAGATATACGTTTGTCAAAGTCTGCTGCATCAATTTTTGTGTAAAAGTTTAAAAAGTATACTTATGAAGATAGCAAAACCCACATAATTGCTGTTTTATAAGACATTGTCCTTAAACTTTTCACAACATACAATATAAGAATCATTTATAATTTGCTCACAGTTTGTGGATACTGCATCAATTTTTTCACCAAATTTTGATAAAATAACGTCTCTGCCAAAGTTAAGAAAATCTGCTTTACTTTAGTTTGGCAAGATTTTTCTGTAACTTTCAAGAGTTAAGGATCAAATCAAAATAAGCAGGATCATGGAAAGTAGAATTAGTTGTGCTCGTGGATTAGCCATGTTGCATTAGTTTTTGTGTATAATTTTAGTTAAAAATTACATAATGACATTAGTAAAAACCCATATAAGTCATGTTTCAAAAGTGATTTTCTGTTTATTTTTGACAGCCACGTACAAGATATAAGAATTCATATTTTCTTAAACTACCTTATTTCCTGTTCTCATATTGATGATGCAGCATCAATTCTTGCACCCAATTTTATTAGAATAGGGTATCAATAGAAATTAGTAAAACCTGTATAAATTCTGCTGCTGGGATTTTTTTTCCATAATTTTTGGTGATTATATGTACAACATAGAAACACATATTTCTTTAAAATATTTTTTGTCGCTCTCATGTATTGAGAACCTTACGCCATTTTTAGTGTAAAATTTCATATTTTTCATCAAGAATAAGACATCTTTAAACAGTTGTGTAATGTGGAAAAGTCAATTTTTCCCCAGATTTCTCTCCTGTAGTTTAAACCGCATTTTTTGGTTGGTCAATGGATAAAATTTTTGAGTTTATCACTAAAACTTAAGACAGGGCACAGCCTAAGGCAATGAATCTAAAATATTGCAAAAATCAACAAAACTGTAAACTTTGGGTTATGGTATCTAGATGAATTTTGAGTTCCAAGCAAAATGATTGTCAATTTCCTGCTCAGCGTCAAAAAGTATCTAACATAGCTTATTTTCAGGCAAATTTATTTTTCACTTATCACATCAGTGGTCGAACTTCGCAGAAATTGTGTCTTAAAATTCAAAAAACAGAGAAAGGTATACAATTTAAAAAAATTCATTCCATACCTGTTCTATTTAAGGAATTTTTGTTTCAGGCGCCATTTGTTGCTATGGTCTACTTCCAGACAAAAGTTGCCAAACACACAAAATTGTTTTTTGTGCTATTTGAGACAAAATTATTTGGCTTTTTAGGGACCAAGGACGGCTGAGAAATGTGTTTTCTAATTTTTAAAATGCAGCACATTCAGCTGACCAAAACGTTTTTCAAAATATTTTAACCCATGGGTGCTTTTTCCATTTTGGACAAAGTCTTGTTAGGGAAGTTTAGCAGTTAGGCCTGATTGCATCCTATGAAGATCAATTTTTGAATGTCCATCATTGGATCAAGCTGATCAAGTGTTGCTGACGTTTTTACCACTGCACCTTTTAGGAAAACTTGGGAACGCTGGCTGGTCAATCTGCCAGATGTGTTTAATGAACAGGGCATAGCTGTACAATGCAGGCTTTCTGCTGACTATTTCCAGGTATATTCCTTTTACATATTTGGAAGAAATATACTTTATTTCATGAAACCTTGTGCACAAATCACAATTTTTGAATCATAGTAAATGAATTAGAAAAGTGGTTCAAACGGAAACAACAAATACAGTGCTGTGTGTAGCAATTGAAAAGCATATAAAGATTTACTGTGCAATTCCTTTATTACTGTATGACGTCTATAAACCCCTTTGTAGCCGCTTGTTTGATAGTTGAAATTTGATTTCAATGCACAAGGTTTTAAGAAATGAAGTATAGACATGATTGAAGTACAAGTGCTGATTCTATAATAGTCTTAATTATTTTTATCAAATAATTGATTTTTGAGGCCATTAGGTTGCTTTGGAGTACTGTGCAACTTGTATTATCCGCCATTGCAGTTCTGAATGAAAAGAATTAGGGAGACTGAACCCCCCAAATCTCTCCCTCAATGATTATGTCTTTCAGCGATGCTTATATTACTTTTTGGCTGGCAAAATTTTGGAAGTTTTTTTGCATGATGCAAAGTAGCTATTTTATTCATTGTTATAAAAAATCCAATCTAAGAAAAAGCACTGTTACCAAAAGCCAACAATTTGTAGTGTATATATCAAGGTTTCTATCCATACTTTAAATTTTGTGTGTAGTTACATCAAAAACGTTTTATATAGAAAATATGTTTTGATAGGGATTGGCAAATCAAGATTTGGAATTACTGGGTCAACAAATGGGACAACAGACTGCTTGCACCAAGAATGATTAATCATGCAAAAGGTCGGCATAATTGTCTCAACCACAACATAGGCCACCCCCATTGTCCTTGTGTTCTTTTTTGAGCTGGTTACAAGCTACTGCTCATGTAAATGATGTCCAAAAAGAACAGTTATTTGCAGGTAAATATGTCAGAATTGAGCACATGGAATTAACTGCTCAACCAGACCTTAAAAATATCTCATTCCCTACCACTGCATTGTTCACTCATTCTCATTGAAAAATCATTCTACATTATGCTGTTGCAATTTTTTAACAGTATAACATAAATGTAACAATTTTGAAAAATTTGAGGGAATTTATCAATAATACGTTAGTTACTTGATGTACAAAAAATGAGGTAAATATTACTTTGCTTTAGTTGCCTTAACCCTCCTGTTACCAAGGGGTAACGCACCCTAGTACTACCAACGTCTAGATCAAAGATTTAGTCTCCAGGGAGGTAGCAAATTTCAATAAAAATACATGTTTTTGGTAGCCGAGGATACGAGGATTTCAAAAATGTTATAAAATTTGCTCGAAACTAAAAACCTATTGAAAGAATTGCATTCAAACATTCAAAAAAGTGTTCAAAATGCGATTTGCAACACACGTAATACATGTTGTGAATCAAGAAATGAAGCTTTCCTTAAGGAATTCAGGTTAGTAACTTTTCTTTTATTTCATAAAACATGTGTTTCAATGAGAAAAGAGGATACTGAGAAGTTCACCTAATAAGGACTTCTGGTCTTACAGTAAACTGCAAAAAACAGGCGTATAGATCTCGGATCTAGACGTTGGTAGAAGTAGGGTTAAAAGAGCCTAGTTTTGGTAGGTAGTTATAGAAATGAGTTTTTAGCACCAGCAGACACACTCACACATGCTACAGATCCATGGCAAAAATTATATGTACTTATGTTTGGCAACATTGTTAAGGAGCTGTACCTTGATGACAAGATCAACAATATGGTCAAGTGTACAAATGGCTGTTTGCTCCTAAAGGGCAATTTTGAGCACAGAATAATGCGCTAGTTGGCAATGACAACCTACTGTTGGAGATACAGAACTTTTTGAGGCACGTTGTCCACTTACTTGGCTAATTTGTATCACAAAGGGTGTAGCCGGGGAGGGGCATGGGGAGCACTTGCCCCAAATTTCTTCAGAGATTCTCTTAGTTTTTATGTGCAATAGTTTTTGCCCAACATTGGGTTTGAAAAGGCCCAAATGTGAAAATTTTTCAGCCATACTGATGAATTTGTGCATTCTTCTATTGTTAAAAAGTGAGAAACTGGCTGCATAAAAGTCTTGGCTACGACTCTGTTCACCAAATTGATTAAATAGCAAGTAAATCATTTGATGACACTTTTACAGCCCTGAGTTCACACAAATATGTAGCAAAAATTTTGCAGCCAATAAGTTCACCCAGGATAGCATTAAAATAATTTGCATTGTAAGTAATAGGCCTTTTTCACAAAATCCTGCATGTTTTAAATTTGCTATGAATTCATATAAGTGATGTTATTGCATTGGTAAAACTATATATGCATTAATAGGTACCTACTGTAAATGCATTGATTCAAAAATCATGAGACATTTAGGAAGTTTTATGGTAAGCCTATTATTATACCACTTGTTGGTCACCCATGCAGGACTGTCAGCCATCTGGTACAGTTGGCCAACCAGGACAGTTGTCCAACCAGTACAGTCGGCCATTTGGGACTGTTGTCCAACTGGTACAGTCAGCCACCCTAGACTGTCAGCCACCCGGTACAGTCAGCCACTCGGGACGGTCAGCCACCAGGTACAGCCGGCCACCCAGGAGGATGTTGGCCATACAGGATTGTCAGTCACCTGGGACTTCCGGTCAACCACAACACAATCAGTGGCTGACAGTCTCAAGTGGCCAAAATGGATACAAAGAAAAGAGTAAAAACAAACTCATTATGAAATTAAATATTTAGAAGTGCTCTTGCTTTAAAATGATATTTGTAATTTTTTAAGAATTTGGATTAAATCATGCCATTATTCAGAACAATATTTAGATATAGTATAGCAGCTGCTTATATTTGTACAAAAACACATACAGTCCCGAAATTGCCTGCAATAGCTCAGTTGGTATGAGCAGCAGTCCAGTCAACTGTGGTCCTGTGTTTGAGTCTTGGTCACAGCTACTAATTTTACACTGGAGGGCTCAAGTAAAAACAGCTTGATTGCTATTGATTCAAAGTCCAATTCATTAAAAAAAGGGGAAGGAGTGTAAGTAGAACACTTACACTATTGAAATTGCTTGTAATAACTCCGTTGGTAAGAGCAGCAGTCTGGTCAACCTTGATCCCTGGTTTGAGTTCTGCTTGCAGCTACTATTTTTACATATTGACCCTACTGTAGGTGCCTGAGCATTTTTTTAATGCGATATTACCACAGTTTCTACGGGCAAGGTAGTAACTTTATGGGGTTGTAAGGTGAATGTGGCAAAAATATTCATGGAACACAAAGTGAACAAAACATGTTATAAGCAAATGTGGGCAGCAAGAAAATTCTGTGAGGTGCAAGATTTTTTGAAGGTCGAAAAATGGCCTTAAAAACGGTGGTATGGCAATAAAACACCATTTTTTGACGTTTCTCATAAAGCACTATCCATTTTCATCAAAAAAACTTGCCAAAAAATAACAAAATTTTTAAAATTGAATTCGGGGGGGGTATTTTGATTTCTGAGGAGGGCCCTTCAAACCCCCCCACGCCCAGGTGTGGTTATAAGTATCTGCCAATATTATATAACAATAGACTTTGGTTTGTTTTGCTAGCTTTTGGATAACTAATTCTGGCATCACTCAAGTGATAAAAATTCTTTCTGAATAAAATTGGAAACAAAATAATTCCTTATTCCAATTTAATCCTCCAGCAGTTTTTCATGATCAATTATTGGCTGGCCAACCTGCTTTTAGACTCTTCAAAATTTATCTTTACAAGACATAAGATTTAGAACGCATCATGAATAAATTAGTAGATTATATGGCACAAATGTCAGTGGAGCCAAATACTATAGGAGGGGTGTTTGTAGCATGAAACAAGAAGAGCTTATTTGTTTAAAGTTGATATTAACATTTGCTACATTTCTGAACACATTGTAAATAGATTTCTTACAGTTTATGCTTTAATAGGCATTTCTTGTTGTTTCACCTTTAATACATTTATTAGCATGTCTCAGTGTTCATCTATGTATTTGTCACTTAATATTTTATCATAGGTAGCGCGTTAGCGCGTACCTATAATATACTTGGGTACCCCCAACACCTGGGCACCCCCCCTACAGCTATAACGGGACACTTCTGGAAGGTGCGGTTTTTTTTAAAAAGAAAGATAATAAAAAAATTCGCTGCCTGTGTTTTTTTGTTTTTCTTGAAACTCAAAATTGACTGTGTAAAGAAGGTGTAAAGTTTTTGTGTAACGTTATAACATAGGACAAATTTTGGGACCTTTTTACTGCGGCATGTGGACAACTGAGTATTGATGACTCAAAGGATTGAACAGAATAGGATAATAGAGGGATGAATTCTACAGATGACAATTTTTTTGTTTTTTGAAATTCGCATTATTTATCGAACGGCAGTGTAAAGAGTGCGAAAATCTGGGGGTGAAAAAGCACTTTTTGGTCGAGTTTTCAACCTTCCTATGTCCAATACTAACTCCAATTATGAGGTTTTTAAAATGTTTTCTGACAGAAATGTAGAGCGGATCAAGGGCTACATTCTGCATATAAGCAAAGTCTTGTATGCTCTATGGTGAGTTAGATCCTGGGGTTTAAAGTTTATACTCTAGTGGATGGTGTAAAAAAACGGATTTTAACTAAGATTTCTCTGCCAAATTTTTCCGCTTATGAGTCAGTGCAAATCGAAGACAGCATTAATAAAGTGCCTCACAGGGGCTAAACATCGCAGCAAACCGCATTTAAAAAACGCAATATTGAGTTATTTATGGGGGTGTAAAGTTCGAAATCAGAGGTAAAAAATGGGCTAAAAAATACGTTTTTTCCGAAGTTTGATTGATAAATCATGCCAAATAATTTTTGCAACAGAATTTTGGCACACAGGAATGTACTACGATTTAAAAGCTACAAATTGTACCAAACCGAATTTCTTTAAACTCAATGGGGAGTTCGGTACGGAATTTTAAAGTTTACAGTGTTCTAAATGATGGAAAATATGTTTTTGTTGCGTTTTTTGTTCGCCACTTTCTCCGTCCAGAAGTCGGGATAAGTCTAATAGAATAAAAATAAAGTGCTTTATATCGGGTGCACGTCAAAGCAAATTGTCTATACATTAATATTTAGCGAGTGTAAAGTCAAAAATTTGGAGTTTTAAATGCGTTTCTGTCTTGTTTTTTCTGCCTGCTTCTCCGGTTACAAGTCAGGGACACGTTTATCAAGTCTAGAAATGGACCAGGAATCAAATTTGATATGCCAGTCTGGCGCATATGTTTACACTCTACGGCGTTGTAAAGTAGTTTATACAAATTGTTAGTTTGCCACATAGAACATTATGTAGACTTAATTTTTTCATAAATATTAATCGTAATATCGGAACAATATCAAAATTACGAATCTGACTAAAATCTTCTTTACACTAGGTGTTTACATGAAGTTTACACTACATATATATTTATCTTCGTTTTTGAGCA
The DNA here is from genome assembly GCA_036768485.1 of Mermis nigrescens. NCBI lineage: Eukaryota > Metazoa > Nematoda > Enoplea > Mermithida > Mermithidae > Mermis > Mermis nigrescens. The sequence continues at coordinate 3,803,143 of JAVLUZ010000273.1, read as the reverse complement.
TTCCTGAAACCTAATTTTTTCTTGGAGCCTAGAAGTTTTCAAAGGATCAAATGTGAGACGTCACGTAGGCGCGTTTGTTTACATCCAACAGTGATGTAAAGTAGTTTACATTCATTGTTTATATGTCCTCAGACCATTGTAGAGACATAATTTTTTCATGAATGTTGATCATAATATCCGAGTAATTTTTTACACTGCATGTTAGCCTTTGTTCTATAGCATTGCAAAAATCGAAATTTTTTCCTGAGATTAAAAATTCACAGGGAATGAAATATATACGTCAATTGGGCGCGCTTGCTTACACTCAGCAGTATTGCAAAGTGGTTTAAACCTGATGTTTATTGTCTTTAAAACATTATGGAGACTCATTTTTCCATAAATGTTGAAAGAAATATCGGAGCAATATCAAAATTACGAATCCGACTAAAATATTCTTTACGCTATGTGTTTGTGTAAAGTTTACGTTATGTGTTAACCCTAATTTGATAGACTTGCAGAGACTTTGTAACTGAAGTCAAGAAATTTTCAAGGATTCATATGTGAGACATCAATTAAGTGAGTTTGTTTACCCTCAAAAGTAATCTAAAGTGATTTAAAAATTATGTTCAAGTGTCCTTAGATCATTGAAGAGATGTAATTTTGTCTTAAATGGGTTGCATTAAAGTTAAATCTTTCTTAGCCGTGTTTATAATATGTTTCACAAAATCTTGCACATGGAGAGCTATCGTTTAATTGATGTAAATTGCCTGCAAAAGTGGTTTAAAATGAACCAGCAATCACACTACTGTGCACAGAAGTCGACAAAGATATACAGCTTTATTGTAATCATGTACATTAATAAGCCATAAACTGTTAGTATTCTCTACACCTAGTAGTTGTGTAAAGTTTGCACTATTCATTTGTTGTTAATATGTAGTCTATACTACAAATTTATTTTACTACCAAATCAAAGCGTTAGTGTTCCTTACATTTGATATTTGCGTGAAGTTTTTGAATTTTTGCCAAAAATCTTTGCCTTCTAATTTACCAACATCCCGCCTTTTCCATTTTCTTGAAGTTTAAAATCTTTTATAATTCTCTCATAATTTAATGGTAGGTTTTAACTTTAAGTTTCTCTTGGTTTACAACTCTCGCTTAGCAAGCTCATTTTTCAAAACTTTTTCATAGTGATCAGATTAGTTGCGTTTAGTTTGGAATTGGTGGATGGTCGTTATTTTATTACTCGGCTTAAATAAACCAAGTGACTATCTTTTGATTATTTTCTTCATCGCAAATTCAAACACCCAATTTTCAATTTGAAAATTGACCCAATTTTCAATTTGAAAATTGATCCAATTTTCAATTTGAAAATTGAAAATTGGGTGTTTTCAATTTCAAAAGTCACAACACATTGTGCTTGTGTATTGATTGAGTGAGGATTTGCAATGTGAATTTGTTGGTTAAATTTTTGTGCTTGATTATAAGTGAACTGCACATTAAGAAGAAATAACTTAATGCAGTTTTAATTTGAAAATGGATGGTGTCAATAAGGTTGTCTTGTTTAAAAAGGATAATGCTGATGTTAAGAACAATATTGTTTTCCGCGTTCTTGGACTGTTGTCATTATTGTGGCATGTTACTGATTGTGTTTACTGACTGATGTACTGAAATCATGCTAATTAAAAGTAGTGTACTAGCAAAGAAAAATGCTCCGATGGAACAAAAAAGATGAATACACTTGGAATTGTGGATTATTATGGATGTAAAAGGAGGGGACTAGGAAAAATCTACCTAAAGTCGGAAAATCTGCTAAAAATCACACTTTCTCTAAGCAACGCAAAAATCGATGTATATTCTGCGGCCTCTAAAAAAGTGTCTTTTTTAAATAATGTTCGAAGTTTCAGATAAGAGTGTATAAACAAAATCTATCAAGGTTACTTTTTTGAATTGCTGGCACCTGATTGATAGAAAACTAAGAGGTATTGTATTTAAAGTTGTTTTGTTTTATGAGCATTATAGCAAGCAAAGCAGGAGCCGATTGATTAGTGCACACAATCGTTTCGGGCATGCTAGTTTATCTACATTAAGTCTGTTTCAAGTCAACTTACGTGTTTCCTACTGTTTTTAACCAACCATGTCTTCAATTGTCTTCGATGTTTGCTATTTCATTCAATTGGCTTGGAAGACTGTTAGTTTACTTAATATCATTTCCCATAGCTACTGCATAGCTAACGTGCTGCTGTTTCAATCATTGTTATGGTTGAATATTTATTTTAATCTGTTGGCCGCAGAATATACATCAATTTTTTGCGTTGCTTAGAGAAAGTGTGATTTTTAGCAGATTTTCCGACTTTAGGTAGATTTTTCCTAGTCCCCTCCTTTTACATCCATAATAATCCACAATTCCAAGTATATTCATCTTTTTTGTTCCATCGGAGCATTTTTCTTTGCTAGTTTAATATGAAGCTGTTTTTAGTGTCTTTTCAGTTTCATCTAGGCAAATTTGTTCATACATTTTTGTATGAAGTGGATCATTTTTGATTGAGATAGTTAGTGTGGGAACAATAGGTTAAGATGGAAGGTTGAGTAATAGTAGCGTGGGTCGGAGTTGTTCCGACATTTATTGTGTAGTGTAATTATTATGAAGTAATGTATTGTTATTTGATTTAACATTGCGTTGAGTTATAATAATAATTGTTCTCGGCAAGATTGATGCTAGATAGCGATTACACTTGAAGCAGGAGAAGGCCCCTAGTCTGGAAGGGATTCAAAGTCATTTGTCAACGCTAATATTTTCACATATTAATACGCTACACGATTTGGAGGTCCCAGAGTTTGAAACTCGGGTTGACTGCGCATACTATTGTGTTACACGATTTGAAGGTCCTTTGAAATTACGGACTACCGTTTTGTTTAGAGACCGAGTGGACTGCCACAGTAAATTTTGCCCAATGTATGTTGCTCCGAAGATCGAATTCGCTGCCGCCGTTAGCTGTCGTAACTAGAAGCAGAAGTCGAGTTGAAAAGGAACGTGAAGAAGCTCGTCAAATTCACGTCGGTAAAGAAAAAGGTAGCTCGGATAGAGGTAACATTTTTAAAGAGTTTTGCAGACTCGGTCGAGCTTTCGATTTGTTTGACTTAGAATCTGAAAACGATACAAAAATGGCACAAAAATTCTGAAGTTGTTAATGCATTGCAGCGAATGCAGTTTCTTCAAATTGCTGAAAGAAGTGTCAAAAAATTCGCAGGTGAAACAGGCAAGGCTATTTTCCAGTTTTTCGAGGAATTCGATTCTTTAAGCTCTGCAGGTGGTTTGAACGACGAAGTTAAGTTAGCTGCTTTACCATTATGCTTGCTATCGTATCCACGTTCTGTATTTTTTGGAATACCTGAAGATCAGCGTAATAATTATGCGATTGTTAAAGCTTATTTAATCAATCATTTTCAACCTCCAGCTGTTCGTGAAAAAACGATAATTGAATTTCATGGCAGAAAGCAGGAAACAAACGAATCATTAGATATGTTCTGTCATAAGCTTACGACTATGTGTAAACGAGCTTATCCTAATCTAATTAATAATAAGGCAGAAATAGAAACACTTGTTAAAGTGCAATTTATTAATGGTTTGTTGCCTAAATATCATAGCATTTTTACAATTTCCGGCACACCTGAAACATTGGAAAAAGCTTTGGAAATTGCTAAAAGAATTGAATCGCCGTTTAAACCGGACATGTGGACTGGCATACCTGTGCTAGGAGCAGGACCTTCTCAATCCGAGTCAGTTTTGACTGTAAGGACTGGGGAAGGGAGTGACGAAAAATTATGGTCGGCTATCAGTGAACTTTCACAGCAATTAAAAGAAATAAAAGCTAATTTATTGCCACAAAAAGGGGCCGAAAGTCGGGAAAAAGCTGATTTTAATCATAAGACGGATAAATGGCCGAAAAAACCTTTTATTCAAAAGTCTTTCAATCGTCCGAATTTTAATAATTATCAGCGTAATATTCCGAATTTTAATAATTATCAGCGTTATAATTATGCTCCTAGACCTATGCTGCCAAAAGGTCAATACGGTAAACCTAATCAGTCTTCAAATTGTTATAGGTGCGGCGGAAAAGGGCACATGAACAATCAGTGTCCGACAGGCTTTTCTGGAAAAATTCGAGAAAGTTGGCCGCGCACCTTTGAGAATCGCAAATTCCAAAGTTGGCAAGCTAATGTTTCGACGAAGACATCGCACGAGAATTCTACCAATGATTCGCCGAGAGAATCGACGAATACAGTTGGCGATACGTTAGAGCAACTTCTACAGCAAAATGCAGAATTGGTAAAGCGACTACTCGAACTAGAAGGACCAAATTCTAGTACGGTAGGCACGCTAAGACAACGTAAGTTACCAATTGTCAAAATGTGCGTAAACGGAAATGAAACTAATGCTCTAATAGATACAGGAAGCGATGTAACTCTTATATCTATGGAATTTGTGAACATGCAGCTAAAATTAAATGTGAAAAAAGGAAAGCCAATAACATCTTGTCGAACTGCTAGTTGTTCAAAGCTCAATATTTTTGGCAAATTAGCATTAGATTTTACGATAGGTAATCAAGCTTTTAACGAAACATTTTCGTTAGTCGAAAAAGCACCGTTTAACATCATTTTCGGATGCGATTTCATCGATAAGCATTATGTAATTCCTCATATAGCTGAAGGATATAGCACTATAAATGGCGAAAAGATTTCTTTATATCAGCCTATTTATAGCAGTTTAAAATCTGACGCTAATCTTGCATACGTGTGTACTACTGATTCTATTTTCGTTCCTGCAAGATGTGAAGCATTATGTAGTGCTCAGTTACTAAACTGTAATGCTAAAAAAGATGTTTTATTTGTTCCGGACGAAAATCTATGTAACAAAACATCTGTATTTGCAGCTGCAGCTATAATATCATCTGAAACTAATTCTGTGCCTGTGCGTTTACTTAATGTGCATAATAAGCCTATTATTATTGAAGCCGGTACTAAAGTGGGTCGGCTAGAGGACTTTACCTCTATTGAAAAATTTTCATTTTCGACGAGCAAAAATAATGCAAAAAATATCCAAAAATGCATCGAGCAATGTTTGGAGAAAGCGAAATTTTCAATGAACGATCAACAGAAGAAAGAGTTGAATGATTTGCTCGTGAAAAATTTCGACATTTTCAGCTCAGGCAATGATTCTCTCGGTAGAACTACGATAGTTAAGCACAAAATCGATACGGGGGATCACGGGCCAGTAAAAGCGAAACAATTTCAAATTCCATTTCGGCAAAAATTAGAGCTCGAAAAAATCGTAAAAGAAATGGAAAAAGATGGCATAATTGTTCCTTCTAGAAGTCCTTGGTCGGCTAATATGTTTCTTGTGAAGAAAAAGGACGGGACAATGCGCCCCGTTGTAGATTATCGAGGTCTAAATAAGGTAACCAAAACTGACATTTATCCAATCCCGAGGCTCCAAGAATGTTTGGACAGCCTTGCGGGTGCAAAGTTTTTCTCCACTCTTGATTTGCGTTCTGGTTACTGGCAAATAGAAATGGACTCGGATTCGCGTGAAAAAACTGCTTTCACAACAAGTTTTGGGCATTACGAATTTAATGTCATGCCTTTCGGAATCAAAAACGCACCAGCAGATTTTCAGAGAATAATGGAAATTGCTCTCTCTGGCCTACAATGGCGTTCTTGTTTAGTTTATATTGACGATATTTTGGTGTTTTCAAAAACGTTTGAAAAACATCTAAAAGATCTTAGCGACGTATTTTCGGCGTTGAGAAAAGTCAATTTAAAAATAAAACCAGAAAAATGCAATTTTTTGCAATCCGAGGTGACTTACTTAGGTCATGTAATCTCGAAGGACGGGATCCGACCTGATCCTAAGAAAATTTCTGGTATCATTAAAGCTGAACCACCTAAAACTGTAAAACAATTGCAAAGTTTTCTTGGTTCTATTCAATGGTTTAAACGATTTGTGCCTAATTTAGCTTGTAAAGTTGGTCCTTTATACAAATTAACAAGTAAAAACGAAAAATTCGTTTGGACTGAAAAGCATAATAAAATATTTGAAGAACTAAAAAGTGATTTTGTCAGCCCTCCGATTTTGAAATTCCCAATTTTTGATGCAAGTGCTACTTTCGTGCTCAATACTGACGCAAGCAGTAATGCTTTGGGTGCTGTATTAAGTCAGAGAAGCGGAGAGGACGAATGGGTACTTGCCTATGCTTCTCGCGTTCTTAATGTGCATGAAAGAAATTACGCAACGATAGAGCGTGAAGCGCTTGGCATTGTTTGGGGCTGTAAATACTTTAGAGACTATTTGTATGGTAATAAATTTATAATAAAGACAGACCATAAGCCTTTAAAATGGTTGTTAAATCTGAAAGATCCTAGTGGTAAATTAATGCGATGGGCTTTAAAACTTCAAGAATTTGATTTTGAAATTTGTTTTACGCCTGGTAAAGAAAATGGCGCTTCTGACTGGCTTTCTAGAAATTCAAATGTTTCGCCCGTTATTTTGAATGAGCCAGAAAACGAATTTCAAGTCGAAACAGAAAAGGACGAATTCATATCTAATATTAAAGCACAGTTAACGACAATTAAATGCCCGTTAGAAATTAAGAACGAATTTGACGTTATTAATAATGTTTTAGTTCGTCGGTACAGACCGAAAAGGAGTAGCGTGATGATATGGCAAACAGTCGTTCCACGCGCGTGGATTTCCACGATGCTGAAAGAATTCCACGACTCCGAATTTGGTGCTCACTTTGGCGTAGCGAGAACCACGGGCCGAATTTCGCAACGATTTTGGTGGCCTAACATGACGCAGGACGTCATAGAATGGTGCAAAACGTGTGAAATTTGCATCAAGCGTAAGTCACCGGTACCAAATGTACGTGCTCCATTACAAAGTATAGTTGTAGAAGGTCCTTGGGACAAAATTGCAGTTGATTGTATGGAGTTTCCAGTTGCTTCAAGTGGTAATCGCTATGTAGTAGTCTTCTTAGATTATTTAACTAAATGGGCGGAAGCTTTTCCAATACCTGACTTAAAAGCTTCAACTATAGCTAAAATTTTTGTACGAGAAATTGTCTGTCGACATGGTACACCTAGACAACTTTTGTCGGACAAAGGTGGTAATTTTTCGTCAAATTTATTGAAAGAAATTTGCAAAATTTTGGAAGTACAAAAAATTTTTACTTCTGCGTATCATCCTCAAACTGATGGCTTAGTTGAAAGATTCAATCGAACTTTAACATCAGCTTTATCTACTCTTGTCTCGCGAGAACCAGTTTTGTGGGACTTATATGTGCCTTTTGTTCTTTTTGCGTATCGCGCTTGTGGTCAAGAATCCACAGGCATCTCACCATTCATGCTTATGTACGGTAGAGAGCCTAGATATCCTTTAGAAGTGCAAATTTCTCCTGAACAACGTTCTGTTTATACAGAGGAAAATTATGTAGATTTTCTAAAAACTACTTTGTCCGAAATGCAAGAACAAGCTCGAAATTCTATTGAAAAAGCTCAAAAACGGCAAAAGGTAGAGTATGACAAAAAATCTACTAAAATCGATTTCGATGTTGGTGATATTGTTTATTTGCGTAAAGCCAATTTAGGCGAGGGATTTCCCCGAAATTAGCTTTAAAATGGGATGGACCATTTAAAATAAGCGAAAAAATTTCCAATTTAAATGTAAAAATAACTTTAATTGCGGACGAACGCTTTTCAAAGTTAGTACACGTTAATCGTTTGAAAAAAGCTGAGAATTTTGAAAATTCAAAATTAAGGCAAAATTTCAAAGTTGGCGACGTAGTCTTTGCTAAGATTAAAGGTTATCCATTTTGGCCAGCTAAAGTGATTAATTTTACGGACATTCCGGCAAAATTAAATCTTAAGGATTACGAAAAAGTTCCAGTACGTTTCTACGTTTTAAAGAAATGTTTCGGACTTTGCGAATCAGAAAAAGTAATTTCATTTGAAACAAGTACTCACTTGTTTGCTAATAATCGAATGAAAGGATTTTCTGAAGCATTTAAAATGGCCTGTCAGGACTGCCCGGAAATACAGGCTGCAGAATTGTCTGATAATTAATTATGCTACTTGGCATATTTGTACATAGTATTAGTTGATAGTTTTGTTAATTAATACGCTAATCTTGCCTTGCTACTTCTCTTTTGCCTAAGTTTTAAGTGCAAAACGCGTTTTCGAATTTTTTAGAAACGCATTCAATTTTTGCAAATTATGTCGGATTTTTTGCCATTCGGTCGACCTCGAGAAATGCTCGAAAATCTTGAGAGAGTAGATGAAACGAAATTTGGACCGATTTGTCGTGGTTGGCTGCAAGCTTTGGGTCGCGAGCCATTTCAACTACATCGAGTTTGTGCTGTTCAAAATTTGGAGGATTGTTGGCGTGCGATTGAGGTTTTGAGGACGCCATGGGCGCCTGATTTTCCGATCGTGCTAGGAATCGACGCCGAATTTGTTAATTGGCATTGCGAATATCGAAAATGGCCTACTTGGCAGAAAAAATTTTCGTCGCCTTCGATTGAGAAAGATGCGAAGGGCGGTTTCGCTCGCATCATCCAAATAGCTAATTTGGATGGTTTGGTTTATATTTTTGACCTTCATCGATTCAATCAGCTACCAGACTCGCTGGTGAGCTTGCTCAAAGACGCGTCGATTATTAAGTTTGGCCAGGACTTCGACCAAGATATCAGAGCGCTTTGCCATTTGTTTGGCGACATTGTATTGTTTGGTCGTACCAAAATTCACAATTTATTTCGTCGGTATTGTCATCTGGAACGTCAAAGGCGACTTGGTAATTTTCCGGACGCCTGGAGCTCGAATAAAGCTACCTTGGCGTTGTTCGTTCGTTATGGGTTTGGGCTCGAACTGCCCAAAGAAAATCGCGGCTACGGGTTATTTTGGAACCGATCGTTGCATAATTTTTGCCTACGATGGTCGTTTATGCGGCGAGAGATGCGTTGGCAGCGTTAGAAGTTGGTTTGCTTTGGAGCGTATTGGGCGTGTGGATCGACGGTTCTGTGGCGTCTACGTTAGGGTCGCGTTTGGGGATTGTGGTGGTCAAGGAGACTCCTCCCCCATCCAATCCCCAAAATAGCGTCGTTACGTTGGGTTTGGAGACTCCTCCTCCAACTATTTCGCCAGAAGTCGTCGAATTAATTGTCCAGGAGCGCTTAGATGCTTTGCCGCCAAATTTAGATCGACGTGTAAAGACCGATGCGTACGATTTTAAACGAGCTTGGAGAAAAGCATATCGTTACGGCACTCGCTGGAACGAATTTTGTGACCAGTTCCTCGACAGCCGTGGAAATTTGTATGATATTTTGTGCGGTTTGCATGCGATTTTGATGAAAAGGGTACTGCGTCGACGAATGGACATGCAAGTCAACACACATACGTTTGCTCGTCGAGCCCGAATTTTTGATAAAGCCAAGGAAAAATTGGGAGTTGAGGCCAAGTCGATCAAAGATGCTTTTTGGGTCGTGTTGCCTCATTGTCGTCATAATCGTCATCATCGTCGTCGACACCCTAACGATACTAGTCGTGTTTTGTAAGTTTAGTTCTTAGGAATGGGAGAATTTTCTCTTAGTGCCGGAGGGGTGTAGCGTGGAACAAGAAAAGCTTATTTGTTTAAAGTTGATATTAACATTTGCTACATTTCTGAACACGTTGTAAATAGATTTCTTACAGTTTACGCTTTAATACGCATTTCTTGTCGTTTCACGTTTAAGACATTTATTAGCATGTCTCAGTGTTCATCTATGTATTTGTCACTTAATATTTATTTAAGACGACGCCGTTTTTAGCGTCTTTTCAGTTTTCTCTAGGCAAATTTGTTCATACGTTTTTGTACAAAGTTGATCATTTTCGATTGAGATAGTTAGTGTTGGAACGATAGGTTAAGATGGAAGGTTGAGTAATAGTAGCGTGGGTCGGAGTTGTTCCGACATTTATTGTGTAGTGTAATTATTATGAAGTAATGTATTGTTATTTGATTTAACATTGCGTTGAGTTATAATAATAATTGTTCTCGACAAGATTGATACTAGATAGTGATTACACTTGAAGCAGGAGAAGGCCCCTAGTCTGGAAGGGATTCAAAGTCATTTGTCAGCGCTAATATTTTCACATATTAATACGCTACATGTTTAGCAAAGGCATGCCATTTTTGCATAGGAGTGAGCTTCAGTAACAAAAATACTTTATTTTTAAAGGTAGTCACCACCACACATGGGCGTGGGGGTTTGGGGTGGTATGTACCCCCTCCAGAAGTAGAAAACCCCCCAAAAATCAGAATACTCCACCCCCAGAAAATTTTTTTTTGCTTTTTTAGCAATTTTTTAGATGCCAGTGATAGTGCTCAATGAGAAACGTCGAAAAATAGTGTTTTTTTCGCCATACAACCACTTTTAAGACCATTTTTTGACCTTTCAAAATTTTTCCACCCTCCTCCCCAGAAATTTTTTCACCCCACCCCCCCCACAATTTTGGTGCTGCCCACCTCTGGTCACCACTAAGGTTAAAATACTTTAACCAACATTCCCTACACTTGTCTAAACCTTGTAACCAAAAGGTTACAGGTTGGCTATGCAACCAATTGGAAACTTCTGATTTCACACCATCATTTGAGTCAAATCTTTGTCCTTTGAAGTAATCTGTGGGTTTGGAGCCAGAAGTGACTATCTACAATTTTCTCTAAAATGGACTTATTATGATATCTGTTGCCTCCTAAACGTTTTCTATGTATGCCAGAAGTTACTAACTGCAAGAATTGTTATTCACATAGATATTAAGTACATGTAATTTGTTATCTGATATTAAGCAATTTTTCTTCCAGGCCAGAATTGATTAACTGGCAGATGGTAACTTTTAGCCTTTTTCTATTCAGACAAGAAGTGACTATCTACACTTGGTCAATTCTGGTTTTTTTGTATTCAATATTTTGTAGACATAGCTATTACAAATTGATAAATAATTTTCTAACAGGTATTTTGCAACTGAGAATAAAGATGTCAGTAGTATACCGTGGCCCCCTGTGGAGCAACGTTATAACATATTTAATGATGAAGGATAGGAGTTTGGCCCGCACAGGCACGCCAGGGCGTGCCTGGACATGCCCGGGGTAGGTGGTGGTTGCAAGACCTGCCCTGACCCGTCAGTAGGTCTAAGTGGAGGGGGTCCTGAAAAAGGGGTTCTACAGTAAAAGCGGGTTCTGAAACCAGCTTGTTCCTTAACAATAGGCAATATAGGTTGTGGAAGAGGGGTAAGACAATATTGTTGTGTTTTGTGGGTACCAGTGTAAAGGGGGGCAAAGGCCTTAAGGGGTACCAGGGGTCATCCAGAGTGTAAAGTGTTTACACTTTTGTTTTTAGGAAGAAGAGTGGGATGAAGAAAGGTGAGTACCCATTTGCGGTTAGCAAGCTTGACGATGCCAAACGGGCTTGAGCTGCCCAAGTGCAGTCAACCAATAGCTAACCATTTTTTACACTTTTTTCTTTATTATAATGTCAAACTTTCATACAAATTTATAAAACAATTAATTTCATAATCAACTATCTGTGCATCACTATGTATCCATTTTGCCTTGTATTCTGGCTTCATTCCTCCCCAAATATAGTAGAACAGTCCTTCTATGTAATTTGTCCAGGCTCGCTCTAGCAAAATGACAAAGTGCCAAAAACCACAAATTTTTCTTTTTCCAGTCAAATTTTTGGCTTGACTGTATAATTCTGCATCTATTTTCCATTGACCTTTGTGATGATTGGTAAATTGGTTCCAAAAATATGTGGCTATGTGTACCAAGTCTTTGTTTTCATAAGTGTGAATGGATACAAGTTGAGTGCAAAAAACAATAAAGGACTCCATAACCAACTGCTCAGTGTGGAAAACTAATGAACAATGACCTCATTTCCTGTTTTTTCCCTTCATATACTTTTGAAAATGGGGCTTCACCCCAACAGTATATCGTAAATAATATGATCATCAATACATTTTACAAAGAAGTTTTTGTTATACTCTTTTGTTTCATTGCTAAACTCTATATGCTTGTATCATTTTTGGCCAAAAGTACCTCCCTAGTTTTTCTTTGTCTACATCTACCGTACTTGACAAGGTGTAAAGAAATGTGTTTGTAAATACATTCTCCTTTGGATGCCATTCTTTATAATGCGGTTTTTAAATACAATACTCACTGATATTTATAAACAACATCTGTAAATACTAGTAATCTTGGGTTGATAAAACTTGTGTTTTTCTAAAATCAAAAAATGGAGGAAATTAAGCAACAGCCTATTATGGAAATTAAGGAACAGCCAAAACGTCCTATTATGGACATTAAGGAGCACTTAAAACGTCCTTGTACTGATACGGAAAAAAACTGTATGGGAGGTCTATCAGGCCACCCATTGAGCATTTTGGTAGAAATTTAGAGAGAGCCATGTACCCTCTTATGGTTCAGCTATGTTGTTTTTGTCAAAAAGCATCTTTGGAGCTAGAATTTTTCAAAACCAATGGCGGCTGTTGGTATGCTAACATTTAGTTATGCCCCAGATGTTGCAATGTCAACAGGGCAATGCTAGAAGCAGGGCAGAGAGTATTAAAACGCTACTCTGAGCAGCTGGTCGAGGATGATAAGAATAAGCCTGCTAACTAAAAGTCTATAAATATGACCTCGTTTTATTTTTAGCCATTTGCATATTTAACAATATCATCTCCAGGCAAACTATTGTATCATCACTTTGTTCTAAAGCTAGTTGAAATGGCCAATGCGCGATTCATTTACGTTAGGGATACCCAAAAAATAGGCACATTCTTTTGGTCATTAATGAGTCCTGAGTTTAAGGCAGAATGGAAGGAGGCCGAGAAAAAGGACGCCTTTTCGAATTTTGCTCAGGATTTAAAACGTTGCATCCCACAAAAAGATCTCAAAGAAATGTATGGTCTCTGGCAAGGATTCGATGCAAATGGAAAGAATATGTTCGAGCATTTATATGATAACTGTATTTTGCATTATGTTTGCTGTTGCTTAGTATAAATATTTGTTATGACTATTAAAATGAAATTAAAAAATGGAAAAAGTGTTAAAGCAAATATATTACAACCCTAAAACGGGGTATAGTAGCATGGAACAGCTAAATGAGAGGGCTAAAGAAGTTAAGCCAAAAATAGACCAGTCCTACGTGAAAGGATGGTTGGAAAAGCAGCCCACCTATATATTACACAAACCCGCCCTCAAGCGGTATTCTCGGAATAAAGTGTTAGTAAGTAGCATTTATGGGCAATGAAAAGCTGATATTGTAGATCTGCAGTCTTTAAGCAAGTTTAACAATTATTTCAAGTATCTCTTTAATTGTATAGACATTTTTCAAAATACGCATAGTCTGTTCCTCTAAAATCCAAAAGTTCAAAAGATGTTCTGACTGCTTTTCAAATAATTTCAAATTCATTAAATCAAAAATCATACAAGCTGCAAACAGATGCTGGGATTAGATTCACAAACAAGGAGTTCCAGAAATTTCTAAAATCTGAATCTATCAATTTTTTGATGACCAGAAGCAAAACAAAAGCTAGCATAGTTGAACGTTTTAATCGCACGCTTAAAGAACATATGTGGTGGTACTTCACCAAGAGCAATTTGTATAAATTTATTGATGTATTACCTGACTTGATGAAAAATTATAATTGCTCAAAGCATTGTAGGATAGGTACAACGCCAGCTAATGTGACCATAAAAAATTAGACAGAAAATTTGAATAGAGCATTTAGGATTGATAAAAAGAAAGTTGTCTTTCAATTTAATATTGGCGATAAGGTCCAACTGAGTAAAGTTAAGCACACTTTTGAAAAAGGATTTTGTCCAAACTGGACAAAGGCGTTTTTTGTAATTAAAGACAGATATGCTTGAACCCCACCCATTTATGTTTTAGAAGACCAAATAGGTGAAAAGGTTGAGGGTATTTTTTATGAGTCTGAACTGCAAAAAATTGAAACAAAAATTGATGATTTGTACGTGATTGAAAAGATTTTGAAAACGCGTAAGAAAGGCAATAAAACTGATTATTTAGTATGATGGCGAGGGTAACCAGGAAAGTTTGATATCTGGGTCACTCATATATTTAGAAAAAAACATGGATGATTTTTCAACATGACCAAACAATTTTGATTTTTATTTCGAGTCAACTGACTCTAACGTCACTAGACACAAAGGCGAGTACGTTTTCTATTTACTAAAACCCCTAAGCTTCCGAAATGAGTGGGAGGTAGCTGTTACGCAAATTATATGTCAATTGCCTTTCACCCATGAAAATGAAATTTACTATACAAGGGCAGACGAGCCAAAGAGTGGCTTAAATGCTCTTGACTTCCCAAAGAATTGGTTTCATATGGGCTTACATGAATTCACAAAAGCGTGGAACAATGCAATACCAGCGCATTCCAAAAATGCTTTTAACTCAGATATAGATAAGGGAGGATATGCGATTTTAAATATAAACAAAACGCAAATAAGATTCAGTGATGAGGTTTTAGCTGATGCACTTGGGTTTCTGATTAATAAAAGATATCTAGCAAGTATCCCTAAAGAAATTGTAAAAATCAGAGGTGAGCATAAAATTAAATATTCCAAGGCCAGTTTTTCATTTAGAAACAGACTTTATTGTGCCTGTAAGCTATGGGTCTCATAACAGACAAATACTCTGCATGGATGTGTTTTCACCCTTGAGTGGTTTAGTGAATTACAATTATGCTACACCATCTTATCATCGTATTCTTAAAAGTTATATATCATCTATAAATTTGAATATAGAAGATATAAGTAACAATTCTTTCAACATTTACAATCCATTAATTATAAAATTCCATTTTCAACGAGCCAGTATTCAATAAGGCTATAAATATGAGAATCCACATGCAAAATTTTAAATAAAAGTATGCATTCAATCATGTATCAGCCATTTTCATTTTTATCAAGCAGAGCACTGCCTGGGTTTTCAACTGAAGCCAGTGTAATAATTAAACCAAAACGTAAAACAAGACCTGTTCAGGTTGGGACAGGTAAGCGCAAAAGGTCTATAAATAGGAACCCAAAAGTACGTGAAAAGAAAATAAAAAGATCAACAACAACAAAACTTTCTACAAATTTTGCATTACGCAACTCAAAATATGTCAAAAAATTAATCTATTGAATTTGATGTAATTGGAGGAAATGAGATAGACTTCTTTCCAATCAATCCGCTCATATCAGGCAAACCTATACAGTTTGATGTGCCTGAAACTTTCACTTAAATGGCCAATCCAAATTTTTTACTGAAAATTCGAGCCAAAATTATCAGAGCGGATGGCTCAGCTTTGAAAGCTGATGCGCGCATAGGTCCTGAAAATTTAACTTTACACTCGCTTTTTAAAGATATTGTGCTTAAGGCAAATGGTACAATAATTGATTAGGCAACTTCAACATATTCATATCGCGCATACATAGAAACAGTATACATGTACTCTTTGGCTGCTAAAAAAGGAGCAGTTGGAGTCCCTCAGATGTATTACAAAGATAAGGCAGATAAATTTAATGGTGTAGATGAAGATATGAACCCTGGATTCGACAAACATTGTGACAAGTTTGCTAAAGGAGCCATGGTAGATATGGCTGGACGATTGCATTTAGATCTTCTACTGCAAAATAAATCAATCATTCCAGGAATTAGATTTTTGCTCACGTTCTTTCCTTCCCCAACTCAGTTTCATTTATTGTCAGGTACAGCTCTTCCAAAAGAACAATTATCAGTCACCAAAATAGTTCTAAAAGTTAGGCGAGTTAATTTGCAAAGTAGCGCTATACTTTCAATCAAACGTTCATTGCAACATAAAGCAGTAAATTATAATGTAAATCATGCTATAGTTTGTACTATGCAATTATTAGTAGGGCAAACACATTTAACAAATTTTGTTCTACATATTGGATGGGTTCCGCATTTAATTATTGTGACGCTTGTAGAAATGCTTTCTCTTACTGGTCATTACCACACCTCCCAGAAACCAAAATACTCCCCCCAGAATTCAATAAATTTTTTTTCGTTTTTTCGCAATTTTTTGATGCCAATGGATAGTGCTTGATGAGAAACGTCGAAAAATGGTGTTTTTATTGCCATACCACCATTTTTAAGGCCATTTTTTGACCTTCAAAAAATCTTGCACCCCCCCCCCAAATCCGTTTATGTTTAATCTTAAAAAGTGCGTTTGGGCTCAAGTTGATGTTAATGGGAGACAGTATCCTCCCCTACTGTATAACCCCAATGATTCTATGATCAAACTGCACCTAAATTCTCTGAGAATGGTTCAAAGACTATATGCTGATATGGACATGGGCATAATGCTTGACGATTTTAAAGCGAGGGGTATCAAATACTGCCCTTCAATATGAACCCAGACAAGGGTGTTTGGACAAATGGCGTCATAACTTTTACTGCTCAATGGCCCATAAACAGCATCAATGGCAGTTGCACATTGCTTCTTTATTTATTATTTGATGATATTATAAGTATTGATACTTGTAGGAACATTATTCTTGATTTCAAACCCTAAAATGTATGCAAATCAGTTAAGTTCAATAGTAAATACGGACAAGGTTGCATCATGTTATTTCAATGGAGTATTTTCATGCAACCAGATATTATCTGAGCAATTTTTGAATACTGAAAAATTCTTTGTTATTGTTAACACGGCTTTGTCGACGCATAAAGGTCAGCATTGGGTACTGTTTTACAAATCATCAAATTCGGATAAAATGATATTTTTTGACAGTTTGGCTAAAACTCCATTGTCCTATAGCAAATGCTTAGAAGATGCAGTAAATTATTTTTCTAGTTTCACAATGTATCCAGGTCAGTTCCTAAGTGTTGAGCAGAGGTTACAAGGAGACACAAGCAAAACGTGTGGGATGTACTGCTTATATTTTTCTCGCAAACGATGTAGACAAAAATCTATAAATAGGATTATGGCTGAATATTTGAGCCATAAGTCTGACAATGATAAACAGATTTGCGATTGGTTCAAGAAATAATTTCATACAAAAATGCCTATTTGCACTTCATGTCAAACGTGTATGTGCTACAGAGAATGGAGCAAATAGAAGAAGATAGCATAAAGTATCTTAGATTGCCTGCTAATTTTGTAATTTCAGGAGCAACAGGAAGCGGAAAATTTTGTTTTCTACTAAAATTATTGAAAGAATGGCCTTTTAAACCAGAAAGAAATAAAATTTTATATTTTTAAAATGTATGGCAACCACTTTTTCAAGAATTTTCAAGTACATTTCCGAACATTTCATTCGTACAAGGACTTCAAATGGACAAAATTGAACGCAAATGGTACGACGAGCCAGAAAAAGGCAACGTTTGCGTTTGCATTGATCTTGCCAACATTGTGGTCAAAATTGACGTGTTTGCTAGTCTTTTTAAGGTGTTAGGCCATCACAAAAACATGATAAATTTCTTTATCACTCAGAATCCATTTTTTAGAGGCCCTCTTTCAAAAACCATCAACCGGAATTGTCATTATTTTATCTTAACTAAAATGCCTCATTTGAATGTCTTAGACGTCTTGAGTAATCAATTATACGGCTCAAGGGGGCCATTAAAGCAAGCTTATATTAAAACAATGAAGGAAAGCCCTATAAATATTTACTGATTGATGTATTTTCTGATAAAATCGAAAACAGACTGTGATCTAGTATTTATTTGGATGAAACACCTATGATTATTTGGCGAAGCTTATAAATATGTAAGGAATGTAAGTTTTTAAAAAAATTATGAATTCTAAAGCTCAACAAGAAGTTACTGTTAGCGAATCATATTTTTGCTTATTGGGGGATAAAAATACGAAGAAAAGATTACATGACTTATTAATTAATCAAGCACCCCCGGAATTTTTTTCAGTGCTTACTCAAGCTGCTTGTCATATTTTGAATAACACTTTTTGCGCGGAAAATTCAGCTTTTTGTGAACAGTTTGAAGCTAGTTTTTACTTGCTTGCATTACCAGAAACTACCAAAAAAAGATAAACAGAAAATTTTAGAAACTGAATCTTTTGAATTTATTTTTAAACCTTACACTTCTTTCTAAAAAACATCAAAAAATGAACGTCCATAAAATGTATGTAGTTCTAACAGAGTTTTTTGATTCTTTGATGAGAAAAGCTAAAATCACTGACAACCCATTACTCACTACCTAAGTTGATGTCAAAGAATCTAAAGGAAACATTTTGAGCAAAAAAGGCGATCCAGATGTAAAGTCAGCTGGATATGCAAATATTATGCAAAAACAGGTAGTGCTAGAAGATCAGTGTCAAAAACAGCATCAAGTGGCGCAACAGACTACTAAAAAATGAGGCAGGCCGCCTAAACAAAAACAAACCTTCTTCAAGTTTGGGTCAGGTGTTCCAAAAAAACGAGGCAGACTGCCTTTAAAAAAGAATTCGTTGCTCAATAATTTTTATATGTATGAACCCTATGGTATAGACGAACAAATGATGAAAACTTACATTGGTAGGAACAAGTACAGCCGCCTAAACTAAAGACATCAATATTACATGTTCTGGAATATTATATAGTTATGTACATCTGTTGGTAAGCAACAAAATATCAAGAAAAACTATATAAAAACATATTGAGCATAAGTGTAAGATAACAATCAAGTAAATCAAAAAATAATGCTTTTCAGCTTAGGTGTGCTAGAAGGCACAAGTTTTTACTTAAGCTCTTAGTGATTTGAGCTTGAAATTAGCATTTCAACAGGAATCAGTTCAAAATTGAGTCAGAATCTGATTGTGAATCAATTTTATCGCCTGAATTTGATGAAATCACACCTATAAAAGGAGTAAAATTAAAATATGGTTACTGCAAATAGCATATTTTAAAAGTATATTTTTCATAGATGACACAAGAAGATGACCCATCAACGCCACCTTCTTGTCTAACGCCGGCCAGAGACTTAAATATGATGGCAAAGTTATCAGCATTGCAACTGAAAGTATCTATTCATAAAAATATGAATATTCAAATATTATATTTAGATGAATCTATGGTTTAGTGGGCTCTCTCTGAGCAACACGACACTCCTTGTGGCATTCGATCCGCAAAGTTGGTTCACTGGCGTCAACCAACTTTACACTCGCGTAAAAAAATTCGCCCAACCGCCAAATTGGAACAGGTAAAAGCATGGATGGAAAAACAACCTACCTACACTTTACACAAACCCTCATTCAAGCGTTATACTCGAAACAAAGTCCTAGTGAGAAGCATAGACGAGCAGTGGCAAGCGGATTTGGTCAATTTGCAATCCCTAGCCAACAATAATGAAAATTTTAAGTACTTACTCAACTGTATAGACATTTTCTCAAAGTACGCAATGGTCCGTGCCCCTAAAAAGCAAAAATTCTAAAGACATTGTTGAGGCTTTTAAAACAATTTTTGCATATCGCAAACCCTACAAGCTGCAAACAGATGCAGGCAAAGAATTTGTAAATAACGAGTTTCAGAAATTTTTGAAATCATAATCTGTAGATTTTTTTTACGACTAAAAGCGAGATGAAGGCATCTGTAGTAGAGCGTTTCAATAGAACACTCAAAGAATGCATGTGGAGGTATTTTATTAAAAACAACACGCACAAGTTTACTGACATTTTACCAAAAATTATGAAGAATTACAACAATTCGTTTCATAGAACAATAGGTACGTGTCCGGCAAATGCGACGGCTAAGAACGAGCATGAAATATTAAACAGAGCATTCCGCCTTATAGGCGATAATCAAACTGAATTCAAATTCGAAATTGGTGACAAAGTCAGAATAAGTAAAGTGAAGCGTACGTTCGAAAAGGGTTCTGGCCCAATGGGAATGAGGAGTATTTTTTAATTAAGGAAAGATATGCTAGAAACCCGCCTGTCTATGTTTTAGAAGATCAAATGGGCGAAAAACTAGATGGTATTTTTTACGAGCCCAAACTGCAAAAGATTAACGTTTCCACTGACAATTTGTTCATTATTGTAAAAAATTATAAAAACAAGAAAAAGAGGCGCAAAAACTGATTATTTGGTACGCTGGAGGGGCTATCCGCCAAAATTTGACTCATGGGTCTCTAATGTGCTAAAAGTATAAATAACAATTTTGTCTCTTGTGAATTTTAAAAAAATGGAGGTTGGACAGTGTTTTTTCAATGGCGCGTTGCACTGTTTGTCACAATACACGTACTTTTCTGACGCCGCACTTGGTGCATATTTTTGGCCAAAAATGAGCAAACAATATAGGCGAACATTACTAGAAATTGACGAACACGCCATTAAAGGCGAACTGAGCACACTTTTCAAGTTATGGGGAAGTTTTAAGCCCAGAGGCTAAATTTTATTATGCAAATCTTTACATAAAAAAGCTCGGTGAGCACATCACCTCATCCATGACAAACGTTCTGATCTGAAAAACGCAAATTTTTTGTAAAGTTTGGAATATTTTTTGTAAAGTTTGGAACATTTTTTGTAAAGTCTGAAATATTTTTTGTAAAGTTTGGAATATTTTTTGTAAAGTTTGGAATAAATTTTACATGCTTAAGCATGGTACTTTTGTAAAGTTTGGAATATTTTTGTAAAGTTTGGAATATTTTTTGTAAAGTTTGGAATATTTTCTGTAAAGTTTGGAATATTTTTTGTAAAGTTTGAAAAAGTTCTTGTGAATTTTAGAATATTATGTATCTAATCTGCATTTCTCAAGCATTGTTGAAACTATTTTATACGCTATATGCAACTCGTGCTTGTGTTTTGCACCTGTGAGAATCATTTTTCCGCTTGTAAAGAGTAAAAAAGTCACATTTCTATATTTGTATACTAGGCCGGGAAATAATTCTACTTCGTACATGCATTTTCTTTTCACCAGCTCATAAAACTTGCGAAGATCAATGTGGAATCCCAAGTTAGCCAAGCCAACAAACAGCACAGGCTATATTTTCAACATTTAATTCTCTATTTTTAGTATATGGATGAATGCCTCTATTGTATTTTCTTCTTCTTGAACAGTTTTAGCTCCAACACATACAATTTTGCCCGACTTGAAAATCAGCAACGTAGCTGGGAGTAATTGAAATATGATGCCTGGAACTTTTAGGTGATTGTATTGCGTAGTATTTGGCAATTTAAGGTAGATATCATCTAGATTTAATGTGTTTGGTAGTGCTGTAGTTAGCGCAATGTTCTGTATTGTAACCATTTTCTAAAAATACCTATATATAAATTGTTATTTATAAACAAAAAATGATTTTCAAACACCTTTTCACCTGTCTTGTCTCTGGACCAACAAAGTCCGGTAAAACTACATTTGTTGGGCAATTAATTGAAAATAGAGCACACTTGATTGATACCAAAATTAAAATGATTTGGTGGTGCTTTGCAGAGTGCTTTGCAGTACTTTACAGGAAAATTGAAAATGTTTCATTCATAGAGGGGCTTCCCTGATTTCTCATACTTGAAACAGTTTAGTCCTGTGCCGCAACTTTTGATTCTCAACAATCTGATGCAAGAGAGCAAAGGTAATACTCAGATTGTACAGCTGTTTACACTTAGTTGTCATCATTGGAACATTAGCATTATTCAAATTGTTCAAAACGTGTTCTTTGAGGGACTCAGAACTTAACATATAAAATCTGACTATATAGTTTTATTTAAAAATCCTGCCGATCAATTACAGGCGCAAGTTTTATCTCATCAGCTTTATCCTGACAATCCAAAATATTTCATAGAAGCCTACTCTGATGCTAGTGCTCAGCTGCATGGCTATCTGTTGATTGATCTCAGTCAGAACGCTAGAGATGAACTTAGGCTAAAAACAAATATCTTCAGCAGTCATCCAGCTGTTTATATGCAAAAATCTATAAATACTACAAAAGAAGGTGATGAAATCAAATAAATAAAATGGGTAAAGAACGATTAAGACGCAATATTATTTGTTTACACCTTCTTAGTCCTTCTAAGTCAAGCAAGGAAACCTCAAAGAGACGCTATTAAAAATACTGCCAGTAAAGATCAGATTCTTTGTCTCTGTGACTGTGCAAACAACTTTCTTAATGGTAATATTCCCTTTTCTGAAAAAGATATCAACAAACTTCGAAGATACCAGCATCAAATAAGGTACTTGGCAAAGAATAAGCAGGCAAATACAAAACAAAAAAGAGGTATTTTAATACAAGATGGTGGTTTTCTTCCACTTTTACTCACTCCTATTCCTACAATTGCAGGTACTTTACTAGCTGATGCAATAACACGCAGGCAATGAAGCACACTGAAAAAATGATTTTAATACCCGCTGAAATCAGTGAACATTCTAAACCAGTCGAAGTTTTGCTTGATAACTTTAATAATGAGATGCAACAAATTTTAAGCAGCAAAAATGTACCATCTGATGTAAAACTTGTAAAATATAATCAAATACTAGGCAAATTCAAGCGATTGCTCGAACAGAAGCAGCAACCATATAAAGCTACTATTGTAGGACATGCAAGTGACACAATTAATGACAAAGAAATACTCACTGGTATACCAAAAATCAGATTCCAAAGGCAAAACTCCTTCTACAATACATTCGCACAAACCCATTTGTGGAAATTGAGCCTAATGGCGAGCTTGTAATAGATGGTCGAAAAATCAATGGTTCAAACATCACAGATTTAGTTAATGATCTGGCACGTGAGCGCAAAAAAAATAAGCAGGCATCCTGGCACAAAAGAATTGCTGAAAGTGTTTAATCGCACAAATGTATTCCTAGAAAGTATTGCTAATAGACAAGGTAAGGAGATTTTTGCTGCAGGCAACGAATTTGACTGGGATGAAAGTCTATAAATACTTATTGTTTTATTTTCTATGTGAATAAAATTTTAAAAATGCATGTACAATTCACTCCTGACAATTACACCATTTGGTTGGAATACTACACTGGGCAGGCTGCCCGAACTGGCTATGGGTTGGATGGAATTAAAGGCATCCCATACCAGCGGGGTGTTGGCCTTGGCAGTTTTTTCCGCTCACTTTTAGAATGGCCATCCCTGTTTTGCAATCAATAGGTAAGCGTGTTGGAAAGCATGCTTTGGCAGCAGGTGCAAACATAGCGTCCGATTTGGCTCAAGGAAAACCGCTTTTTGAGTCTACTAAGGAACATTCAAAGCAAGAAGCTGCTCAACTTTTTGATGAAGCCTCTCATGCCCATAAGCAGCAGCAAGAAGAGGGTCTTTGTTACTGCTCAAAGTCTGTAAATACTAATGCAATTGATGCTTTTTCTAAAAACGACAACAAAAATGGCTCTCATAGATGTAAAACCTATCCCAAATACTAAAACCGAACTAGACCTTTTACGGTCCCTCCTACCCAAGTAGTTGTGAAGCAAGGCTTCTGGCATGAAATTCAACCTACGCACCCTATCACTAACAAGGGGCCTTATGAATTTAGAATTCCGCCCGATCCTCATCATCTTCAGCTGAACAAAAACTACATTTATATGCTATTAAGAATCAAAAAAACCAACAGTCGCAGCTGGAGCATCAGTACCCAACTAAGCGCCTATCAATCTAATTGGTAAGACTTTCTTCAAGCAGGTGAAATGTTTCCTAGGAGGCCGCTTAATTTTTGATAGCTCTGATAAGTATGCATACAGATTGTACTCCGAAACTGAATTAAATTATGGTTATGATGCAAAGCATTCTCAAGTGCAATCTGCACTTTACTTTCACAAAGGAGGAGGCACTGTGGACACAAAAGACAATGAAGCATTTAAAATACGTGCTAAAATGTTTAAAGATGAAAATTTTGTAGAAGTCGCGGCTCCATTGCACATTGACTTGTTCGTGCAAGACAGATTTCTGATTAATTTCACCGATTTTTGCTTAGAATTACATAGAAATAGCGACGCATTTTTACTGCAGTGCTTTGAAGACACTGTTTTAGAATTAAAAGTCTCACAAATGAAATTTTTTATTCAAAAAGTTGAGGTTTTAGACACTGTCAATTTGGCACTCGAACAAACAATGCTCTCATATACAGCAAAGTATCCTATTAGGCGCGTGGCTATGACTAACTTACACATTTCAAATCCTGCTAGAGAAACGCCCAATTATACCCTGTTCCATGGTCAGCTACCTAGGCATATGGTGTTTGCTTGTGTCGATGGCAATGCATATCAAGGCAATTTGGCCAAATCGCCGTTTAATTTCAAACCATACAGCATATACAATGTAAAAGTAACGTGTGGCAGTACAACCTACCCCGCTTATCCACTCAACATTGCATTCAAACACGATAGGTACTTGCAAGCTTATAATCAGATGTATGATGCTCTAGATATAGGACGTGAAGGTAATTTCATTAGCAGAGACCAGTTTAAAACAAGCCACTGCTTCTTTGTGTTTGACCTAACACCTGACACAGATGATGGAGGGCATTGGGATCTAGTGCATGAAGGAACAATGAGCATAACTGTAAGGTTTGCTGACAATTTGCCTGATTCTAGCGTGAAAATCATTATATACGCCAAATTTGATAACTTAATACTGATTGACAAAAATCAAAACACGTTTCATGACTATAATGCATAGAAAATGAATACCATTGAAATATTCAAAATTCTTCAGCGTAATATTAAAAAGGATATATTTTTAGGTGTTTTTCCATTAGACTGCCTGTCACTTATTAGAACCTACCCTGCGGCTCTAGTGATTAATTTAGATACTAGCAATGCACCTGGCTCGCACTGGGTCGCCATATACTTTCAATGCAATAAAGACTGCGACTATTTTGACAGCTATGGGCGAAAACCATTTAACCACTTATTGCATTATATTTCAAATAATGCACTCACATATGCGTACAATAATTACACAGGTACAGGGGCTCTTTTCAATCAGCTGTGGTCACATGTGTGTATATTTCCTAGTTTGCCATGCACAAGGTATTTTGTTTAAGAACATTGTCACATCAAAGCAACATTAAAAAATCTATAAATACTTCAATAAACTCAAGTTGTAAACATGGATATGAAACAATTTTACCTTACTCTTCCAAGCAATTCACAAGAAACAAATACTGCAGCCACATTTCTTACCAATCTGCCTAAACAAATTGTATTGAATGGTCAGTGGGAGGTTGGTTTAGTAGAAATAATCTATGCAAATACATGGCACAATGTTGTGGAGGAGTAGAATATGATACAGTTTTATGACATCAAAAACAATGTGCAACAAAAATTGTTTATTCCTCGAGCAAGATATTTAAATATACATGACCTCATCCAAACCATGGGGAATGGAATAAAAACGGTTAGCCAAATAGACAAATTTGATTACATGCAATATTCTGGCATAAAGTATGATGAAAATAGGAAATTTTGCAACTTAACAATCAATACTGGATATATTCAGAGTGTAAAGCTGACAAAGCATTTAATGCATATGCTGGGATTTCTAGAGAGCCAGCTTAGTAATATAGATTATACTGTGAAAAAAGAATTGAGCATAGTTGCGCATCATTTGCCTGATATGCTTGGTGGTATGCATAATTTTTACGTGTATTGTGATATAGTTGAACATCAAATAGTTGGGAATACTTTTGTGCCACTTCTGCAAGTTGTAAATATTGAAGGAAAATACATGGATATTGTAAATCACTCGTACATTAGCCCCCATTATATACCTGTACTCAAGAAAGCATTCAATACTGTTGAAGTGAACATTAAAAGCGACCAAGATAAACCCGTTCCCTTCAAATTTGGCAAAACTATCGTTAAGTTGCATTTCAGATATTGCCTATAAATATCACCTTTTATCAAATATTGTAATCATGGATCAAGGACTAAAAATTTACAATCATTTCTTGATGCACCTGCTTCGCCTAGACGATATATCTTCCTCTGCCTTGGGCAGCTACTTTTGGCCCCTGCTCAATGCCGCATACAAAGAAAATTTAATGCAATACAATGCAGAGGCTTTCAACAACTTTCTCGCCTCATCAAACAATGTTGCACTCTCCGAGACATACACACTCTAGCTAATCTGTGGCAAAATTTCAATGACTGAGCAAAGCAATATTTTGCATACTTTCACGAACGATCAATTGATGAGCACATACTCTGCTACATTGTGCTTAAAAACTAAATATTGCCAAGTGTAAAGTAAATTGGTATACTGTGGGCTGCGCGCTAAAAGTTTGTTCATAGGATACCTAACATATACTCAACATACTCTGCAAATTTGAGCCCAATCCGACCGCTGGTTCTTGACTTACTAAAAATTCAATAAAATCAATCAATAATCAAAGTTTCCTGGGAAACCCTTGTAGGACTGCTCTTCTTGTGCCACCTCCCCTCCTACTAGTAGGCCTAGGCGCACTTTAGACCACCTCCACAGAATCGCTTAGGCTACCATCCCTAGGCTTGGGGCACCATCCCCTAGGCTACCTTTGCCCTGAAATCAATAATTTTTGAGTTTCCCGGGAAACTCCCTCCCCTAAGGACCCCTGACAGGTCTGGATGGGTCCCCTCCCCTCAGGCTTAGGGACACGCCTATCCTTCATCATTGATTATGCTACATCATTGTACCCTGATCCCGCCCCAGGGTGCACGTTTGGGCCCGCCCGCCTATGCTTAAGCATAGGCTATGTTATAACATTGTGTCCAGGGAGACAGGGTTAACTACTACTACCCTATGTGAAAATTTTCGCATTGCATCTGTTTCAGTGCATAGCATGGTTGGTCCGTAGGTCAAAAAGTAATTTTTAGGGGGTGAAATGGTGTCAAAGCAGGATAAATACTTAAATATGATAAAAATATGGTAATCTGCCTAAAACCATTTTCCATTTTGGCTCTAGACCCTCACATGAATGTCTGGTACCAACTGCTTTAATGAATGTATTTCAAACCCTACCTAATTTTGGACCATATACAGTATTTAGATACTGTTTCGGAATAAATATAATTATTGATGAACATAAATTAGTGAAGTACATACATGAATTTTACCCATTGGACACAATATTTGTTGTTTCGGAGCTAGTTGTTCCAAAACAATTTGAACAGGATAAATACTGTAGTGAAATTTTTGTTCAAAGCCTATACCATAGCAATTAATCATTAAAAAACAAGTTTAAAAAACATACAAGATAATTTTCTTCCAAATTGGCATTCTTTGTATTATGAAAAATTCTATCAATAAGTAGCTTAGGTTTAAATATTCAATGCAAGTGAAAATTAACAAAGTTCTTAATATAATGAAATAACGCATTCATAAAGCATATTCCATAAATTCAATGGGGTTAAAAAGTTGGCGCCAAGGCGCTACATCACAATGTTCATACACCAATAATTTGATACGTTGACTAGGTTGTTGTACGTAATAAACATTGTTCCCGAAGTGGCAATTGTTGAGATAAACTATTAGCTTTTCCAGTTCGCATGCCCATATTATTAACGTGAAAATTTGTGGTATGTTTTGAGGCAACATTTGATGGCCTAAACCGACAACAGCATTATAAACCTCAAAAAATGAGGAGTAGGCACATGATAAATGATTCTTTCACAATTTGACACTTCAGCAAAACAGAAGAACCACATGATATATTGCAAAAATGGAGTGAAAAAAGTTTTAAAAAAATTTAAGCAGAAACAAAAAGGTGAAATAAGTACCAATGTATTGTACAACGTCAGGCGAGATCCATTTTAGAAGGGGCCTCAATTTTTCAGTGCGCAATAAAACACTGATTCTAATTTCCTCAAAATTTTTATTCTCTCCATTGAATCTTTTTAGTTTATCAGTTACGGCTACAAAGGGCAAATCAAGCAAATATTCAAATTTTATGTATTTTATCTTTCTAGAATTCAATGATATGATAGCATCATTCCAACTTTTTGAAATGAGATGCAATTTTCCGCCTTCTAAAACATCAATATTATCAAAAATTTTTGCAAACATTTTGTGAAGGAAAGCCATTTAATAGAGATAAAGTAGATAAACAGCAGCTAATGGGTCTGTGATAATGGTAGTCACATACAGTATTTGATCCCTTTTTATTGTTTTGGTACAATTTGTTACAAAACAATAACATATGAAATTAAATAACTTCATAAACCCATAAAAGTATGTTTTAAATACACTTTAGAGCTATAGTCCAAAGCGGTAAGCGTTTTGTAAATATTTGTAAAAATGCAGATTGTTAACTTAATTGCAAGCACAGACACTAAATGCGCCCTAAATTTAAACGATATTGCAGACAGATGCCTCGAGCTTGTAAAGTATAGGCCCAACAAATTTTTTGGCCTTAGTTTGGCGTTAGAGAACCCTAAATCTGCAGTACTGCTGTTTAAATCTGGAAAATTGGTTTGTACTGGAACAAAGAATGAAGATGACGTCAAAAAAGCACTAGCAAAAGCAATACATATATGCAAAATAAAAACCAACAATACAGAAATGAAAATTCATAATTATGTAGCTACTGGAAACATAGGTTTCACTGTTAATTTGCATAAATTGTACGCTTAATGTAAGCCTAATTGTTTTTATGAGCCTGAAATTTTCCCGGCTTTGAAGTACAAAATTAATAATGTTACTATTAACATTTTTTCAATGGGAAAATATGTTTTGACAGGTTTGGACAAGAAACACAATCTGTACAGAGCTAATGTAATGATTCATAGTCTGTTAGAAACATGTAAATAAAAGGAGGGGGCCAAATGAAATTTGTCATTTTTTCAAAAATGCCGGCTAAGGTTGAGACCTCATTTTGTTTCTCTGAAACTTTCAATGCTGAACATATTAGCATCAAAATTGTTCACCATTTTCTGTTTGTCGAAGCTGAAAGAATGGAAGGAATTAAGGGCGTAAATTACACAAAATATTTGTACAAAACCTGCAAAAAATTAAGACCCAATTACAATTTGGAGAATTTGAAGGCGTTTTTCGCCAAAAATATGGATTGAGTTGGCACTTTGGCCAAGCTCAATGATGAAATTGAGCTCAAAATTGACAAAATTTTGGCACAAGCCATAAAATCAAAACCAAAAGAAAAGAAAAAAGCACTTTGCTCGCATGAAGAAATCATGAATCAGCCGGAAAAAAGCAAAGAGCAATTGCTCAAAGAATACGGATTTCTTCTCCCGCATGATCAGAATTGTTATTGCTGCATTTTTGTCTAATATTATGTAATATTTCCTTCCTGGATAAACCAAATAAATATCAAATAATCAGTGCAACTAGCAAAGCTATACAGCTTGCAATCTCATTTAAAATGAGATTCAAATCCTCTTTATGCCTGCTCTTAGTATCACTTTCCAAACACCGCCCCTTGACTTTCACACCATTAAAATGCTCATCAATTTTCAAACAGGTTTTGCAAATTAGACTGAATCTCATTAAATCGAAATCTGGGTATTTTTTTCAGAGAAATTATTCCAGTTGGGAACCTGAAAACCGCAACTGTCTCTAAGTATCACCAATCTGACGTGTCTTGTAAAGTTGGTATGCTCATTTGCATTATAGCACTCAAGAATAGTGCCCTTGCCATATTCCTTGCATTTTTGTCCGTTTGAGACAGCTAAGAATAATAGTAGTGTAAAAATCATTTTGAATATACATTTTGGTAAGTTAGTTACCTAAGTACATAAAAAACCTTATATTTATAGATATATTCATATGTTCCAGAACCACTGCATTATATTACATCATAGCATGTAAGTCCAAACACCTTTAGCGTGAACACGTGGTTGGCTCATTGCACGCGCATTCCGTAAATGGCACCATGTTAACGGAAAGTTGAAGCATGCAGATATTAATAAGCGCGCAGCACATGGTTAGCTCAGTGCCAAGTCTTGCAATAGCAAAGAAGTCTAGATGCATTAAGCGCGCAGCACGTGGCTGGCAAAGTGCCAACACATGGCACTATAAATAGAGAGGGTGTGCCAATTTTTATCATTCTGCCATAAATTAGCATTTTTGATGGCCACAGATTTTGAAATTGACGCTGGCCAATTTTTTTATTTGAAAAACGTTATTCTATTGAGACTATGGGTCGGCAATGAGCATTTAACTGGCATTTTATAGCAAAAAGTTATTGAGTTCGGCAAAAAAGGATTAGAGAACAAAATTACCGCCAATTTTTGGGCTACAATACTTGAGGAAGGATTGTAGCAGCAATTATTGGAGCCAATAATCAATCAATCCACGTTACAAATGCTCCTCAACAGCCAATTTTTGGTTGACAACTCAAAAATTACGTCATTCATTTTTGATCATTATTCGAAATTGCCAAAAAGCACACAGAAGAATTTTGAATTGTTCAAATTTTATAATACGCTTTTGGGCGACAATTTTTTCGAGCAATCTGGCTTCGGACCTTGCCCTATTACGGATTTTTACAATATTGGCAAAGAATCTTGTTTGAAGGTCAAACGCTTCAATGCAGAATTGATTGGGTACAGTATTCAATTTTGTAACATCGACAAAATTGACCCACAAACAATCACAGCCCTTTTGACGGATATTCTGACCCGTCAACTAGCCAATCAAAACGCCCAAGACCGCGTAGGGGTCGAAATTCAACACATAAGCCTAGATAGAGCAAGACTTGTCCCATTCACAACCAAGGAGGCCATGATGGCCAACAAAATTTTGTTGGTCATCAAGAAAATTCAACAATTGAATCGTGATTTTGCATTAGACCAACATATGCAAATGAAATTTGTCATCATAGGCGCTCCTTATGGTGGCGGGCGGAAGCAGATACAAGGGGACAAACACACAAATTGTAAATTGGGACAAATGGTTTGCCAAGCATGAAGGTCACAGATCTTGCTTCATTACGGCATGAATTATTTTTTTGACTTTGAGGACTCTGACTCTTAAAAATAGTTATTTTTCTTAAAATTGTCTCCTAAAAATAGAAAAAGAATGCTATCATTGTACAAGATTGAGTTTTTGAGTCTTAAAATATATGACAGGAGAAGTCCTGATTTATTCTAAAATAAATATTCCACCACTACTCTGTGATGGGGTCCTCCTTGATTGATGGGCATTCTTATACTATAGAAAGATGGAATATTTTTGGTTATTTTCATGTTTTTTCTAAAATAGATAAAAATGCTTTTACTACATGCTGAAAATATGCAGATAAAAAAATAAAAGTTTTGAAATGGAAAAAATTTATGAAAATTTGAAAAATTCCTTCTGTCAAGTTTTTAAGCAGTTCAATGAAATGTAATATTTTGATGCTTTTTGAGAAAACAACAATAATAATCTATGCTTGGCGCAATCAATTGTTGTTGCCAATGCCCTCGTAGACAAGCACCCTCAATTTGATACCATTAAAAGGGGCGACATAAAATGGATCACTGTACAAAAGCAACTGGCCCAGCAGCTCATGCGGGATTGTGGATCGGGTGACTTTCAAGAAGAATGCGGCCTAGCAGAAGCCAAAAAATTCAAGAATTTTTGGCCCCAACGTACCAACTAAAAATATTCTCCAAGGATGCGTTCAACGCATTAATCTACCAAGGCACAGAGGTGGAAAAAATTTTCCATATATACCATCATGACAACCATTTCACTACAATTACACAAATGCTCTTGTTCATGGGCCACTCCTATTTTTGCAAAAAATGCAATAAAGGGTACAGCAACAAAGAGGAAACTTTGTCGTATTTATTGTTTGATTTCAACATCAGCCAATTGGTTGAACAAGGATAATTATCTATGCAGAACCACTTATTAATATAATTAACCGCCATTGTGTAAAAGTCAATAAATTCACTTTTAAGTTTATTGGCCAAATTCGGATCATCTAAGCCTTGTAATTTAGAAGCTGTAATGGCGTCAAAAAATTTTGCTCGAGTCTTTTTTCCATCTTTTCTTTAAAAGTAGTAACAGCGTCAATCATTTCTGGTAATAGTAGATCTTTCTTTTCCAGAGTCAATATAGTTTGCTGAAATAACTGTAAGATGCTTTGAAGAAATAAGAAATAAATTTTGCTTGAATCATTTTTGAATAAATTTTCCAAAACTTTTGGAATATTGGCAGACAATAAGGCAAGAGATTTTAAGGCGGCCCACAGTCATAAAATGCGTTCAATAAGTGGAAGCATGCTCAGCCACCTAGTACGTGAATGTGTTGGGAAAGTCACGTATTCAATTTTAACGAATTCACTAAATTCCTCAAACTTTCAATGCCGCAATGTTGACCCATTAAAATAGCTCAAAATTTTATATAATATCATTTCAACATCTAGTGATAATCTTTCACAAGCTTTTTTTGCCGCATTATTACATATATGTGCTGGACAACCAACAGCAATTAATTTAGAATTTAAGGTTTTCAATTCAGCGAAAACATTATTCTGCCCTTGCTGATCAGCACTGCCAAAATTTACGTTAGCATTGTCTGCACAAAAGGCAACTAATTTTGTCGGATCAAGATTATTATTTTGTAAACAACTTTTTGAATAATCAAATATAATAGCCAACGTTTTGCCCGGTAAATTAGCAAAATCTAACAGTTTTACAGCCAAACCATCAACTGAAAAATATCTAATTATAACTGGAAAATTTTTTATTTCTTTGTGGTTGGAAGCATCAGTAGCAATAGAAAAATAGCTGTCTCCTAATTTGTTGAGTAATTCCTTTACTGAATTGGACGCTAAAACGTTACAAATAATAGCCTGCAACTTCATGTAGGATGACAAAAATTTTTTTGCTATTTCCAAATCTGGAAAAATTGTTGTCAGAAGTTTGTTAGTACATTCGTTACTTTGGAATGAAAGCAAATAAACGGCCATGTGGTAGGATAAAACTGCCTCTGCAGCTGACGTTTTCTTAGACACCTGCGTATTTTTACTAACAAAAAACTGTCCTATTTCAGCTGTCGACTTTTTGGATTTTAAATCCTCTTCATGAAGCTTAGTACCACAATGTCTAGAAATCGCCGGGGCGCCCGTACTTCCAATATCAATATCCAATGAACAATATGAGCAAAATGCAAAAGTGTCTCCCTTTCTACTCTTTTTGATACCATCAAAATCTTTAGAATATTCTTCGTGATAAAGATTCTTTCTCTTTGTAGCCATTTTAAAGTAAAGTTAATCAGCCTGAACATGAAAAAAACAATTACATTAAATACAAAATTATCAAATTGAGTACAAAAATGCTGGAACAAAAAAATATTAGGCTCATACAAATGTACTTATAATATTAAAGGATCTACTTGTCTGAAAATGAAGCAATTAATATAATATAGTCAAAAAATAAACTATAGTAACATGAGTACAACAGTCACACTTACAACTTTCAGCTTGATTATCTTAAAATTTCAAAAAGTCAGGACAAATCAGGACATTTTTAGAATCAGGACGAGCTTTCAAAAATCAGGATAATCCTGATAAAATCAGGACATCTGGGCACCCTGGACAATTTGCGCCTATAGTTTAACATGTAGCATGCTTTATTGTGTAGTAGTATAGCCCCAAAAACGGCGCTTTGAGTCATGCTTAAAATAAAATGCTCAAGTTCAGTGCTTTGCGCCTATACTTCCACAGTTTTTATGCTTAAGCATGTGCCATGCTTAAGCATTGTACAGCTGGAAGGTCCGGCTTCACTACTAGTAGGTATTTTTGCTTAGGTACATGCATAATCTAGACGGGGATTAACTTTGGAAGTTTACCACCCCAGAAACATTTTCAACCTCCAGCAGAAATTTTTTAATGCGCGATGCAATTCAACAAAAGATTTCAAAAATTGTCTGATAATTCTGAGAAATGGTGTTTTTTGGTGATTTCAGCTATCTTTTTGCACAAAAAAGTTAAATTTTGGTGCTTTGCACTCTACACTAATGTTTTGACTGCATTTTGTTCAATTACTTCAACTTTTTCATTTTTAAGAATTTTTTTAAAGTCTTTATGCTCTAGAAAGATAGAGTATTGTCAGAAACACAGAAAAACAATGTTTTAGATGCGTAACCCCCCATCCACCCAGAATTTTTTGGCCAAATAGCAAATTATTAAGGTTGACCATTGGTTAACACACATATTTTATTAGAATATTTTTGTAATCTGGTCAGCGGATGTTCTGTTCCTTTTTGTGACTCACCTACGACAAGAATCTTTGGTACTTGCGTAATTGTTGTGCCAGTAACCCATTCCAAACCCTTTGTCTTCAATTTTCCTAGATAAATTGAAAGCTGTCCTTGCAAACTTGTCATGATATAATTTGACAATTGCATAAAGTCCTGGATTTAATTTTACATTCACCTTGCTAATTACGTTTCTGGTGCAAAAAATAGGTCAATATACTATCAGCTAAACTGTACCTACATCTAAAGAATTTAAGGAGGGTACCAGACTTGTAACTTACTGGAGAAGTGATGTTTACAAAGTGTAAACCCAAAACTTAATAATTAAGTTGAATTAATAGAACTTGACAAGTTTGGTGCCCTATATTTGTGTTTTCCAAAGAATGTTAACTGTTTTTCAATAAGTGTAATGCTGCAATAATTATAATAAAAAACGGAGTATCCCTTTTATGGACCACCCTGTGAATGACTATATATAAATGTGTTAAAATGCGTACTTTATGCTAATAAATATTTTATTGATGTTATCATTCCTTACCCACCTCCCCTAAAATCTGCGGATAACCAAACCACTTGATGCCTTTTTAATTCATTGTATTCAACATTTCATACATATTTAAGAATGCAAGAATTAGGATGTGTCTTTAAAAGATAGTATGGGAGTGATATGATACCTTACTCATATATAAAGTATGATGTCATCCTTTCAGAAAGACAAGTAGTGCTTTCTGTGCTTGATCTGTAGTCAGCAGCATTACTGTCTTCAGCCGTCTGGTCTTTATCGCTGATCTACCTTGATTTCTCCTTAGCATTATTCTTTGTAAGGAGCAAATCCATGGTTAAGACAGTTGATTGCATTATGTCAAATTTTGGCCTTGATACCCTCTGAAGCAGACATGTAGTGGTTCAATATTTTGCATGAGGGTCCCCAACCCGACCATTTTCGGGATGGGCTCAAAAATGAGGGGAAGCCAAAATCCTCAGCCTTCAGGGATGAAGGGGTGGCTCACTTTGTATGGGGATCCCCTATTCTGCCTGTTAAATGTAGGCTGCAAAGGCTGTAACATAAAAAAAGTTGTATTGAATGGTCACATATATGCACACTGTCAAAAGTTCTGGAAGGGGGCAAATTGGCTTCCTTGGAGTTTAAATGAGTAACTTTTTACATATTCAATATTGAATTTTGACAAATTTTAATATTTAATCTGTTTTATTTCATTCATCATGAATATTTATGGTTTTTGAATCAATAAGGGAAACTAAATGATACGTGACATCAAATATTTGCAGAATAATATAAGATAATTGTCTGAATAAATTAATTTGACAGTCTGTTGCTTGAAAAACTAGTATACGTACTTACCTGAAAATTTACTGCTAGATGTCATTTAACGCTTTTATATGGTTTGAGCAACACGTTAGATCCCAAAACGGCCTGAGGGGGTATGCCTTCCGAAAGTTGTGGTAGGGGTTGTACCTTCATACCCACAGTGTGCATGGGTCAAAAGTTAATATTTCATTTTCTATCTTTTTCACTATTAGAAGTGATAGTACCTTACCTTTTCTAGTGCTTAGCCTATATAACTCTTTAAATCAAGCTACCTAGTCTTAAACTTGTGTTCGGGCATCAAATACCATATAAAATTGAAATATTTTACTTATTAATTGTGTTTACTCAGTATTGCTAAAATAAGCTAGGTTTAGGCTGTAAAAGCGCACTATTTATAGTATCATAATCTATTTTGTATTAAGTTTTGTCTATCTCAACTTCTTTAGAAACCTTTCTTCGTTTAGGTTGATTAACATTCACATCAGTTAAGCAGTGTCCACATTGTTGCCATATGTCTGCACAAGGAAATGGATTGAAATTTTCAATAGGTGTACCATTGATTCTAAAATGCAGCAAAACATTCAGATGTGGCAATCCTGGAGAAATGACCTTGGTGCTTATTTCAGATAAGTAAATTAATCATATGTATGTGCGAGGGCATACGTGGGAATTTGGGGGAGGGTGTTGCGAAAATTGGTGCTCCTATAATTCAGAATAGATTTGCTGGTGCACAAATTAAAGTACATTTTAACGTTTCCGAACATGCTCTACCCATTAAGCTCATGAAATTATAACTTTTCCAAAAAGTTTATTTTATCCTAATAGGCTATTAATAATGTTTTTTGACCTTGCTTAATACATGCATATGCATAATAATGATCCTGTGTCATAAGCGCCAAAAATGTTGAGCTTTTTCAATAAGAAATGAAAATTTTTATCATCTTTCATGAGTTATCTTACCCTTGGAAAAAATTTGTTTCTACAGGGGCGGGCACCCCCTCCCTTGCCCCTGTGTGCGACCATGTATATGCGCATAGGGAGGGGTTAAATGAGAGGGAGGAAGATTAATTTGTGTTGAATTCAAAGGAAGATTAAAACCATTGACAGAGAGCATTGAACTTTACAGAATTTATTTAGATTTAATTGTGATGGTTTTTATCACTTTTTGGACACTTGAGTACAGAAAGGCTTTGTCAGATCAGATCTGCATATATAGGTAAATTTCAAATGTAGAACCATGTTACAGAGGAATAGGTTGATTTCACTAATTTTTTTTTTGATGGTTGAAACTTACCAAAATCATAGTTATTCCAAGGTCAAAAGTTTAGGGGGTAAAATCTTGAAATTTGGGTCCACTAAATTTAGATTTTTAGCCTTTTTTTGCTGGTCAAATTTGAAAAATGGCTAAAACGTTGTATAAAACATGTTTTAATGTGAAAAATGCAGTTTTAAGTACTATTTGACCAATTTTGACTACTTCTGTCACTCTTGTATGTAAAAAATGTTAGGATTCATCAAAAATTTTGACTTTTTAGATCATTCTAGGTATTTTGTTGGTGAATAATACAGGAATGTACTAGTTGTTGCAAAGTACCAAAAAGTTTTTACATCTTTGCTGCTTCTCTACTCAAAAATCATGCAAAAATGTTTGATAGTTTGAAATCTGATGACAGTAAATTGAGTCTCAGATCCTCAAGGTGAAGGACTATTCACCTCTCACCCTTACCTATGGTAATGTGACCCAAATTCAATTGTCTAATTGCTCATTTATTGAAAATCATACTAATAATAATAATGGATGCAGTGGATACTCGCACCCAGGCCCATATCCAGGATTTTACTTCAGGAAGGGGGAAAGGAAGGGGGTAGGCAAAAATTCTCAAGGTCACATATCTCAAGAACTATCAGGAGATAAGCAAAAATAAAGGCAGTTTTGAGTGTATCTTCACAAGCTCTATACAATGGTGAAGGAAAGTTTCAAGAAAAATTTATGAAGTTTTTCAGTTTATTTCATATTGATATACAGCAAATTTTTCATTAGAGCTATGTGCCTAACCAATTTCTCATCACTTAATTGACAAATTATTTCTTATCTCTTGGCTCTGTATTTAATCACTGTGCTTCACAGAGAAGAACAATACACATAAGGAATTATTCAGCGCAAAGCGCCAAAAAAATTTGGCATATTCCACATTTCAATCTCAAAATAAAGCAGTTTCGTGCGGGCTAGAAGAAATATACATGTAAAGAATAAATCTGGCACAAAGCGCCAGAAACATTTCATGTTTTTTGTGTCTCATAACTCAAATTTGAGCCGTTTTAAGTGGGCTAGAAGGCAAAAACTATAGCTGAACAATATGTTTACAACACAGTGCCGGAAAAAGTTAATCTTCTCTTTAGATCTAAGTCAAATTTGAGCAATTTTCAGCATTTTATACATTAAAGATAAATCCAGAACAAAGCGCCGGGAAATTTTGAGTTTACTTGCTTGGAAGTATGCTGAAAACCAGTTTTGCCATTGTTTCAGAATTGCTTTGCCAATTTTATATTTTTTACTATAGGGAACCCCTTGAGTGAAACAAAATTTTTTTTCCAATCAGGGGGAAAACGCCACACACCCCCACCCCCTGGATACAAACCTGCCCACACCCACACCCAGTATTACCCACATTTTTGCTACCAATATCTGCAATCATGCACACTAAATTGAGTGTCATAAAAAGTGGATGGCAGGGCAGGTAAGAAAGATGATTACCTGTCTAATCTAGAGAAAAAATTAAAAAGCAAGTGTTTCAGACATAAATTGTATAGAAAGAATTGTTTTAATCTATTATATCTTTATAATCAACTCCTGTAAGACTAGTAAGAGTAAGAGTAATATATATATATATATATATATATATATATATATATATATATATATATATATATATATATAT